>OY757940.1:23378720-23978720 GCA_963585895.1 Sepioteuthis lessoniana
CTATCAAATTAATTTATCAGAAGTTTTATCAATTCATTTGAATTTATCTACTTAACTGGAAACCAATAATTAGTGTGAATTGTAATTACAATATAAGACTTGTATTTTCAAATACTATGATGTTTACAAAGTTTACATATCTTCTCAACATGAATAACGTAGAAATATTTTTACATGTTTCATACATTATTGTAAAATATTTCTACAAATTGAAATCAGCCACAAAATTTTTGTAAAGCATTTTCATTGTAACAGTATTTAATCCTTTCTCTGTTTTCTTAAAATTTTGACGTTGTGAATCCAGCGCTGGCCGATACGTCTAGCTCCGCCTGGGAATTTTCGCCGACATTCAATTCCTCGGCTCAGCTTGCCAATCCGAGATAACTGTTACCATTCGCCTAGTTGTGTATTTTGATCCGAATGGCAGTGTTTTAGCTACCTTAGATCGTTTCCAATTTTGGCTGGAATCCACGCCGAAATAAAATCGCTGATGGGAGAGAGATTGTACCTGTCGCGGTTCACTAAAGTACACAGGAAGAAAGAAAACAACGCTTTCAAATTTCTGAAAGCTATTGTTTTTATCTATATATGTAATTACAGAAGTGTGTAGAAAACAATGAGGAAGACTTTCTTCCTTATTGTATTCTACAAGGTCTTACGAAACTTGTTCGTTTGTTCGGAATTGTGACAGATCAAACAGGTGTAAGGGAGACAACTATTGCCCCTTGGTTATCTTAACAAAAAAGTAATAGTTCGTCTCGGTTTTTGCTTCGAACTCCCAGTTCTAAGCTAATCTTGGTTTCGCCCCAAATTCTAAAACTATTCTCGGATGGGTTCTGCATTGAGCCTTTCTCTGTCTATCTTGATCTCTCGTCTTCCTTGATCTGATCTGTACTGATCTATGGGCATCGTACCAATTTATGGGCGGGATTTCGATGATCTCTGGGCACGCCCATACATAATGATATGTAAATCGCCAACTGACCAACTTTATCCACATATGGTCGACGCTGTGTTTAAAGAGATATCTAAAATTTAGATTCAGTATCCCCCGCTGATTCTTTGCAGACAGCAAATACTTCAAATTGAGTAAATTCACTTATATCGTCTCAATCTTTAGCTTAAACTTATTCTTACTTTGACCACACAGATTTCATTACTATTTTCTTTATCATAAGATCCACTTATTCTTTCATTTGTCTCTTTTTTCCACCACCATCAACTCAAAGAAGCCATAATTAACATAATCCACACAACAGTTGGCCAGGTTACCATAGTAACCATTTTATCCTTCCAGCTCAATTCTTGCCTAATTAGTCAAATTAATCCCGATTTCAATCATCCAAAACCAATCCCATCAACTGGCTTTAGCAACCCCGGCACCTTCCCTAATTAAATTAGAGGGACCCTTTTTGTAATCGGACCCCATAATTCAGCCCTTGTGTACCACAGCCAAAAAAGGATAAAGCCAAAATAGTCAAGGGGGAATAATTCTCATTGTTTTTGTCTAAAGGGGTCAGGATACAGTCATAATTACCCCGTTTTAATATCTGTCAGATGTCTGCACTGCGGAATGACACGCCATAAGATCAACCCACGCCATCACCAGCACTGAGTCCGCGTGGGGGCCCTTCCACACGGCCAGCGTAATGCCGATTCAACTGCATAGCCGACCCCACTCGCTCACACAACCTCTGACAAAAAAAAACAAAAAAAAAACAATTTTCTATTTTCATTTAATCTGTCCACTCTAAAGGCGTCACTCCCCGCAAACGGAGCTTCAATGGTAACTCTCTGCCATCATCAAGTGTTCTTTCAGCCTGTCGCTGAATCCGTAATTGAGCTCATGGAATTTCGTCATCAGGTTCCCAATCGCTCGATCTGTCTTCTTCTTCATTAACACTAGGGTCTCTTTCTCAGAGAGCCCAACCGAAGGTCGAGTTATCTCCCTCAGTTTTTGAAGAGTAGTCGGGTTAATTTCGATCTCCTCGCTAGCTCCACTATCACTTTCTAGCAGTTCGGGTTCCACTAGAGTGGCCTTCCTCGGCCTTTTCTGTCTTGTCGCTACACCATCCACTTTCCATTCCTATATCTCAGCTCACTTTATATCATTTGCGTGTACTCTCCTTACCTTGCCCGTTAATTGGTCCCATATTATAAAGGACACTGGGCCTATCTGCTATACTATTCTATAATAGGGACTCAACCTCTGGTCCAATTTACCGTCCCTCAGGTGTATTTTATAATACACTGGGTCACCTATCTTGAAGGAAACCGCTTCTCTATATTTTTTTTAATCCTATCATTCCGCCTTTTCTGGGCTCTTCGTATTCTTCTCTTTACCAGCGTAAAGATCTTATGCTGCTGTTCCTGAATTATCCCATGATGGTCCTCCCCTAGATATTTCCTCCTAGGTCTTAATAGATTGTTTATGGGTAAGACTACATCCCGGCCATATACCGAGTAGTAAGGGGAAAACTTGGTCGTTTCGTTTATCGAGAATCTCACCACTGCTAAGGCTTGGGTTAGAAACAAATCCCAATTTCCCCTATTATGCTCTGCTAACTTGGCCTGCACATCAGCAAGGGTCTTATGGAATCTCTCAACTTTAGCGTTACTCTGGGGATTGTATGGGGGGGGGTATGTGTTGGATATTCAGTTCTCCCAACGTCTCTCTCATAACCTCATTTACATTTTCCGAGCCGTTATCCGTAACCAGCTGTTTGGGAGCCCCATACCTGGGGAATATCTCGCTAAGTTTTATATCGGATACTATTCGCGCTCTCTTATCAGGTATGGCGAAGGCCTCAGGCCAACCTGTCAACCAATCCACAAAACTTAATATGTAACAATTTCCCCTATCAGTTAGCCCATAAGGGCCCGAAATGTCTAAACTTATTTTCTGAAATGTGCAGTAGGGAATATCTGTCTCTAAAACCGGGGCGGCCTTACTTCCTCTGCTCTGCACTTGGCACGTTACACATTTCTTTACGTGATCTACAACATCATTAAACAACTTGGGCCAATAATAGTTCCTCATTATCAAACCATATGTCTTCTCAATCCCCATGTGACCTAACTTTCTATGACACTGATCTAAAACCCCAGACCTTAACTTTTCGTGTATCACCATCTTTAAGCTTACCTCTTCATCTTTCTCTGCAAGGTAATACAATATATCACCCTGTAATACATACTTGGAGATATTTCCTGCATCCATCCTAGACCTAAGGGCTGCTATGTCACTATCTCCTTGACTTTGTATGACAACATCTGTCCAGTGAGGGTCCGTAATGGTCTCTGATTCACCCACTCCCTGGTATTCCCAAGTAGGTCTCCCTTCTAACCTGGGTGAGTTAATTACATTAATCTGGAAGGCCTTATCGTCCACACCTGGCTTCAACTTGATAGACACTGTCTCTAACTGTTTCGGAATCCTCGATAACAATCAGCACAGGTGTTATCCCTACCGACAAGGTACTCTATTTTGCAGTTGTACCCACTTAGTTTCAGTGCCCACTGTTGGATCTTTTTGTTCGTCCACTCTGCCTCAAAAAGGTATTTGAGGGGTTGGTGGTTTGTCTTAATGGTAAATACTGCCCCACTCAGATAGTAGTCTAACTTCTGCACATGGTACAGGATGGCGAACGCCCCCTTCTCTATTACCGGCCATCTTTGTTGGGTTTCAGAAAGTCGATGAGAGAGGAAATAGATTGGTACCTCTTCAGGCATCCCCGGCACGGGACCATCCTTATAGGGCCAAGGTTGCGCGAGTACTGCTCCGATGCACCTATCACTAGCATCAGTGTACACCATGGGTTTACTCAAGTCTGGGTACACTAACAAGGGCACAGCAGTCAGCTGGTCCTTTAAGGCCTCAAATGCACTCTGGCAATCCTCCATCCACCTAAACCGGGCGTATTTCTTCGTCAGGGATATCAAAGGACCTACCAACCGACTAAATGCGGGTATGAACCTCCTATAATACCCTATGGCTTCTATAAAGCCCTTAATCTCTCTTACAGTTTTCGGTGCGGGCATGGCCATTATCACCTTTACTTTATCTACGTCGGTCTTTATTCCATCCTTATTTATCACGAACCCTATATAAGAACCCTAGATAAGAACCCTCTCTTAGAAACTGACATTTTGACAGTTTCAGCTTCAGGCCATGCCTCATCAGGCGGTCGAACACCCGCTGCAGATGTTCAAAATGCTCCTCAGGGGATCTCGAAAACACCATAATGTCATCCAAAAACTCTGAATTCAAACCTGTTAAACTCCGCTTAAAAAAATTGACCTTGTGTCATATCCTGCCCGAGCGGAGGGGTTGGGTAAATATGATAATGTCATCCAGATATGCCATGGCAAATGTCTCCATTCCATCCAACACTATGGATATGAGCTGGCTAAACACACCCGGGCATTTGCCAACCCAAACGGCATAACCCTAAAATTGAAACGACCCATGTGACAGGTGAATGCGGTCTTTTATCGGTCCTCTTTGTTCAGGACCACCTGCCAATAGCCCGATCTCAAATCCAAAGAAGAAAAACACTTAGATTTTTCTAGGTGGGCCAAAATATCATCAATCAGTGGGAGAGGCACCGCTAGGGGTTTTGTAATCGCATTCAGCTGGCGAAAATCCACACAAAACCTGTGCCCTCCATCCTTCTTTTCAACTATCACTATAGGGAAACTCCAGGGGATTTGGATCTCTCAATCATCTCCGAGTCCATCGTCTCATTCACTGCTTCCTCTACAAATTTTCTTTTGTGGATTGGGATCCTATATGGCCTTAACTTGATAGGCGGGTAGTCACCGTTGTCTATTCTCATCTCCACCGTCTTTGTCTGACCTAACTCCTTATCGATCATCGCTATTACCTCACGGTTGCTTATTAGCAAACCCTTTAATCTCCTTCAATATCTTTTAGGGACAGTTATGTCCTCGTCCCTTAATTCGTTAACCTCTGTCCTGTTTCTAAACCTATCTTCATTTCTGATCCTCACCTGATCAATTTCTCTTACAGGGTAAGCATGTGCTAACTCTTCCCCTCGCTTTATTCTGATGGTTTTGTTAGCCGAATTAGTCAGAAGCAGGGGTACGGCCCTGGATTGCTTCACTAACGAACTACACACTGTCACTTCTCCCTCATTGTTATCATACTCGTCCGTAGGGATTATCTGATACAGACCGTCATTCGGGGCTCCCTCCACCATAATCTCGCCCTCCCCAGATACAGCGGTTCTAGGGGCAGCCTTATATCTACCTGGGATACTACAGGTAGTCGCTCACAATTGTTTTCTCCAAGCGGTATCTCTTCTCCGTCCAAGGTCAAGGTGGGTGGTCGAAACGGATCTGGGCCTTGTGCTGCCTAAGCCAATCACTCCCCAGAATCAACATGCCACACAAGTCAGGTGCTACATATACCTCTAGTCCTTGCTAATTGAAACGGCAGCCATGTCGTGCCCTCTATCCTCATTCTATTGCTATCGGCCTGGCTTAAATGTAAATCCACAGGCCTCAATCTTTCTTTTCTACCTGTCTATAGGTCTTAGAACTAACCAGGGATACTGATGCTCCAGTATCAACCAAAGCCCTCCCAATAAGATACTACAGGTGAAATCTGGCTCCTCTTTTAGCACTTGGTACACACGGGTTTCTCTTCTATTCCCAATTTCTTTTCTATTCTCTCCCCCCTGGGCCACCGCGAGGCGGGGGCCAGAACGGGGGGTTCCTTATTTCTTCGAGGTCCCATTTCTCGTCTGGGGGTCCTCTTGTTGGGATGGGGGTTGGATGATTGTGCCTTTCTGTTCTACCCCTCTGTCCCTGTGGTTTATTCCTATCCTGATCGGTTTTTCTTGGGGGGTTCCTTCTCTTGTAGGGGCAGGTTCGTCTTATGTGGCCTGTTCCGCCACAATGCTAGCATCTTCTCCGCCGACAGTTGGCCGAAAAATAACCAACCACCCCACATGTCCAACACTTCAGAGGTCTTGTTCGAACTGGGGCCACCCTGCCTCTTATTTCTTCACGGGTGACCCAGCGGCGTTTCCTGAGTCCTTTGCTTTCCTGGTGGGCGGCAGCAGCGTATTGACCCGCTTAATTCCTAATTTACGGTCTCCTGCCACCGTACGCCACCGAGCTTTGCGCCCGTATTCACCATCGACCGCAAATTGCTAATATAATTTGTGGGCGGGATTTCGATGGGCACGCCCATGCATAATGATATCTAAATCGCCAACTGACCAACTTTATCCACATATGGTCGACGCTGTGTTTAAAGAGATATCTAAAATTTAGATTCAGTGCCCCCCACTGATTCTTTGCAGACAGCCAGTACTTGAAATAGGGTAAATCCACTTATATCGTCTCAATCTTTAGCTTAAACTTATTCTTACTTTGACCACATAGATTTCATTACTATATTTTTTATCATAAGACCTACTTAAGTTGTTTTCGTTTCTAGCTTGAACCTTTTTTTCACCTCTGCAACCCACACAGACTTTATTATTATCTCCACCGTAAGATTCACTTATATTGTTTTAATTTCTAGCTTGAACCTTTTCACCTCTGTAGCCTATACAGAGTTAATTACTTTTTCTTATTGTAAGATCCACTTTAACGAATCTTAGGACGTCGGTCAAAGGTTTAAGAAATAAATAAATAAAATAGGATAGGATGGGAAAAGAAATGATAAGAAGGAGAGAGAAAAAAATATGAATTTTCCTTAATTATCTCCCCAGAATCGTTAATTAATCAATCAGTCTGGGGTGGGGTGGAGTTCTCTCTGTCACAAATTCTGGCAAGTGGAAATAGAACATGAAAAGTACTCTCAAATTTCAACAAACTCTTTTCAACCATAACAATTCTGCTATTGCTTTTCCTGCTTTCATTGGAATCATTAATTAATCTCACTTTAACACTCATCTTTTAACCATTCCAATCATTGCTTTACTTTGTTGACATTTTGGGGTTTACTGGTTCAATTGGAATGTACTATAAACAATACATTAGCGGAATTATTTTTAAAAACTCAGCATATTTTCTAATTGAATTAGAACAATTAATTGCATGATAATTATTTAGAAAATATATACATAATCTGTTATCAATACTTTCAGATTATCAATTACAAATAAATACATGCCAGAACATTGCAATATAATTATTGTGCAAGGTTTATCTAAGTTAATGCCCATTCCACGGAACATACTCTAATTTATTGCAAAGCAAATGCATATTTTTCTTTTCAATAAACAACTTTCATCAAATATTAATGAGTTCTTTAACATTACTTCATTCAATAAGGAATGGAAGCCAATAATTTTACTTATAACAGAAATATTGAAAGAAGTTTTACATTTTAATTTATAGATGAAGTTTTAGTAATTTACTCTCTAAAGAATTTTTATATTAAAGAAAAAAATTGTCTTTATTTTCATTATTACCTATTCTTTATATCTCTATAATGACATTAGTAAAGTTTTAATTTACTGCAATTTTTATGTGGGAGGGATTATTACATTGATTGTGATATAGCTAGTATTAAAGTCAGGTAGTATTTAAATTCAAAGAAGGGATCTTTTACCATCATTTGAATCTTTTAAAATTTATATATATATATATATATATATATATATATATATATATATATATATATAAACACATCAGTAAGGATTAAAAAAAAACATCAGATATATTTTGGAAGAAATTTATGAAAGTAAAAAATAAGAATTATAAAGTTCTCATGATAATTACTACACAGAACTACTATCATGAAATACATGGAGGTTTTTTTTATTTTATATTGATATTAACAGCAACTCATTTCAATTTATTCTTCTTTCAAAATGATCATATTATCCATTTGAATATCAATCTCAATGCATTCTGATGACCACACATAAAATTTTTCTTATGATGCACATCTATGAATTCACATTGACTGAATGATGAAGGTTATGGTTTGAAGTCTTCACAGTTCTAATTCATTCATGTATACAGCCTTAAAATTTCAAATATATTAAATTCATTGTTTAACAAATTACCTACATATATGACACACATTACATATAACGGATGTAGATATCAACTTAGCAAAATTAGAAAAAATCATTTTTATGAAATATCCTTCTGGGTTACTAAATGCTAAATCTTGCTTATATATATATATATATATATATATATATATATATATATATATATATATATACGTGGTGGCTTCAATAAGTTTCCAGACTTTTTTTGTACAGGGATTTAAAATTGTCGTAGATTATTGAAAATTCACTATGTTATTGCTATACATCTTATGAGATGACTGACCAATCTTTATGATTTCAGGTTCAAATCAACAGCTACAGCAGCAATTGGAATACACCCTACTAAAGCCTGATTGTCACAGCTGGTGAATTTCAAAAATGTAATCTGGACTTTAGAAGAACGATATGCAATAAAATTCTGTTTTAAACTTGGAAAAAATGCCACAGAAACGTATGGAATGCTTCAGACTGCTTTTCAACCATCTTGCATGAATCGAGCATCAATTATTGAGTGGCATAAGAGATTACAGGAAGGCAGGGAGTCTGTGAGGGATGATGAGAGGTGTGGGAGGAGTAAGGAAGTCAATACACCAGAGTTGATTGGCCAAAGGGTTAGGGTTACTATGTTGAGGTTTTAAGGGAGTTCAGGAAGAGATTCCCAGGGAAGAGGCCAGCAATCTTCAAATCGGGTCAGTGGCATTTCGACCAGGACAATGCACCAGTCCACAACTCCATCCTTGTCTCAGACTATTTGATCAAGATGGGCATCAACATAGTTCCTCACCCTCTCAACAGTCCACACCTTGCTCCCTGTGACTTTTGGTTATTCCTTAAGCTCAGAGGGTGTCGTTATGAGACAATTGAAGTGATGAAAGAGGTTATGACGAAGGTCATTGACACACTCACACAAGAGGACTTCCAGAAGTTGTTGGAACAGTACAAGTGCATTGCAGGCGGAGGAGATTACTTTGAAGGAGACTATAGTTTCATGTATGTACTATCAATAAAAGTGCCCATACAAAAAAGTCTGGAAACTTATTTAATGATCCTCGTATATATATATATATATATATATATATATATATATATATATATGCATGATTAGTAAGTTAGTGGGTAACATTTTCAAATGAGCCAGAGCTGATTTGTTTAAACAAAGTTAAATAATTTCAAGTATTTTTATCAAACACTAATACCTCTATTTAATGTTAATTATTCATTTTTACAGTTACATGGTTTCAAATATTGCTATTTATTGTTCACAAAGATACATTACTAGCAAGTATTGCTAGTAAACTCTAATATTACTATTTAATATTAATCATAGTTTACACACATTTAAATAGGTTACCACCCTCTCTTACCACTCAGTGTAGTAGCTATTGAAAAGGGAGCCTTCAGGTTGCCCTTGACTATGGTCACCAACTTTACTTACTATTGCTATTTAACATTATTTTTTCTATTTATCAAGTGTTACTATCTCACATAAAACTTATTTGTTTGCACATATTAACATTTCAAGTGTAGCCATTTAACACAAATATTTCGATTTAATATTGATAATAATCCCAAATAAAAGGTTGAATATTTCTATTTGACCCATAAATGGATACTACCATTTATGGTCAGAGCAGACTTGAGAGTAATGGTAATGAAGGAGTATTCCACATATCCAAGACAACAAATGATTTCCAAGATAGCGATCTAACACTGATAATTATTCTCAACATTATTCATTTATTTGCACAGTTAAATGGTTTAAAGCATTGGTACATAATACTAATATTTCAATTTAACTTTTGCACATAGGGAAGTGATATATAAATGATACGGTAAAGGACTAAATACTTCTATTTTACTCAGGGACACTAACAGATACTACCTCTTTGGGTCAGAGTGGAGCTGGGACTAAAGGCAATGAGGAGCCACTCAACATTTTCCAAACCTCCAGGAATGGACACTTACAATCAGATGGTTTACTGACATACCCAGGACACATTTTAGTGGGTTGGATGGCTACAACTCAAGAGAGATACAGCTGGTATAGTCTATATCCCCAGTTAACAAGGCAAGCAGGTATTCTTGCATATTGTTCATAAACATATTCTAAGAGGAAATTAAGCATCAACAAACAAATGTTAAATTATCAGAATTTATAATTTCAATCTGTCTGTGAGTAAATGCTTTGTGTTCAAAAATCGAATTTTACACATTGATTTTTATAATCTATCATTATTTTTCAACATTAATGACAAATTATATCCCAAATATTAGTTAATATGGTTGAATATAAACAATCACTGCATAAGATCATTTTTCAAAAATAAAACACACTTTTCTCTAAACAATAGATTTTATTTTATGTTTTACATAGTCTTGCTTTCAAACATAATAGTCATGATAATTTTCAGCCACTCAACTTACTAGAAAACGATTTAGAATTGTTTCCTCCTGGTTCAATCTAAAAGAAAATACAGTGTGCTTTTCAACAGCTATTACGTCTCATGATAATTTTGAAGTCTGGGCTGGTCTGCTTCAAATCTTAGTGGTATAAACAATTTTATCAAATAAATTTCTTACATGTATAATTATTTGTATTTTGAAAACTATCCAGATATTATTTATACATATTCCACCAAATGACAAATAATAAATTGTTTGCAATATACATGCAAATATTTATCTTTTCTTTTACTTAAGCAATGAAAAACTTCATTTGGTCAATTTATAAATGTATCCAAGTTATTTCCCTTACATGTCATTATTAGTGCATTCTGCAAGAAAACTGTATATGTCTCAATTGATTATTGAATTTTTTAAAATCTGTAACAATACATTTTATTTCTTTTGTTTTGAACACATTTATATGGTGTGCTATTGAAAACTTTGAAGTGATATGATTTTAAATTCTATCATCATTATCTTTTTTCTTATTAATTAGACATCCTTTGCATAATAATTATCAAAATTAAATATCATGAGTTTTAATTCTATTCAACAGTCCATATGCTATTTGTATTGTCAATCTAATTTTATACTAATTTCCATTAGCTAAAATGTTGTTCTATCAATAATGGTATAATGAAAAGACATACTGAAATACAACAATAAAATTACAAATAGTTGCTTAAAAACAAATTTGATATCAAAATATAAGATATGATTTTACATAAAAATGAAGTGTTAACACATAAGTTTTTAAAAGATTATCAAAAATACCTTCTGTGTGTCTAATAATTCTGAGTAAATTGTTTTTTGTTTAGCATCACATTAGCTTACAATTCAATTCAGCATATAAATTCTTACCTGTATAAGATTTAATTCTTAATCATAGTGTTTCTGAATAGCTAAATTATATTTTTTTTTCAGTTAAGAGTTCTAAACTCTTGCTCATAATATGCTATAATTTAAGCTTTCTATAAATCAAAGCACAACATCAAAGAAGGTGTTTATGTTGAGGTGAATGTATCACTTCAACATAATACTTCTGTTTAAAATACAATCTTTATCTTTACATCCTCAATGTATTATATAACCAAATAAACACCCAATAATATGTATACTTTTTTAAATTTTACCATAATGATTTATTATCATTAAAATCTTAAATCATTCTAATTCATTTTGGTCATTAGACTAATTTTTTTAAGTATATGTGTGTGTGAGTTCTTATGTATTTTATTAGTGATAGAATTAACCAGATACTCATGGTAAAAAAAATTATTTGTATACAGAAAAAAATACAAAAGTTGTTTGTAAAGAGTATTAAATATAAATTTACTTGCAAATATTTTTAAACATCATCTTTCATTTTTTGAAAACAAATGGGTTTATATTAATTTTTCTTATTTCTTGCAGAGACGGACTATGAAGTCACTTGCCAAAATAAATTCATTCACTTTTGGGTGTTCGCTGGTTGGTTGGGTTTTATGGCATATCTACCTTTGTAGGTTATTAAACGGCAAATCCATTTTTATGTAAATAATCGGTTCTATTTCTAACAAATCAGTTTAGCATGAGTACACAGTTTAATTGTCAAACACATTTCTATTTCAAAGTATTCAGTTTATTCAAACAGTTCTAATTCAGCTATGCTGTTAGATCTATTTAACACAGTTTAGATGTCAAAACAGGTCTATTTTGAGTAATTCAGTTTAGCATAAGTACACAGTTTAAATGTCAAAACAGTTCTATTTTAAACAATTCAGTTTGGCATAAATATGAAGTTTAAATGGAAAAATCACTATTGTGAAGGAAGCGCGGTTTAGTTCTATTTAACCCATAGATAGGACCCTTATCAGGTGCTACCACTCTGGACATGGGAGCAATAGCAATAAAGGGGTACTCCACATTCCCCAAAGCTCAAGCATTACAGGAACCTCACCATCAGATTGTTTAGTGTCATATCCAGGACCCTCATTGACGGGATCTTACCCCTCTGCAGATGTGCAGTCAGAGTATTCTACAGCCCCAGCTGACTGGGCAATTGGTGTTTGCTTTTTTTTCTCTTAAAACGTTCTTTATATAATGATTACTTAATGTGAAAATAACAAAGTCAAATTTATTTTGTGTTTCAAAGTATGGTAGTGATTGATTATCATGAAATTAGGGAACATATATTGGACCTAAAAAATGTGGTTGTTGTCACCAACAGTTAAAATGTATTTCACATATACCAGAAATGATATATACAGTTACATATGATTGAAAATTCCTCTTAAATTTATCAGCTTACATTTTGAAATGACAGTCTTCTTTATTCAATGTTCATTACATGTATTTTCCTTAAATAAAAGTTTATTGATAGTAACATAAGGCAACATTTCTAAAGAACATAAAAGATAACATTTCCCTATTTAAATGACTTTGAAGATTAATAACTATGTATCAACATGGCTGCTGATATATCTGCAACATGTCCGAAATTATTCTGCAAATTAAATTAACCTCAGTAAGTTAAAATGTTCTTAACCAGTATTTCTTAAATTTAATCTCATTCATTTACACCTTTAGTAAATTATTTGACCAAATTGTCTGCCATTTTTCATCATTAGTTTTTGAGATATTTTGAATTTACTAAAATGGACTGAGATAGGATAATACAAAAATTCAACAAATGTTAGCTGAAGACCTCTGTCATATGTCCATAATATGTTGAAAAATATGTAAAGGGACAGATCTAACAATTGCTGAAAAACAGAAAATAACAGAATTATTGTGTGAGAAAAAGTTCCCTGGGGAGATATCAAAAGAGCTTTAAAGAAATCATCAAATGATAAAGAAGGTTGCTGAAAATATAACTAAGTTGAGAACTCAAAGCAAAAGAAATGACTTTAAGAACTTACTTCCTCAAGATGAATACAAAATATAGTGACTTATAGCAAAACAATCACTTTGACAAAGGCTCAAATCTTTGAAAAACCTGAAATTGAAGGAATCAAGGACAAAACATGTAAAATACTTTGTGAACTGGGATCTGAAAAAAAATAGTAATGCAAATGTTTTGATATGTGAAATTTGGGCCAAGAAATACATGAAAATTGACTTTACAAAAGTAATTTTCAAAAACTAATCAAAAAGTGCATTTGTTTGACTGGAGGGCTGGGCTAAAGGATAGTTTTTGTTCAATTCACACATGCTAGTGGATAAAAGAAAACAAGGAGATGGTAATGTGATTAAATAGATTAGAACTGTCAACTGAACCATTATTAGATCATTCAAAGTTGAACAGTGTTAGCTATTACAATTTCATGAACAAGACTTACTTTGCATCACAGCAATATGACATACTGACTGGTGCTAAAAACTTATGAAATAAATAATACTTTTCTTTAAACGTCAAGAAACAGTAATTCTTTAAAATAAAAATATCAGAATACTGACTTATTTACGTTTTCAATACACATAAAAAAATTCAAAAGTGATTTTAAAAGGTCAGTGAAAAGGTGCACTCTGCACTCCAGCAAGTTGTCAAAAGAATAAAAATTAGCAAGCAGCAAGAATATTATTTGGGGTCTGTTATTGCAATGACCCATTTAAATTCATCATTATCATCATCATGTCATGCTACTAGCACAGATTTCCCTGATTCTTTTTCACTATTTGTCTCCATCATCCACCACTTCTGGCAGGTCTTCTAGACTATATCCTGTGTCCATACAGAGCTGCTGTTGATAAGTTCTAGTTGGTCATCAAACACTTGCATGTCCATGTGAAGGGGTCCATAGAAGAATGTCACTTATGAGTCCATCCTTACTTCTTCAGCAGTGTCCTGTATGTCTTGTACATCTTATTTCGACAGTTTAAGAGATGGGCGGTATGTATTCATACAGTTGCTGTTTTGTAGGATGTTGCTTCCAGGATTTGTTCAATATAGCTTGTAGCATTCTTGAGCAATTCCCATCTAGCTTTTTCTCAATATGCTTAATCAGAGTCCATGTAGTGCATTCATTTAGTACAATTGACACAACCACTGTTTCTAAGAAATTGCATTTTATTTTATTGGATAAGTTCGACTTCTATATGTAAATATATTTGATTTGATCCCAACCATATAAATCATTTTTTAAAATCGAAGTCCTTTTTCTAATGCTTTTTAATCTATGAGACAAGTGTCACAAAGTTGTTCCTAGTTTGCTTTCAAATTTCTCATTGAAATCTCATTCATCATTCAATCACTCATACTTTTTGAAGCCTAATTTATGGATACAACTGAACCACCAATAACTAAATATGTTTGAAATATGATTTTGTGGTGCAATAATCAATGGCTGCTGAAGAAGTACAACAATTAATCACTTTATTCTATTGCTATCAGAAGACATTAGAAAAATTCAATAAATGTTCTATGGATGATGATGATGGCGCTTTCAAAAGAATTGTTTATTATCACAAACAAATCCTTCATTAGATCATTAATATATAAGCAATTGAGTTCCCCATGAGTCTATGTTGTTTTGGAGTTCAACAATTAATCTTTTCTTTGTTTTTCTACAATGACTTGTAGGTTTCATGAATGACAATATTCCTAAGAAGTTTTTTTTTAAATTATACTATTATCACCACATAACACACTTCTCATTCTATCTAATATGTTAAGCTGCTTACATGTTTTTTGTATTGTCATATTTTATAATGAAAGTCTTTTGATAATTTGTTTTGTTAGTAATAACACAGTTCATTACATATAAACTTCCCTCTCAATAAAACATGATCATCATTATCTTTTTTTCTTTTTTTATCAAAGTTTGAAAAAAAAAGTTATATAAAGGCCAATCTTTTTGTTCTCACTAATAATGAATTGGAAAAAGACCTTGAATGTTACTATATTTGGGCAAACTTGTCTTTTACTTGTTTCTTTTAGCTAATTCTAGATGATGGAGGGCTTCCAAGTTTTTCTTTTCATCATTGGTCTTAGATTGTATTCTTTAGTAAAAAATCTTGTTTTTACTAAAAATAAACACTAAATGCAACTATAATATTTAGTTGATATTTCAATGATTCATTTTAAACCTAAAGTAATTGCAAGGTATGAGTGTTTCAAGTTTTATCATAGGCAGTAAGAAAGAAGGAAAACTACATCAAAGTTCATTGTTAACATTTTGGTTGGCTGTTTGGTTGGTTGGTTGTTTTTTTTTGTTAATCAGCAGTCTAGGAATGAAATCTGGGAACAGAAATTTTTTAATAAATCTTATTTTAATTCATTTCTCTTATCATTGTGATTTAATTGTCTTTGAAATCATGTCATGTGAACATAAAATTGTAATGATTCCAAATTTGGTGATGACTGCTCCTTTTGAGTAAAAGTAAGAGAAAAGCAGATGTGAAGGGTGCAATATAAAATACAAGGGATTTTCACCTTTGAAGAAGAGTTCCATAGAGAGAGCATGAAGTGACCACTAGATTCATGTCACTCTCGGCTCTAACCTTGAGCCAGACTGCCCAAAGTGGAGGGGTAGACAAAAGCCATATTTACATATTACTTAGACATGATGTAGTCTTACAAATAAACAACACTATGAAAGAATCAAAGAAAGCCTGAGATAAATGGTAATAAAATCTCATGGCTTTGTCAATCAACTTCTAGTTCTTCACAATTATTTAAAATGTTTGTGTTTCAGATTTCTTTCCATAAATTTATGAATATTCTCTACAAAATTTAAAAGAAAAAATATAGAACAATTTTTGAGTAGAGAATAAGGTTCTGGCCATCACTAATGTAGGAAGAGACCAAGCCATCAAGTAAACTTCTTTGTTTATATTTCTTTTACACTGATTACCACTTTTCTTTGCAACCAATTATCTAAGAAAACTCCACCTATCTACTAAATTTTTGTAGGGTGGGGATGAGATGAAACTCCAAATTGAACAATCAATGGAAATGCCTAACATCAACATAAAACACACAGATCAACAAACCTGATATGGCAGAATAGTGAGACGAGTGATGTGACAACATCATGACAGAATTTCCTCTTTTGTTAAATGATTAACCAAACTCTAGGTACATTCTTTTAAAAAAAGGAGATGGCATGGCAGTGAAATAAAATCTCTAAATGACAAATGATTATTACAGATAACATATACTTATGTTCTTCTGAAAGTCACAAACTTTTTCAATTTTGTAGCTTTTGAACAATAATAGCTTTTTATCCTATACAAGAATGTAATTAAACCTTGTTATTGTCTTTATTGGGAAATCTTTTTTTTTGAGATGAGGCTTCTTAATCTGAGTATTAATTTTATTGTGGACTTTTGTCCTCATCTTGGTAGTTTTTTTGTTGTTTTTCTCACTAAGTTTCAAGATGAGGACAAAAGTCTACAATAAAATTAATACTCAGATTAAGGAGCCTCATCTCAAAAAAAGGATTCCCAATAAAGACAATTACAAATTCAGTACGGACATGACTATGGAAGACCAGATAAGGAGAACGAATAATTGGATTTATAAAACCAAAAAATCCAAGCTTGATTGCCCTTCGGGGCCTGTGGTACAGCAAATAGAGGCGTTGAGTCTCTATTGTTCCAGGTGAGCATTGTCAGAATATAATGGTTTCAATTCCTACCCAAGCCTGCCAGGGGTTACTTGGTCAAAAACATGGTGCGATAGACAACAACTATGGAAGGCAGTAATTATTGGGGATACGGTTACAAGACTCAGCATTCCTATCTGAGGTTGCAGTTAATCAACTTGGCAGAAACATATTGAGAAAAAAAACAAAAAAAAAAACAACAAAGATGAGGACAAAAGTCCGCAATAAAATTAATACTCAAAACCTTGTTAGTTTGTAAAACCATTATGCTTAGACAATAATCCTATTGGTCGAAACTAGGTTAGCAAGAACCAATCAAATTAGGGATCTTATGAAAAGCTTTATAAGGCATGATGGCCAAAGTAACTATTACCACACCCCACCACGAACTCATCTTTAACACAATAAACCTGTCAATTAACAAATAGCTAGACAAGGTAACAAAGAGCAAATCAATTAAGCAATCAACTGAGCCAAGAAAGAAACCGAATAGCTAATCAATAAAGCAATCAACCAAATAACCAGCAAGTAATGAGCCAAATAGTAAAAAAGTAATGTAGTCGAGGGCAACTCAGATTCCCTTTTCCAATAGCTACTACACCAAGGTGTAGAGAAGAGCACCTACTCCTTTCCTTGGTAAGCCAACAAACAAGGAACAAAATAGCCAACCTATCAAGTAATTAACCAACAAAATAGCCAAGCTATCAAACAAGGAATCAAGCAACCAGCCAATCAAGGAACTAAACCCAAACCCTTATCCTAACTCAAATCTAACCTTGCCGAAGATGATTTGTTTAACCAAACTCTTTAAGAGAACTTAGACATTTCTTAAAAGCATTTCTCATTTCCCATTGAACAAAGATAAAAATCAAATATCTTTTAACGAGGAAGAGTAACTTTCCCTTACTTTAAAAGTTTTTAATCGTGGCTATATCTCCACTTAAAAGCGAAATCAATCTTTTTTAAAAGAAGTTACTTCCCTATCAATGAATCTTATTTCTATGCTATTTTTAAAATTGAGTTATTTCCCTTTATTTTACTAATATTAATCCTTGTTGTCCAGCCTGGCAGCTAAATCAAAATTAATTTTATGGAATCACAGATTTTTTAAAAGATGAAATAAATACCTCAATTGATAACACAAGTTGTTTCCCTTGGAAGAAATTACAGAAAATGTATAGGGCTAACTTCCACTCCACATCCCAACACATCACTCTAAAACCTAAACCTGTCAACTATAAGTTTTATATATATATATATATATATATATATATGTGTGTGTGTGTGTGTGTGTGTGTGTGTGTATGTATATAACACCAAGATTTTCTTTAAAAGCCTATTCAATTAAACTCAGCCTGTAACCATTCCCAATTTATATCTGGATTCTTGCAAACAAAACCAAATCATGAAAAAGCAATGAGTCATAATGATAGCAATCAAAGAAAATACATCATCAAATGTGACAAAGAGCAATAGAAAAAAATTGGCTGAAAGAAAAAAAATTAATTTTAACAAAAGGATAAACAAGGCAAACATATATGAATAGTTCCAAAGTAAATTTATTCACACAATGAAATCTAATCCTATATGTTGTGACACTATGAACCCTTGGTATAGCAATTTGGGGGGAGTTCCCCATACCAATAGCATACGTCAATCTAAGCTCAGATTATACCTGAAATATTTCTCAATTATCAGTGTTCAATCCTGAATAAAAGCCAAAACAAAAATTCGAGGTACACCCAACTACATTGGACGCTTACCATGGTATAATCTTCATTTTTCTTGTTAGTCTTCTGCAGTAGATAACTGAGAAATTCATACTAGATGACCTAGAAACATTTTCTTTTCTCATTGAAGCAAGGATCCATGACAATTCCATAGAGAAAAGAACACATGACATATTTATCACTTTATTTTTAGAAAATGGGATAATTCAAACATTATGTTGGGCATGAACACAGATCATATCAAAATTATCCTCCAATCACAATTTGAAGTCATTTTGCTTTATTCTCTGAACTAGAGCATCATACATCTTCCTATGATAAAAATCATCATGATGTGAAGCTTTTTGCTGGGTCATGATCAAATAAATAAATTATTGGTATAGGTTTGCTTTTGTGTCCCTCTCTGAATTCTACATAAAATTGACTTCTGCCATAATAAACAATTTTATGAGCAGTCTGCTGTATTGTTAGCAATTTTGCCACATTTACAAAATGCCACATTGTAAATCAATATAACCACCTAAAAAGGGAACTCAATTTTTAACACAAAAATTTTCTGATACAGATAAGCCAAATAATTCACAAACACACTTTTCTTACTTTAAATATATATTTATCTTAATTTTCCTGCATATTGTTATTTATTCACCTATTTCAACAACAGTAATAAAATACATTATTACTTTATGTCACATTGTTAATCATACTTCATACTTCTGCAATTATGCATATATTCAGTGAGATTTAACAGGAGTAAAGCTTTATTGTAAGCAGCAAAACGTTTTTTACTGGAAACAGTAAATAAAAAAATCTTTATATTATTTATAATATAAACTTATCAATAATACACAAATGAAAATTTGACATGCAATTTAAAAAAAAAAAAACCCTATAAAAATGTTTTATTTTTACCCAAATGGAAAAGTTTTGCCAGTGTTCAACAGGTTTCAACATTGAATTTGGATTTCAATGGACAAAATTAGTCCTATGATTTCAACATTTATGTTTTGAGAATATATTCTTTGTTGTGCTTTTTACTTTTGAGTATCAGTCAGTTTTACTCAAATTTGATTTCCACAAATTCAGTGAAAATTAATATGATAAAATCTTAAGCATACTTATAAGTTGTATTTGGAGATTTGTATTTAATTTTGTGATCTTTTTTTTTTCCTCAGTAAAAGGACCAGCCTTACATCATAAGTGGTCCTTTCAGTGATTTCCATATCTTTGCTGTTTTCTTATCACAATTCATTACACTGGAAAAAATATAATTATTCAATGAATTTCAAATCAGTCACACAACAATTTTTAAAATCATTTATTCTGTTCAGGTCACAAAAAAATTTTCAGCACACACTTAAAACAATTTTCTATCAATATAATTTATCAGACGTTTTTGCAATTCATTTTGAATTTTATCAATTTAACTGGAAAGCAATGATTAGTGTGAATTGTAATTACTTGTTTAATATGAGACTTGTATTTTCAAACACTTCATGTTAACAATGTTTACACATAATCTCAACATAAATAATGTACAAATAGTTTTATATTTCACATATTATTGTAGAATATTTCTACAAATTGAAATCAGACACAAAAATCAACAAGTTCAAATATTTTTAAACCATTTTTATTGATACAATATTTAATCTTTTCTGTGTTATTTCAATTTCCTAAAATTTTGGAAAGTGAAAATACAGCATGATAAGTACTCTCAATCTTCAATAAAGTTCCTCCCAACCATAACATTTCTTCTATTGTTTTTCCTGCTTTCATTGGAATCATTATTTAATCTCACTTTAACACTCATCTTGTAATCATTCCAATCTTTGGTTTGCTTTGTCAACATTTTTGGGTATTACTGATTTAATTATAATGTACAATAAACAATACATTAGCTGAATTCTTTTTAAAAACTCAGCATATTTTCTATTTAAATTGCATGATATTTAATTGCATGATAATGATTTAGAAAATATACACATAATCTGTTATCAATACTTTCAGATTATCAATTACAAATGTTAACATGTCAGGAAATTGCAATATAATTATAGGGCAAAGTTTATCTAATTTAATGCCCATTCCATGGTACATACTCTACTTTATTGCATGGCAAAAGCATATTTTTCTTTTCAATTAACAAGTTTCCTCAATATATTAGTGAATTCTTTAACATTATTTCATTCAATAATGAATGGTAGCAATTGATTTTATTAATAACAGAAATACTGACAACAGTTTTAAATTTTAATTTATACATGAAGGTTTAGTAATTTAATCTCTAAGAATTTTTATATTAAAATAAAAAATGCTCTTTACTTTCATTTATTCTTCATTCTCTATTTCTTTCTTCAGTATAATGAAATTAGTAAACTTTTATTTTTAGTCCAGTTTTTATGTGGGGGATTATTGCATTGATTGCAATATACCTAATTATAAATTCAGGTAGAATTTACATTCAAAGAAGGGATTTTTTAGCATCATTTGAATGTCTTTTAAAATATTACATATACATACATATATATAAATACTTAACACCAGTAAAAAAAAAAAAATATCAGATATATTTTGGAAGAAATTTATAATAGTAAAAAAGATGATAACATTTTTATGGTAAATACTACACAGAAATATTATTATAAAAACAAGGGAAAGATTTTTACACTTTATGTTAACAGTAACTGTTAATCATTTCCATTTATCCTTCTTTCAAAATGATCATATTAAATTATCCACTTAAAAATCAATCTCAATGCATTCTGATGACATACATGATATATTTACATTTAAAAATATTTCTATATTAAATTGTTAGACAAAGTTTTCTTATGATACACATCTATAAACTGACATTGACTAAATCATGAAGGTTATTGTTTGAAGTTTTCACAAACTTCATTTTCATTCATGTATACATCTTTACAATTTCAAATTATATTCTTATCATTGTTTAACAATTTACCCATGTATGCAAAGCACATTATATATAATGGATGTAAATGGCAACTTAGAAAAATCAGAAAATTTCATTTTTATAAAATATTGCAGCAAAAGAGAATGGCATTTCATCAATTAATTGTATGCAGGTATCCTTTAGTTTGGTTGGGCAGTGTTTTAAAACATATCAACCCTTCGGGGTTATTCAATGCTAAATCCAACATTTTCAAATATTTTTCCACGTGCCAAACACGTTCTGATGACTTTTGAATTTTGAACGCTATGTGCATGTTTATGTATCTTTTCGTTGTATATTTCTCATTTGCTCCTGTCATCTCAGCAAGCACCCATTGATATGTGAACTATTTCATATCCAAGTCCTGATGATGGTTACTGAAACCGAAACGTTAACGTCGACTTTACATCATGATATATTCACCTATTTGGATTATATTTTTCCTGCAACCTTCATACTGTCGGATTTTATCCATATTTACTTTCATATATATATATATATATATATATATAACAATAGTAAATTTGTGAATAACATTTTCAAATGAACCAAATCCTATTTGTTTACACACAGTTAAGTAATTTCAAATATTTTTATCAAGCACTATTACTTTTATTTAATATTAATCATTCAGTTTTCAGAGTTACATGGTTTCAAATATTGCTATTTATTGTTTGCACACAGTTATATGGTTTCAAGTGTTGCAATTGAACACTAATATTAATATTAATCATTGTTTATACACAGTTAAGTGGGTTCAAGTACTGCTATTTAACATTACTATTTCTATTTATCAAGTGTTACTATCTTACATAAAACTTGTCATTTGTTTGCACATATTTACATTTCAAGTGTACCTATTTAACACTAATATTTTAATTTAATATTGATAATAATCCCAAGTAAAAGTTTGAATATTTCTATTTGACCCATAAATGGGTACTACCAAATATGGTCAAAGTGGACTTGAGAGTAATGGTAATGAAGGAAGATTCCACATTCCAGAAACTGCAAGACTGGAGTATAATATGCAGTTTAATGTCACATCCAAGATTATAAATGATTTCAAAGGTAGCTGTCTAACACTGATAATTCTATTCAACATTATTCATTTATTTGCAGTTAAATGGTTTAAAGTATTGGTATGTATTACTGATATTTCAATATAATTTTGCACATAGAGACGTGGTATATAAATGATACAGTAAAAGACTAAATACATTTATTTAACCCAGTGACACTAACATCTACTACTACTTTGGGTCAAAGTGGACCTGGGACTAAAGGAAATGAAGAGGTACTCACATTCCCCAAATCTCCAGAACTGGAGACTTACCATCTGATGGTTTACTGACACACCCAGAACACACGTGAGTGGGTTGGAGGGGTACAGTTGGCATAGTCTATATCCAGAGTTAACAGGGTAGGCAGGTATTCTTGCATATTGTTTATAAACATATTCTAAGGAGAAATTAAGCATTAATATATAATTGTTAAATTATCAGAAATTATACTTTCAATCTGACTTTGAGTAAATACTTTGTGTTGAAAAATGGAATTTTAATGATTTTCATAATCTATCATTACTTTTTAACATTCATGACCAAATATATCCAAAATATTAATTAATATTATTGAATATAAACAGTTACTGAATAAGCTCAGTTTTCAAAAAAAAAAAAAAAAGAAACAAGAAATTTGAAAATTCATATCTAATAATCCTATCATCAAGATTTTTTGCTTTTCTCTAAACAATAGATTTTATTATATTATGTTTTACATAAGTTTCCTTTCAAGCATAATAGTGATGATAATTTTCAGCTTCTCACCTTACTAGAAAACAATTTATAATTTTTTCCTTCCAGTTCAATTTAAAAGAATATATTGTGTGTTTTTCAATAGCTATTATGCCTCATACTAATTTTGAAGTCTGTGCTGGACTGCTGCAAATCTTAGTTATATAAATCAATTGTATCAAATAAATTTCATAAGTGTATTATTATTTGTATCTTGAAAACTATCCAGATTTTATATATAAATATTGTACCTAATGACTAATTATAAATTGTTTGCAATATACATGCAAATATTTATCTTTTCTTTTACTTAAGCACTTAATTTCATTTGGTCAAGTTATATATAGGTATCCAAGTTACTTCCCTTACATTTGCCCTATGTCATTCATTAGAGCATTCTGCAAGAAAATTGCATTTTAACTTTAAAAAATCTAATGTATGTCCCAATTGTTTATTGATTTTTTTTTTAAATTCTGTCACAATGCATTTTATTTCTTTTGTTTTTAACACATTTACATGGTGTGCCATTGAAAACTTTAAAGTGATATGATTTTTAATTCTATCATCATCATCTTTTTCCTTTTTAATTAATTTTAATTAGTTTTTAATTCTATTCCACAGTCTATATTCTTGTTTTGTTGTCAGTCTAATTTCATATTAATTTCCCAAAAATATACTTAAAATACAATAGAATTAAAAATAGTTGCTTGAGAAAAAATTTAATATCAATTATATAAGATACGATTTTACATAAAAAATAAAGTGTTAACACACAAGTAGTTAAAAGATTAGCAAAAATACCTTGTGTGTCCAATGATTCGGAGTAAATTGTTTTTTTTTTGTTTTTTTTTGGCATCACATTAGCTTACAATTCAATTCAGCATGCAAATTCTTACCAGTATAAGAATTACTTCTTAATCATTCAGTGATGGTGTTTCTGAATAACCAAATTATATATTTCATTTCACGAAAGAGTTATTAACTCTTGCTTATAATATGGAATAACTTAAGCTTATAGAAATCAAAGTACAATATCAAATAAGGTGCTTGTGTTGAGGTGAATGTATCACTTCAACATAAAAGGTCACTTCAGTTTAAAATGCAATCATTATCTTTATATACTCAATATATTTTATAACCAAATAAACATCAAATAATATTCATAATGTTTTAAATTTTAACAATGATTTATTGTAATTAAAATCTTAAATCATTCTAATTCATTTTGGTCATTAGACTAATTTTGTGTGTGTTTATTTTATTAGTGATAGAATTAACTAGGTGCTCATGGTAAAATAAATCATTTCTACATAGAAGAAAATACAAAATTATTTGTAAAGAGTATTACATATAAATTTACTTGCAAATATTTTAAACATCATCTTTCATTTTTGAAAACTAATGACTTTATGTTAATTGTTTTATTTATTTCTTGAAGAGACCTACAACCATGTAACTATTTATCTATGACGTCACTTTCATGAATGAATTCATTCACTTTTTGCCTGATGTTGGCATTTTCCTCTCATAAAGTTTCAGACTATAGCAATGATTGATTATCACGAGATAAGGGAACATATATTAGGCCAAACAAATGTGGTTGTTGTCCCCAAAAGTTAAAATACATTTCACATCTACCAGAAATGATATATACAGTTACATATAGTCAAAAATTCCTCTTAACCTTATCAAATAACATTTTCAAATGACAGTTTTCTTTATTCAATGTTTATTACATGTGTTTTACCTAAATCAAAGTTTATTAATAGTAGCTAGCATAAGGCAACATTTCTAAAGAACAGTGAAAATAACATTTCCTTATTTAAATGACTTTGAAGATTAATTTCTACTGAGTATCAACATGGCTGCTGATACATCTGCAGTTTGTCTGAAGTTATACTGCAAATCTAATTAACCTCAGTAAGTTAAAAAGTTCTCAACCAGTATTTCTTAAATTTAATATCATTCATTTACACCCTTAGTAAAATATTTGACTAAATTTTCTGCAATTTTTCTTGATTAGTTTTTATATATTTTGAATTTACAAAAATAAACTGAGATAGGTTAATACAAAAATTCCACTAATATGAGCTTTAGACGTCTGAAATATGTTTAAAAATATGTAAAGGGACAGATCTTACAATTACTGAAAAACAGAATATAACACAGTTATTGTGTGATATAACATTCCCTCTCGATATATCAAAGGAGCTTTAAATAAATCATCAAAGGAGAAAGAAGGTTGCTGAAAATATAACTAAGTTGACAACTCAAAGCAAAAGAAATGACTTTAAGAACTTGCTTTCTCAAGAAGAATATTAAATTAAGTGACTAACAGAAAAACAATCACTTTTGACAAGAGCTCAGATCTTTGAAAAACCTGAAATTGAGGAAATCAAGGACAAAACATGTAAACTACTTTATGAATTGTGATCAGCAAAAAAATCTAGTAATGCAAATATTTTAATGTGTCAAATTTGGGCTAAGAAATACATGAAAACTGACTTAATGAAAGTAATTTTCACAAACTAAGCAAAAAGCGCATTTGATATACTGGAGGGCTGGACCAAAGAATAGTTTTTGTTCAATTCAGACATGCTCATGAATAAAAGAAAACAACTAGGAGATGGTAAAAGTTGTTGGCAACAATAATCGAGGGCAACGCGAAGGTTCATTTTCAATAGCTACTACACCAAGGTGTAGGGCAATACTTCTTTCTTTGAATTGCTCCACTTTACCCTTGATACATACCTTATAATCCTGAGTGTTAAGGAATAAGATATGAAGTAACATTTTTTGAATCTTTGGTATGACCTGACCTGGGATTGAACCCTGTTCCTCCAGGCTATTGGCGAACACTCTACTTAATTGGCGAATGGGCCGGTCAACCAAACCATCATTGGATCTTTCAAAGTTGATGAAGCAGTTAAACAGAACATTGTTAACTCTTACAATTTTATGAACAAGACTTACTTTGCATTATGGTAATATGATATATTTACTGGTGCTAAAAACTTAGGAAAAAAATTATACTTTTCTTTAAGTCAGGAAACAGTAATTTTTGAAAATAAAAATATCAGAATACAGACTTGTTTACATTTTGAGTACATGTACTGAAATTCAAAAGTGATTTTAAAAGGTCAGTGAAAACATGCACTCAGCATACCAGCTAGTTGTCAAAACAATCAAAGTAAGCAAACAGCAAGAATATAATTTTGGGTCTGTTATTGCATTGACCCAATTTAAACTCATCATTATCATCATGTTGTGCTGCTAGTACAGGTTTCCCTGACTCTCTCTCACCATTCATTTCTATCATCCATTGCTTCTGGTAGATCTAATAGACTACATACTGTATCCATACAGAATTTTTGTAGATAAGTTCTCGTTGGTCATCCAACACTTGCATGTCCATGTGAAGGGGATCCATAGAAGAACTTCACTTATGAGTTCATCCTTACTTCTCCAGCAGTATCCCATATGTCTTGTCCATCTCATTTGGATGGTTTTTGAGATGGGAGGTAGGTGGCAGTACAGCTGCTATTTTATGGAATGTTGCTTCTCGGATTTGTTCAATATAGCTCATAGCATTCTTAAGCAATTCCCTTCTAATTTTTTCTCTATATGCTTAGTTAATATATATGCGGTACTTGGAAGAAAATGCATTTTATTTTATTGGATCATTTTGACTTCCATTTGATTTGATCCTAACCATGTAAATCCTTTTCTAAAAGCTAAGTTATTTTTTTTAACACTTTTTAATCAATGATAGAAGTGTTGCAAAGTTGTTTCTAGTTTGATTTCAAATTTCTCATTGAAATCTCATTCATCATTCAATCACTCATTCATTATAAAACAACTGAACAACAAATAACTAAATATGTTTGAAATATGATTTTGTGGTGCATAATATTACAGCAATAATCAATCTCCTCTGAAGAAGTACAACAATTAATTACTTTATTATATTGCTATAAGAAGACATTACAAAAATTCAATAAATGTTCTATGAATGATGATGATGAGGCTTTCAAAAGAATTGTTTCTTATCACAAAGAAATCCTTAATTAGATCATTATTATATATAAAAATTGTGTTCCCCATGAGTCTATGTTGTTTTGGTTGTCCACAATTAATTTTTTGTTTGCTTTTCTTCAATGACTTGTAGGTTTTCATCATTGACAATATTCCTCAAAAACATTTTTTTCAAAATTATACTACTGTCATCACATAAAACTCTTCTCCTTCTATCTAATATGATATGCTGCTTACATGTTCTTTGTATTGTAATATTTTGTTATGAATGTCTTTTGCTAATTGATTTTTTCAGTAAAGACAGTTCATTACATATAAACTTCCCCCTCAATAAAAAATAATTATCATTATCTATTTTTTAATAAAAGTTTATAAAACAAATCAATTACTTATATAAAGGCCAGTCTTTTTGTTCATCCTAATAATGAGTTGTAAAAGACATTGAATGTTACTATACTCAGAAAAAAATAAGATTTTGTACTAAAGAATCAATCTAAGACCAATGATGAAAAGAAAACCTTGGAAGTTTTCCATCACCTATAATTTGCTCAAAGAAACAAGTAAAAGACATGTTAACCTGAGTATAGTAACATTCAATTTCTTTTACAACTGATTATTAGGATGAACAAAAAGACTGGCCTTTATATAAGTAACATGTCTTTTACTTGTTTCTTTGTGCAAATTATAGATGATGGAAAACTTCCAAGGTTTTCTTTTCATCATAGGTCTTAGATTGATTCTTTAGTACAAAATCTTATTTTTGTCAAAAATAATAACTAAATGTCACAATAAAGATTTAGTTGATATTTCAATGACTCATTTTAAATCTAAAGTAATTGCAAGGTATGAGTGTTTCAATTTTTATCATAGAAAGTAAAAAATAAGGAAAACTTTATCAAAGTTCATTGCTAACATTTCAGTTTCATGGCAGTTTGATTGGTTGGTTGGTTGGTTGGTTTTATAGCATATCAACATTTGTAGGTTTATTAATGCCAGATCATGTTTGTACATATATATATTAAATATATATGATTTGTAAACAAAAAGTTTGTAGGTAAGATTTTAAACAAGCCAGAGCTCATTTGTTTGCTCACAATTTCATGGTTTCCAATATTCTATCTAATGTGACCTTGATCAGTCAAGGAAATTTATTGACCATAAAAATGAGAATTAACCAAGGCAGATTATAGAAGAATGAAATCAGGACATTGTCAAATGTGAAAATTAATGAAAACAAATTTAGAAGGAATAAATCAGAAATATGTTGTTTTGAACAGAAAGAGAATAACGAAAAAAAATATATATTGAAAAATGATAAGAGGATTGTTACTCATTTGTCCTCATGAATCAGAAACTTAAACATTAGTTGTTTTGACTACAAGCCAGGGTAAGAAGGAATCAGCTCAGATATTTGACCTGAAGGCCTGGGCTTGTCTATCAGCAACCTAGAAATGAAATACATGAATAGAAAATTTTTTTTCTAAATTCTAATATGAAAATTTTTTAATCATTTCTCTTATCATTGTGATTTATTAGTTTTTGACGTCATGTCATGTGAACATAAAATTGTAATAATTCCAAATTTGGCGAGAACTGCTCCTTTTGAATAAAAGTAAGAGAAAAGCAGATGTGAAGGGTGCGATATAAAATACAAGGGATTCTCACCCTTGAAGAAGAGTTCTATGGAGAGACTGTGAAGTGACCACTAGATTCATGTCACTCTTGGCTCTAGCCTTGAGCTATACTGCCCTAATTGGAGAGGCAGACAAAAGCCATATTACATATTGCTTAGATGTGATGTCATCTTATTGATATACAACACTATGAAAGAATCAAAGAAAGACAGAGATTAATGGTAATAAAATCTCATGGCTTCCTTCAATCAACTTTTAGTTCTTCATCATTATTTGAAGTGTTTGTGTTTCAGATTTTTTTTTCTATAAATTTATGAATATTCTATACAAACTTTAAAAGAAAAATGTAGAACAATTTGTGAGTGGGGAATAAGGTTCTGGCCATCACTAGTGTACTAAGAGATCAAGCAATTTTTACTTAAACAGGTAACCTTCTTTGTTTATATTTCATTAACACTGATTACCACTTTTCTGTGTAATCAATTATCTAAGAAAACTCCAACTATGTGAGTTTTTGGAGGGTGGGGATGGGATGAAACTCCAAATTGAACAATCAATGAAAATGTTTATGTGCCAAATGCCAATGCAAAACACACAGATCAACCAATCTGATATGGCAGAATAGTAAAATGAGTGAAGTGATAATGAAAAACATTAAAATTGGTTAAGAAATTAAATTTTAGCAATGCTGGAACTTTTAGAAAAAGTCTCTTTACATCATAACAGAATTTTGTCTTCTGCAAATTGATAAGCCTAACACTGGGTACATTCTTTTAAAAAAGTAGATAGCATGGCAGAGAAATAAAATCTCTAAATGACAAATAAATATTACAAATAACACATGTATACTGATGTTATTTTGAAAGTCACAAACTTTTTCAAGTCTGTAGCTTTTGAGCTATAATAGCTTTTTAGTAAATTTAAGTTAGAATCCATATTTTTTTTAATATGTAAGTTAACACACTGAAATATTAGGTTATTTTAAGACATTTTGAGTGTGCGTACGCCAAAAAGTGTCCCATAATATATTGCAAAATCATATAAGTGATAAATGACGTATTCACTAGACATGCACCAATCTCAGTCTGCTTATAACTTTCTTTTCATCTATCAAGATAACTTTCAGCTTGCTAAGCATTTGCTGGACCATAAGAAACAGAAATTTGTACCTTCCTTTCAAGATTAGGTAAATCAAAAGACTAGTAAATAATAAAGACTTAATGATTTGCTAGTCTATTTTAAAAACCATAACACTAAAGTAGTATGGTAGGTGTTCACTGTTACTATGAATATGAACTAGTTATTTAGTAAGCTTAGCTTACTTGTGGCACAAGGCCAAAAATATGGGGCACATAGTGAGACTGAAAGTCACAAATTAAAGTCTGCATTGATATACCAGAAAATTTAACAACTAACACCAGAGTAAGTAAATAAATAAATACAAAATTTTTTTTAAATATCATCTTAGCAGCAAATATAACAATAATAACAACAAAAAGGATTTTAATGAAATTTTCATAAATCTAGTTTTGAAAATTTTGGAGAGATTGTCTTTTAATGTGATTTACATTTCAGCAATTTTGTTCTTTTTTTGCAATGATTTCTTTATTGAATATACTTGAAAAAATTGTTACTCAATTCTGTTAGATTAAAAAACATTGATCTGGTTTTATATTTGTTTATTACGGAAAATTTCATTTGGAAAGAAAAGAAAAATTAAAGATAACAAAAAAAAGAAGTTTATTTTGATGCTTACAGTTATATTAGATGTTTTGTTTAACTTTTAAATTGCTAATCAAAGAAAAGTTTAAGTGACTTGCTTTAATTCATGTCCTTTCATTATTTTCTAAAACATAACAAATTTAGTGCGTTTTTTTTTTTTGTTGGTAATAAAAATATTAATTTATTTCCAATAAATAATTTTGTTCAAAATATTGTATTCATAAGTAAAAAAAAACAAAATTAAGTCAAAATACTTACATTTTCTGATAATAAAAATTCCGGATATCTTTCTTTTCAAAAAATGTATTTTTTCATTGTTAGCAGCTGAAAGACACTTCTTGATGATGATGATTTTAGAGACTTTGCAATCTAACTTTTTCTTGGGTGATTCAGAAATATCTAATAGGCTGTAATTATTTCAATGCATTAAGTTGAAGTAAACTTCTTCTTGAATGAAAGATGTGCACCAATCAAGCAAAACTTCAGTCAATTATTTAGTTCATCTTAAAGAAGAGAAAAATAAAACAAGATGTCAGCATGTTTCATCTGCTTCTTAGGAATTTCTTTCTCAATGTTTTTAATGTAGTCGTTGAATTCCAAGAATGAATAGACAATTCTGAAAAGTTTTTATCGAACCTGTACATAATGAGATATGTAATGAGTTAAATTTGATAACCAGTTGTTATATTTTGACCTTCGACCCGGCCCAAAAATGCTATTCCAAGGTGATACACCGGAAGGAAGTGACACATTCCAATGGCCAGTAATCGAAAGAGATCGCGTGGGTGGATTAAGGCTTATGTTATGGACAAGGTGAAGGTCCCATTGTGCCACTACAGTGATGCACCGGAAGAGAGTAACCTCTGAACTGCATGACAGTTATTTCTGCTTGATGACGATTAAACATTCGATTTCAAAGATCCAGTGGGCGATCGTGTGGGCGTTGAATTATTATATAATTGAGTTGAGTTGGGTGCCAGAGCAGTTGCCAGCAGACTTCCAGAGAGTTAGAGATGAGATGTGGTAGGGAAAGCCACACCAGGCCAATGGGGCTTGAAGGCCTGATGAACTGGGGTCCAGAGAAGATGCTGATAAGATGCATAAAGAAATCCAGCATCCAGCAGTGGACCCCAAGACCTCTAGTTGAGCATCTAAGAGAGAAGGAAAGACACAACGTGACGGTCATAACAGTGGGGTCAAAATATGAAGTTTATGTTCGGTCTCCAGCAACCTCTCATATGGAACCCTTGAACAACCCTTTCGAACCCTTGCAATAAAGTGAGAGGTAGAATATTTTTCTAAAGAAGTCTTCCTGTGTCTTCATTCCTGCGTCTTTATCATGCGTCGTTTATTCATGCGTCTGTCTTTGATATTGTGTCGTTGTGATGCTGAATGATGATGTAGATGACGATATAACACAGTGAGTTATATGGATAAATAAGAAAGATTTTCGGAATTAGAAATGATACGTACCTACATAATGAGTGAATAAGATAAAAACTTTCCATTTGTGTGGATCTTCTAATGTAGTTAGATTTAGTAAACTTTGAGATAATTCCATGTGGAAAAATTTAAAGAATTTTCAGATATTTTAAACCATTAATGGATTACCATAAATTCAACTAATACTCTTCTTCAATTAAACTGTAACTACTATAGTAAAAACAAAAATTACAAATTAACAATGATTTCATTTCTTAAGTGTCTTGAATCGCAAAAACTGTTAAGATATAACATTTATTTAGAAGACACAAAGTATTTCAGTTCTAAAAGAGATTTTATTTTTTAACAATTTCAGGAATTATATAAGGATGAGAGTGACTGATTTAACAAATATCTATCGAGCAATATTTTCATTAAGCAAACATTTTGTCTAGCATTTCGAAAATAAAATTAAATGTTTTCAAGACAGATGGCCTACTTCTTCAATAGTTAAAAAAGTGGAAAAATACTGATACATTGTTTATGAACAATGCTAGCCCATAGAAGTGTATTGGTCTAATATTCTTTTGTCCCTATTGCTTATTCAGCTTTAATTTGCTTTTTTCCTTCCAACCCTATTTTGGGCCTTGTGCCATTTTTACGAAAGCTTTTATAATAATTTCCTAAAAGAAAACATAAAGCTTGGAAAAAAATGTAGAATTCTAACAATTATAGAAAAGTGTCATAATGCTTTCATCATCATCATCATCATATCGTGCTGGTAGCACGGATATCCCTGACCCTCTCTCGCCACTCCTCCCTATCGTCCATTGTCCTAGGTAGGTCTTCAGGACAACATCCAGTATCCTCACATAGCTGCTGAATGTACGTTCGAGCTGGTCGTCCTGCTTTTGCGCGGCCATGTGTGGGGATCCATAAGAGTACATCTCTTATGAGTTCATCTCTGCTTCTCCAGCAGTGTCCTGCATGTCTGGTTCGTCTAACTTGAATAGTTTTCGTGATAGGGGGCAGGTGGCCGTACAGTTGGTGTCTTGTGGGGTGTTGCTGCCAGGACTTGTTCAGGATTGCACGCAGCATTCTTGTGTAATTGCCATCTAGTTTCTTCTCCAGCCGTTTTGTTAGCGTCCATGTAGTGCATCCATATAGCAGTATCGATGTGACCGCTGCCTGGAAGAAACTGCATTTCATTTTATTGGTTAGGTCTGATTTCCATATAATCGATAGCCTATTGATAGCTGTCCATGCTTTCGTTAGCCTCGTTTCGATGTCCTTTTCGGTTGATTCGACGCTGCTTCCTAGGTACGTTAATTTGTCTACTAGTTTAAGAGGGGTTCCTTTTAGAGTGGAGATGTCCCCCGTTTGGTTATAGCACATATATTCCGTTTTGTGTGCATTAACATGGAGGCCTATGCTTGCTGCTGCTCGTTCCAAACTATGCAGAAGTGTTTCGGCTTGGTCAGGTGTATTTGCCAGTATCGCTATGTCATCGGCGTAGTCGGCGTCGGTAATTGTTGTTGCGGGGTATCTTCTGCTTCTTTTCTTCATCAGTTCGAAGCCATTCTCTTTGATTTTGTCAATCGATGTTCTAAGTACGTAGTCTAGACAAATGATAAAGAGGTACGGGGCCAGCGTGTCCCCTTGTAGTACTCCTGCTACAATGTCAAAGTATTCTGTGTCTCCATCCGGTGATCGTACTTTTACTTTAGTGTTTCTATAGAGAATCGTTATTGCCGCTACGGTTTCTTTAGGTATGCCGTACGCTAGTAGGATTTGTTCCATCTTTCCTTAGTGAATGGAGTCGAAAGCCTTGGTAAAGTCGACAAATATTAATGTCGCTTGTAGGTTCTTTGCCCGTACACCTTCAAGGATTCTGCGGATGGTTAATATTTGTGAGGTCGTGGATCTATTTCTTCGGAAGCCATTTTGGTTTTTTCTAAGTATGTTGTCGATTTTGGGTTCTATTCGGTTTCGTAGTAGGGCATTGTAGATTTTGGCAGCTATGGATGTAAGTGTTATGCCTCGGTAGTTTTTGGCTAATCCGAGGTCCCCCTTTTTAGGGAAGGGGAGGATGCATCCCTTCATCCATCTATCTATCGGATTTTGATTGTATACTGCGTTGCAGTGGCAGAGCAGTATGTCGTCGAATTGTCTGGCCTTCCATACTTCCGGGGGAATTTCGTCTAGCCCTGCAGCTTTCCTATTTTTAATTTTTCTGAGAACCGAGTCGAGTTCTTCTTGTGTGAACGGTCCTAGTTTAATGTCTAATTGTTTGCTAATTATTCTGGTGATTGGTTCATGTGTTATTTTTGGTGAGTTTCCAAGTAAGTTTTCGAAGTGCTGTTTCCACAGTTTTATTCTTTCTTGTTGGTTTGCTGCTTTAAGTTTTGCTTTGGCTGTGTTCTTTCTTCTGCTCACTTCGTTTATTGTTTGCCAGGCTATTCTAGATTGTCTATCTTCCACCGAGTCTCTAATCTTATCTATCTGATTTTGAATGTATTCTATCTGTTCCTTTATATATATGCCTGCTAATTGATATTGTGCCGTTTTTAGTTTTAAGGCATTTGTGTTTGTTGGGTTTTTTTCGATAGTTTTTGGAGGCTGTTTTCACTAGTGCACGTTTTTCTCTCACCGCTAAAGTTTCCCATGGGACTCTATATTTAGTTTTAATTTTTGTTGGAAAGTATTTTGCTGCTGCCTCGAGGTGTGCATTGACGAAATTTTCATATTTAAAAAATTTAAAAAAAAAACAGGTAAGGATTAATTATAGAGGGATTAGAGAAATGAGGATTCACCACTAAAAAGAATAATGAGAGGTGATCTAATTGAAACTTTCAAAATAATTTGTGGAATTTCTATTTATGGGATAGATTTTTTCAAGATTTTTTCTCACAAATTAAATTTACTATCCAGATGGATGTTAAAAATTAAGTCAACTAAATAAGTGGAATTTCTTGACTAATATATTTTTGAAACAAAATGTCTAATATAATGAAAAACAGCAATAGAGTAGACAAAAGATTAAATTGGATGATTTCAGAAAAAATGCTAAGAAAAAGAACACAAGATGGTATTTTTGGGAATAATTAGTTAAATTTATAAATGGATTTGCACCTGCATATAGATTTTCTGTGCAAAGAGTCTCTTTCCTTTATCTTAAGGTTTATGTGAGAAGATGCAAGACATGGCCAAGGAGGCATAAAAACAAATGAATGAATAAATAGCAACTAAATATACAATGTCAAGCAAAATTAGTTTATGTAGTACAGAAGAATAAACATTTCAAGTAGATAGTAGTCCTAACAAACTGCTGTTAATGAAAACTGATATATCTTTTTCAAAATTATTATTATTAACTGGCCCAGTCCTCCCCAATTTTTTAAGGGCCAGGTAATAAAAATAGTTTCTATATCTTCTATAGGCATAATATCAACCACTTTTTTTAGAAATACAAATATCTTATTTCCTTTTTTAGAGTAGGTGAGAAAGACATTTTATTTCTATATTGTCTTCAGTTTTAACCTTTTTATTATATATATATATATATGATTATTTCTTGCTTTTCTTTATTACATAGGATACTTACATGTCATCTACAAGCTGAATATTTTCCATAGTTGCTTCTTTTATTGTCTATGTATCAGTGATGGAGTATTTACCGTACACTACTGAGTTCTTATGTTCCAACTTTCATGATCACCATAATATATCTCTGTAGCAAGAGAAGAAACTTACCTCCTAGATCAAAGCATGTAAGACTATGCCTTGCATGTCAAGCACTAGAAAATATGTTCACTTCTGGAGGCAGAAGTTATAGTGGGCCGATCTTGTCTCTCATGAGAAGAAATCTACAATGCATGTAAATTTCTATATGCTGGAACTTGTATAAAAGAGCATACCAGCAGCAGGAGTGGGTGTTGTTGTTCTTTGCAGACTGCTTTTTCTGACTGACAGAATGAACGAGTTGACCAGAGGTATACTGAGATAGGGCTGCTAGTCGCATGTGTTGTTGTTTTTAGTCAACTGAGGCTACCCAATTGTCTGAGGACTGGGCTACTGCTCTTGTTTGGACTAGTTCTACAACAATCTCTAGCCATTCTTGTTTGCATTTTATACTTGTGTTCAGCTTTCTTTTGCCTTTAGAAACTGGTTTACTGAAGTTTTTTTTTTTCTGCAAATCCCATTGTACATTCAGTACATGATGTATCTATCAATATTGTTTTGTCCCTTTATTTTTTTTTTTACTTTCAGTGTCCTTCCTTGGCTTGATATTCACATATGATATCAAATTCTGTAGTGGCTTGTGTTTAATTACATTCTGGTCAATATGGTGTGCAACATGAACCAGGTAATTCAGTATCTTAACTAGATTGCTGTCCAATGGGAAAATTTTTCTTATTCTAAAGATTGCTATGTGTGTGCTTGTGAGGGCCTGAGGATTAGATTTTCATAAACATTATGCGACCATCAACATTAAAAGCACCCTTCTTGGGTTATGTAACAGTCATCCATAGCAAGTAACTATTTTCACAATTTTTCAAGGGATACTGTTAAATCTGCCAGTTGCAACTTATGGCTCTTGTCTTGTGGGAGGGATCATAAGAGTGACTACATTGTTTTTTGGCTTGTCAATCACTGTCGAAGATATGAAGAATTTATAATTAATAATGAACATTAGAGTATAATGTGAATATACAATATCCTGCTTTGATGTTTCAAAGATATCAATATTTATCCAACCACTGGAATTGATTTTGCTTTCTTCTTCACATGATATCTGTCATATAAACCAAAGCAAGATGATGATTGTAAGACCCTATGACACCATCTTGTTTGAGACAGAATGCAAGTCTATTTTCTCATCAAAACACAACTAAGTGCATACTTGATAAATTACATGCATAATACAAGTTTTATCAATCAACATCAATGTAGCAGTAAGATGAATTTTAAAAGTGAAAGGTTTACTTAATATGCAATAATTAATGATTCAGTTAATCATAAATCTTTCTGGATATCATTTACTAACTAATAGCAAAATATTGTCTTTTGGTATAAAAATAGATCTTTATGATATACTTTAATCTTTTTTTTTTAAAAAGATATTTAAATTCTTTGCCAATTTCAGTCATTATTATCAAGACAGGTAATTTTATTTATTAAAATTTTTTTTCCTTGGAAACATAGTATTCCTTGAATGTTTTGGTTCATTGGTTTGTGTTAATGGCATGTCAACCTGTCTAGGTTTATTTTATGCATAGACACTAGAAAAACTTGTGCCTAATATTACATTTGTATTTTATGTTTGGTTGTTTTGTAAGTGTTTTTTTTTTTTTTGGCCACACAGTTATATGATATCAAGTATTTCTATCAAATAGAAATAATTTGCACGGTTGTATGATGAAAAATACTCCTGTCTAATACCAGTAATTTATACACAACTACATGGTTTCAAGTTCCTAATTAATAATATTCATCTGTTTGCAGTTATATAGTTTCAAGTAACTAATAATAATAATCCTTAATAAGCAATTATAGCTTCAAGGAACTATTCTGAATACAAATAATTTACACAACATTACATGGTATCAAGTATTCTAATCTAATACAAATAATTTTCAAATAAATCTATATGATGCATAGATGAAAGTCAAACAAGTAATACCCCTCCGAGTCAAAGTAGACTGTCAACGAAGGGGTAGTCTACACTCTCCATAATTGAAATCTCACAAAGATACACTTTAATGTCATATCCAGGTCACCAAAAGTCTTAACTACAGATATGCACAATCTTTGGACAATCCCATCGATGAGCGAATTCTCCAAGCTCTCGGATCAAAATCATAATCTCCAATTACTATTTGCTGGGATAACATCCACAGGCACTACAAAATTTCATTCATAAAAATCCTGTTTACTACAGAATTCCTTTATAAAAATTTTGTTTACTATAAAATGTCAATCACTTCCACTCCGTATCTCTGTCCCACGGCCACCTTTCTTTCTCTTCTTTTCACTGCCCGCATAATTCCCTCTTACTCTTTCTTTTTTTCTTTCTCCCTCACTACGATACAAAATTACATCTAGCAGTAATCATAATTTTCTATCTAGGGCTCACACGTCTTTTTTTAAAAATTATTTCCAATTTTATCTTTTACAATTATTTAGATTCTATTCATAAATTAATCTACGACAGAGAAAAGATAACACCTATACAATGAGTAAATACCTTCATTTTTCTTTTTCTTTTCTTTTCATGCCTTTTTTCTTGACTTCGCTGGTTCCAGTCTTTTTTTTTCATTTGCTGCTCACCTTCTTTTCCTTTTTTCATGCCTTTTTTTTTTCTTCTCTTGGAGTTGAGCTGTTTCTCTTCTTTTTCCTTTCTTTTTTCAGGGGGCCTTGTGTCAACAGTAGTCTTTCCTCTTTTTCCTTTCTTTTTTCTGGGGGCCTTGTTTCGACAGTTGTCTTTTCTTTTTTTCTGGGGGGTGCCGCATTTTGTTTTCCTTGTTTTTGGCTTCTTTTTTTTTTGTTTCTTTTTTCTGGGGGCCTTGTGTTTTCTCTCTCTCCTTCCATCGCCTGAACAAGCCATTCGAAATAGATACCCACGTTTGTGAAATGGACATAGAATGTTCATAACGCACATATATAGATAACATAGGAATCCTGAAACACAAAAAACACTTACAACTTCTTAGTTCAGGTACGAAACTTTTTATTACCTTTGAGTTTAAAGGTTTTTCAACATAAGGAGAGAGATACACCTGACTTTTCCATCTGCCCCAAACCATGTGCGGCACCCGCCGCAAGGCCTCAGCGAGATCTGAAAGTCAACCTTCTCCTTCAGAGGCTAAAACTCGACTCACTGACTTTTCTCAAATCCCCAAAATCCTCCGCGCACACCTCCAGTGCATGACGTCATTCACATCCCCCAGTATCTGGGATTTCCGTTTTGACATCTCCGAATGACACATCCTTCCCACGCACACGCATGTGAACACCTGCGCTCATGTTGCACCTAACTAACCCATGCGCTAAGTGAAAGGTTCTCAGCCCAACCAAACTGAAAGGCAAGATATATAAAACGAAATCCCTCGGCCATTATATTACACTTAGATTAGATATACAAAGCCAGAAGTATGGGGTACCCACTGAGACTCAAGCTCATTATTAATGGTTTGCTAGTCTATTTTACAAACTAGTACACAACAGGAGGTGCCCACAGTTACTTATAATAGGAGCTACTAATTTTGAAAGCTAAGCTTAGTTGTGGGAGAAGGCCAGAAGTATGGAGCACCCACTGAGACTCGAACTCACTAATTAACGTCTGCAGTGATATATATGATAATTTAACATTTGACGTCAAAGTAAGTAAGTAAATAAATAAAAACTTTTAAAATTTAATCTCACCAGTAAATGCAAATATAACAAAACATATTTTAATGATAGTTCCTTTAATTGTGTGGGAAAAAATTCTTTATTGAATACTTTGGTGGAAATTTATTTATTTATTTTTTTTTTATCATTCATGTGATTTACCCTGTGCCAATTTTTATGTAATGATTTTTTAATAAATATTATCACACATTGAAGTTTTCATCATTTAAAAATCACTGAATAAATCTTTGGTACTTAAAATAAAACTTATCAGGTGTTGAGTTGGTTCTTTATGAATGATTTAATTTGGAAAGCAAAGAAAAATTACAAGCAACGTAAAAAAATATTTTATGTTTACTGTTTTGTTTTTGTTTAAATTTTAAAAACCATATTCTTTAAATTGGTTTTCAAAGAAAAGTTTAAGTGACTTGATTTAATTCACATTTATTTATGATTTTCAAAAATAAAAAATGTTTTTTTTTGTTGTTATTAAAAATATTACTTTATTTTCCATCAATCTTTTCTTTCCAAAATATTGTATTCATAAGAAATGAAAACTGTAAAAATAAGTAAAGACGCTTACATTTACTAAGAATGAAAATTCCAAACAAATTTCTTTTTTAAAAATAAATTATTTCTTTGTTAGCAGCTGAAAAATGCTTGATATGATGATGATCTGAGTGATTTCGCAATTTAACTTTGTCTTGGGAGATTTAAAACTATCTCATCATCATCATTATGTGGTGCCGCCAGCATGGATATCCCTGACCCTCTCTCGCCACTTCTCCCTATCGTTCATCGCCTATGGCAGGTCTTCAGGGCTACATCCTGTATCCTCAAATAGCTGCTGTATGTATGTTCAAGCTGGCTGTCCTGTTTTTGCTCGGCCATATGTAGGGGTCCACAGGAGTACATCACTTATGAGCTCCTCCCGACTTCTCCAGCAGTGTCCTGCATGTCTGGTTCATCTAACTTGGATAGTTTTTGTGATGGGAGGTAGGTGGCCGTATAGTTGGTGTTTTGTGGGGTGTTGCCTCCAGGACTTGTTCAATATTGCTTGCAGCATTCTTGTGTAATTGCTTTCTAGCTTTTTCTCCAGCTGTTTTGTTAGTGTCCAAGTAGTGCATCCATATAGCAGTATCAATACGACCACTGCTTGGAAGAAGCTGCGTTTCCTTTTATTGGTCAGGTCTGACTTCCATATGATTGATAGCTTATTGATAGCTGTCCATGTCTTTGTTAGCCGCGTGTTGATGTCTTTTTCAGTTGATGGAACACTGCTTCCAATGTAGGTGTACTTGTCTACCAGTTTCAGAAAGCTTCCGTCTAGCGTGGAAATGTGGCATGTTTGATTAAAGCACATGTATTCCGCTTTGTATGCATTGACATGGAGGCCGATGCCTGCGGTGGCTCATTCCAAACTATCCAGTAGTGTTTCAGCTTGGTTGGGTGTATTTGCCAGATTTGCTATATCATCAGCGTAGTCGGTGTTGGTCATTGTTTTTGCGGGGTACCTTCTGCTTCTTTTCTTTGTCAGCTGGAAGCCGTTTTCTTTGATTTTATCAATTGATGTTCTAAGCACGTAGTCTAGACAGATGATAAAGAGGTATGGGGATAGAGTGTCCCCTTGCAGTACTCCTGCTACAATGTCGAAGTATTCTGTGTCTCCATCCGGTGAACGTACTTTCACTTTGGTGTTTCTATAGAGAATTGTTATTGCTCCGACGGTCTCTTTTGGTAGGTTGTATGCAAGTAGGATTTGTTCCATCTTCCCTCTGTGAATGGAATCAAAGGCCTTGGTAAAGTCAACAAATAGTATTGTTGCCTGTAGGTTTTTTTGTCCATACACTATCAAGGATTCTACGGATGATCAATATTTGTGAGGTCATGGATCTATTTCTTCGGAAGACATTTTGGTTTTTCCTAAGAATGTTGTCAATTTTGGGTTCTATGCAGTTTCTTAGTCGGGCATTGTAAATTTTGGCTGCTATGGATGTAAGTGTTATACCTCGGTAGTTTTTGGCTAATCCGAGGTCACCCTTTTTAGGGAAGGGGAGAATGCATCCCTTCATCCATCTATCGGATTTTGATTATATACTGCGTTGCAGTGTCAGAGCAGAATGTCGTCGAATTGTCTGGTCTTCCATACTTCTGGGGGAATCTCGTCAAGCCCTGCGGCTTTCCTATTTTTGATTTTTCTAAGAACTGAGTCAAGTTCTTCTTGAGTGAATGGTCCTAGTTTAATGTCCAATTGCTTACTAATAATTCTGGTGATTGGTTGATGTGTAACTTTCGGTGGGTTTCCTCGTAGGTTTTTGAAATGCTGTTTCCACAGTTTTATTCTTTCTTGTTGGTTTGTAGCTTTCAATTTAGCTTTGTTGTGCTCTTCCTTCTACTCACTTCGTTTATCGTTTGCCAGGCTATCCTAGATGGCCTATCTTCCACTGAGTCTCTAATCTTATCAATCAGATTTTGTATGTATTCTGTCTGTTCTTTTAGATATATGCTTGCTAATTCATTTTGTGCCTTTTTTAGTTTTAGGGAATTTATGTTTGTTGGGTTCTTTCAATAGCATTTGGAGGCAGTTTTCATGTCTGCACGTTTTTCTCTAACCGTTAACGTTTCCCATGGGACTCTATATTTAGTTTTAGGTTTTGTTGGAATACAATTCACTGCTGCCTCAAGGTGTGCATTGACGAAATCTCATATTTGTCATTTGGGGTACCATTTTCTCTCTTCTCCTGTAGTGTCTCGAATCTGTTTCTCAATTCTAATACATATTTATCTCTAATATCTCTGTTGTTAACCCTTTCAAAATAACCGCTACTATGAAAGTCAAAAAGACTGCTCTAACCATCATAGTCACTTTTCAGAGGTTAATAAAGTCGAAACACTTTTAGAGCAAAGTTATAAAAAATAAAAATTTGAAATACCTATTCACTTTTCATTTTTTTCTCATTTTTTGTTAAAAGTTATTTGTAAATCGACTTGTTTTTAACAGAAAACTTAAATTTTCAGTTAAATATTACAAAGTATTCTGATTAATAATTTGATTTTTATATCAACAGTCAGTAAAGAATATATTTAAAAAAGAAAAATTTCATACACCTTGAAAGACATTTATTAAACACCAAATAATTACAAAAAATGAATTAAAGTCTTACCTCTTTCATGAATATAGGATTAAAAACAAAAAAAAATGTCCGATTATTTAATGTTAATCTTCACTACTGAGACTATTTGCCAATGTCTCCCGCTAGACCAGGCTTGACACAAGTTCAAAAGCCCGAAGGCTAGTGTGGCATTTTTTTGTAGGCTTAGTCGTATTTTTGCCGTGACTATTTGGTGATCGGAGGACATACCTTCAAAAGAGGAGTATGCCTCGCAATTCATTGCGCTATTTTTCAATTTCTTCTTTATAAAGATGTAGTCTATCTGTGTTTTATTATTGTTTGTGTAAGTGTAGGTCCATAATTTTCCTTCCCTCTTTTGAAAGTTTGTATTGAGGCATGTTAATCTATTTTCTATCATGAAATCTGTTAGATGTTGTCCATTCCTATTTGAAGTGTTGTGAAGGCTGTATCTGTTGTTTCCGTTTTTCCCTATTTGGGCATTCATATCTCCGCTAATGACTAGCACGCTGTGTTTCGGAATGCTATGCACTAGAGAGAATAGCTCATCATAGAAAGCGACAAGTTCAGTTTCTTCACTAACATTGGTAGGGCTGTCGCAGGAGATGATTGTTTCTCTGGGATTGCCATTAAAAGTAACTACCCTCATCCAAGGTTGTATTCTCTCAATGCTATTAAGTGATTTTAACGCTCTTGGTCCTATAAGTATGCCTACACCTCCTACCGTGGCATTGACCGAGTTTTTCCATGCTGATACAGTGGCTAGCATCCATCCATTGCCAGTATCATAATATTTGGTATCCTCGTTGTGCATGTATCTGTGTTCTTGTATGCATATTATGTCTATCTTATGTTCTACGGCCGATGCAGTCAGCTCCGGTAGTTGACCTATTCTAAGGTTCTAATGTTAAATGTTGCTATTCGTATTGTTTGTTTGCATCTTAGTAGTTTTTATTGTTTGAGCTCTGTAGCTGATTTTTCAAACACTGAGGCCAGGGCTCCAACCTCAGCAGGACACGCCCCTTGTTTTACCCGCACAAAGAGCAATGCAGTTTATGTATGTGTTTTGAGTGTGGGTTATGGTTATCTTTCAATGGCTGTTTTTATTCTCATCTATAGAAGCCACTCTTATAGAGGAGCAGCAGTTGTTCCCTGATCCAACTAACGATCCTGAGCGTTGAGCCGCAAGACTCATACGTCCAGGACCATGTTAGGCATTGCATTTGGCCATCAGAGGGTTTATTTGCATACCTTTATGTCCATCATGATGTTTCCCATGTGTATGTGAAAAACAAGAAAAAAAGGAAAAGTGGGCCTCTCTTTTCCAGTAAGTTTTAACTTAGTTAAAGTCCAATACTAATGTATATTTATAAGAGATTTTTTGTATATTTTCACCTGTGTTCTGATATTGGCCCTAACATGTTTCTTTTTTTTTTTTTGCATTGGGGACTTTCTTTACTCAGGCTGTTTTTTTTTTTTTGCTAAACTACTGTGGGGATTCTAAGCTTTTAGAAAAGACTCTTCCATGTACTGAGCATGCTAGCAACTTTGACCAGGGCCATATATTAAATTTGGATTTAGGGTAAAATTGTCTTAACATTTAAGAGACACTCTACAAGCAGCATTTTACAAAGAAAACAGCATACAATTTTGTAAAACTTGTGGCATTTTAAATCATTAGGACTTAAAGACAATATACTGACCAGTTTTGGACTCTTGGCTTCTGGTGGCACATCGTTAGTTCTTCATCGCTGGCGTTCTCCTCTATCGTTTAGTCATTAATGGATTTAAATAAAATTTGGGCAGGTCTACTACTTGAGGAGGGGGACAATAGTCATTTCATAATTTTGGGGGGTTTCTTTTTGTTTTAGGCTGTAATTATTCCAATGCGATAAGTGGAAGTAAATTTCTTCTTCACTGATGGATGTGCTGTGATTTATTTGAACAGCAAATGTACAGTCAATTACTTTGTTGATCTCTCAGAAGGAAAACAAAACAAAACAAACAAAAAAAAAACAAGATGTCTGCAAGTTTCGTCTACTTCTTAGGAATTTTTTTCTTAATGTTTTTTATGTTATCGTTGAATTCTGGGAATGAATAGACAATTCTGACAAGTTTTTATCGAACCTGTAGATAATGAGATAGGTAATGAGTTAGATTGATTGATAATCAGTGAGTGATACAGAAAATAGAAAGATTGTCAGAAATAATAATGATACATACATACATACATAATGAGGGAATAAGATTAAAACCACTCATTTGTGTGGAACTTAGGTTTAGTTAACATTAATATATTTCCATGTGGAAAAAATAAAGAATTTTCAGATATTTTAAACCATTAATGAATTATTATAATTTCAACTAATACTCTTTCATTATTAAAATGTGTATACTGTATTAAAAGAAAATTTAACAAATAAACAATGATTTCATTTCTTTGCAGTTTTTTGCCAATTCAAGACACTTTTTTTTAAAGATTTGACATTTGTTTAGAGGTTAATAAGTGTTTATCGCCACTTTTCCCTATCATTCATCACCTCTGGCAGGTCTTTAGGAACTAGTTATTTACTAAGCTTAGATTATTTGTGGCACAAGGCCAGAAATAAGGGGGACACAATGAGACTGGAAGTCACAAATTAACGTGTGCATTAATATACCAGAAAATATAACAATTAATACTAGAGTAAATAAATAAATAAATAAATAAAGAAAAACTTTTAATATTTAATCTCACCAGCGAATACAAATATAACAATAACAACAGGAAAAACAACAAAAAAGATTTTAATAAAATTTTCGTAAATTTTGTCGAAAATTTCTTTGAAGATTTTGGAGATATTTTTTGTGATTTACCTTTCGGTGATTTGGTTCTTTTTAGTTTTTCTATAATTATTTATCAATCAAAATCAAATATACTTTGAAAAATTGTCACTCATTGAAGTTTTTATCTTTTAAAATCTATGAATAAATCAATTTTGTTACTTTAAATAAAATCTACCTAGTTTCAAATTTGTTCATTATGGATAATTTAATTTGGAAAGAAAAGAAAAATTAACAACAACAAAAGGAATTTTCATGCTTAATGTTGGATTTTTGCTTAAATTTAAATTTTAATGCCATGCTTTTTGGACTGATTTTCAAAGAAAAGTTAAAGTCAGTTGATTTAATTTATGTTTATTTATTATTTTCTAAAAGATAAAAACTGCCATTGTGTTTTCGTTTTTGTTGTTTTTAAAATATTACTTTATTTCCCATTAATCTTTTCTTTACAAAGAATATTCTGGAGAAAAGAAAACTGTAAAATGAAGTCAAAATACTTACATTTTCTTATGATGAAAATTCCGAATAGCTTTATTTCCAAAAAATAAATTATTTCATTGTAGACAGCTGAAAGATGCTTTGTGATGATCTGAGTGACTTAGCAGTTTAACTTTGTCTTTGGCGGTTCAGAAATGTCTAATGCGCTGTAATTATTTCAATTCATTACATTGAAGTAAATTTCTTCTTCCCTGATGAATGTGCACCGATTTATTAGACCAGCAAAAGTTCAGTCAATTGATTTGGTCATCTCTCAGAAGAAAAAAAAAAATCTGCGAATGATGTCTGCATCTAATGAATTTCTTTCTCAATGTTTTTTTGTGTTGTTGAATTCTGGGAATGAAGAGACAATTCTGACAAGTTTTTATTGAACCTGGATATATTGAGATAGGTAATGAGTTAGACTGATTGATGATCATTGACAGGAAAAATAGAAAGATTGTCAGAAACTATCTATTTGTGTGGACCTTGTTAAATACTTAGATATAGTAAACAACATTCAGATATTTCCATGTGGAAAAAAATAAAGAATTTTCAGATATTTTAAACCATTAATGAATTGCCATAAATTCAACTAATACTCTCAATTAAAATGTGTCTACAGTATTTTAAAAAAAAAAAAAAAAAAAAAAAAAAAGAAATTTTTTTTTTTTTTACAAATAAACAATGATTTCATTTCATTGCAGTTTTTGCGATTCAAGACACTTTTTAAGATTTAGTATTTGTTTAAAAGACATGGTGGGGAGATAGGTCCCTTTAGGGAGAAACTGATACTGTAAAAAGTAAGTTACCTCTAAAGAGGGGGGTCCTAAAATAAAGTAACCAAGCGAATACCCGATAGAATTTTTGTAATTTATCACTTGTAGTTTTAGGTAGTTGTTAGTCTTAGACAATAAACATAATAATTATTCTAATTTGCAATTAATGATTATTTTGAACTCCATAACTGCATCTATTTGCATGGTACAGTTAAATGTGACTGGTCAGGGTCATCCATCTTAATTAAATTCTGAAATGACTTGATGTGTTGTCATGAGTTAAAAGTTAACGGAAAAAAGAAAGAACTCAAAGCGGATTTTCGAAGAATAGAGAAATACATTACAAATGTGTAATAACGTAATGGATTTTTGAAGGGTAGTGTAGGAAAAAACCATGTTTTGTTTTATCACTGGAATTGTTTTTATGAAAAAGAATTTGCAAATTCTTTGATTAGAGGGCAAGTTGTCATAAGGGCTGAGTTAGGTTGATAACAAAGGCAATTTTAAAAACAAAGTGTTGAGAGATAAATGTTAATGTTATGGTTTCAAAGCAATATTTTAAGCTAAATTTAGAAGTGGAATTTGGTGTGAAATTTGGCCGAAGGTTGGTAGTTTTTTTAAGTCACCCCCAGGTCGACCCAAACCCAGTTACGAGCATGCATAAATTAACTGAAATAATAATAATAAAGGAGATCGAGAACAAGAACAGAAGGAGATAGACTAAGCCTTGTGCTTGAAAGTGATGGTCTCTAACAGAATTTATCATTCATGTGAGAACTTTGAATGTAAAAGCTTTGAACGTCATTTTTTTATATATACTAAATTTTGTTTTTGAAAAGCCGTGTTTGTACTCTGTTTCTGGGAGTTGACTTTTTTACTTTTTAAATTATGCAGTGGCATTCATCTACTTGCTAACCAGTGACTCTGATTAGCATGTGATTCATTGTCTAGACTACGTGCTTAGAACATCGATTGATAAAATCAAAGAAAATGGCTTCAAGCTGACAAAGAAAAGAAGCAGAAGGTACCCCGCAAAAACAATTACTGACACCGACTATGCCAGTGAGATAGCGATTCTGGCAAATACACCCAACCAAGCCAAAACACTACTGCATAGTTTGGAACAAACCACTGCAGGCATCGGCCTCCATGTCAATGCACATAAAACTGAATACATGTGCTTTAATCAAATGGGCGGCATTTCCACACTAGATGGAACCTCTCAGAAATTGGTAGACAAGTTCACCTACATAGGAAGCAGTGTCTCATTAACCAAAAAAGACATCGACACGCGGCTAATCAGGACATGGACAGCTATCAATAAGCTATTGATCATATGGAAGTCAGACCTGACCAATAAAATGAAACGCATTTTCTTCAAGCAGTGGTTGTCTCGATACTGCTATATGGATGCACTACTTGGACGCTAACAAAACAGCTGGAGAAAAAGCTAGAAGGCAATTACACAAGAATATGCTATACATAGGGGACAAAGGTGTCAATGTTACAGCTTGCCCACCCGAAGGTGGCCCCGCCAAAGCTGGGGGCCTCTTGGCCTCGAATCTGCCATTGATTTTGATACACCATCCAGGACAAATGCCTGATGGTTCAGCCAAGGCTGGGGAAGTATATTACTACTTGATATTGTACTACAAATTGGTTGATATACTTGTATTTATATAGGATGACTTTAAATAACCGATGAAAGTTGACATGCCATTGAACAAAGAAACCCATCATTATATACGATGTAACTAACAATATCACAGAGCTTAATATAATTCCTAGTCGGTTGGAGATGTAGAATACACCAACTGCATCTCTGCATAGAGGAAAGACTCCACCCCACCCCCAACAAGTGTCTTGAAGCTTTGGGGCATATGGAGTACTCATTCATTGCCATTACTCTTAGGTCCATTCTGACTCAAGGTGGTCAAATAGAACTGTTTGATCATTTAACTGTGTACAAACAAATTATATTAAAATGAATCATTAGTGTTACATAGCAATGCTTGAAACTATTTAACTGTGTAAATAAAACTATTAGTGTGGAATACTTAAAACCTTTTAACTCAGTGCAAAAATTGAATTATTGGGTATTACTTAGCAATACTTGAAACCCTTTGACTGTGTGCAAATGAATAAATTGTGTTAAAAAATTTATCAGTGGTAAATTGCAATTCTTGTAACCACTTCACTGTGTGCACACAAAAGATTGATATTAATAGAATTATTAGTGTTAGCAATAATTGAAACCATTTAACTGTGTGCAAACAATCTCAATTCTTGTGTGTAAACAAATTTGTTTTTTTTGGGGTGGGGGGGTTAAGTGGTGGACTTATCTACAAACCGTGTATGTATATCCATTCAACTATGCACAAATAATTAATTGATATTAAATTGAATTGGTAGTGTTACATAGGAATACTTGAAACCATTTAACTGTGTGCAAACAAACAACCTCTGGCTCATTTAAAGATGTAATCAACAAAATATGCATTTAACATATATGTATAAACAGGATTTGGTATTAACCTACAAGTGTTGGTATGCCATAAAACCCAACCAACCAATTTGACTCAACAAATGAGCATCTTCTCAGCTGGGGCTGTACAATATGCTGACTGCATCTCTGCAGAGGAGTAAGACTCCTCCAATGAAGCTACCTGTTTTCCATGGGCGACAACCTATGATGCTTAAGGATGGGATCCTCGTGGTGGAGTAGTACATAGCATGACATCTTAGTGGTCAAGTCACTTGCAACATGCCACTTTGGACCTTACTGAGCTAGACAGGTGGTTGAATAGGTCCAACGCAATCAAATGGCTGATCATGTCAAGCCCTAGCATCTATATGTTTTATCCCAACCATACTTTTCAATCTGCACTTGCAGCAAATTCCCAACCCTTATCTTTTAGGTGCTAGAAGGCAATGGCTGAGGGTCAATTGTGTTGAGAGAATAGGAATTTGATCATTGGTAAAAACCTGAAATTGGCAAAGGCTCAAAAACCTACTCCTAGCTCAAGTATACTGGTCGTGTATGCCCGTCTCAACCGAGGCGAATGAGTTTACTCCTTGTGTGGTGGAACATTGGGCCAGCAAAGACTAAACATCACTTATGGTGTCTTCTAACTAAAAAAAAAGAAGAAATATATCTGAATTGGACTCAGAGAATGAAGCAGCTTACTTTCTCAGATTCATTGTCATTGAATCTTTGGGGGAGGTCTGCCTAGCCTAATTCTCCCCTTTTCTAATAGAAAAGGTATTATCAACTAGAGCTACACTAAACATGAAAATAACCAAGGAATGGAAACTTACTTGTCTTGGTGAACAGCTGGAGGCAAGCAGAAAACATCCTCAAAATGAAAATTTTCGACACTGTCAAATGCAGAGCATATCCACATGAAAGACTGAACACATCCAAAGGAGTTATCATAAGTAGGAAGTTGCCCTTAGCTGTAGCAGAGGAGATGACAGTAGTGCTGGGTAAACGGGGAGTGACAAACATCAGAATAATCTCCAATAGAAAAGGCGAAAAACAAATCCTGACCAACAGCTACATCTTGACATTTAATCAGCTCCATACTCCAAAGGAGGTGAAGATCGACTATAGAGGGTTGAGATGTATGTCATAACACTCCTGGGGGTGCTTCAAATACCAAAAATATGGACACCACATGAAAGCCTGCTGAGGACAATAGACATGTGCCAAGTGCAGTGAAAAAGATTTGGATCACATGGCAGAAGATTGCTTAAAAGTAATCAGATGTTCAAACTACCAACAAGGCCATCCAGCTTATGCAAAATCTTGTGATATTGATAAAAAAGAAAAGGAAATACTTGAAGTAAAACCCAAGATGAATGTGTCCTTCCAGAAAGCAAGGAAAACAATAGGGTCCTTTATGGGAGAAAACATGCTTCTGTTGCATGGAGAGTAGATCCAATCAACCAAGAAAATGAATACAGAGCTCTTGTGGAGAAAAAGATCCTGTTAGAATCAAATGATTGGCCAAAGTTTCAGGATCACCTGAAACACACTAGGCCGAATTTCAGCCAGCACAAACTCAACAAGAAGTTAAAAATGAAGAGAAATCCAATGAGAGATAGTCTAAGCAACAACACACAAAATCTACCACTCAAACACAAACCACTCCTCCTAAAAGTGCAAAATCTCATCCAATCCATTCACCAAAAACTGTCAAAGACAGACTAAACAACTTGTCTCCCAAAAAGCTGGAACAATTTAAACACAACCCACTTGCTCACATTGACCAAAATACAGATGAACACCAAAGTGAATGATGAAAGACCAGGAAATGCATTCAAACTGCTCTCAGGCAAATTCAATACAGTCCCTTCAACACCAAGAACAAAGTCACCTATAAGAATGAATAAACAATGCTATGCTCAGGGATTGACAAAATCTCTACAAAGATCCTATTGTGTAGAAAGTATGAATAGTGACACAGACTACATAGTTGCCAACCTCACTCTAAAAGATATAACAAATGATTACAATACTTGAAACCATTTAACTGTATGCAAACAGATGAGCTCAATCTCTTATAAATGTTACCTCAAAACCATCCACTTAAAAAGGTAAAAATGAAATTACCAGAAAACAAATCTTTTACATATCATGTATATCTAGTTAAATGTGTGCAAACAAATGACTGATGTTAAATTGTTACTGTTACAAAGGTTGATATGCCATAAAACCCAACCAATCATCTTCCACAAGTAACTATCAGGTAAAATACACAAGAACACAAAAACAAATTCTGCCTCATCAGTTGGGGCTGTAAAATACACTGACTGCATCTTTTCAAAGGAGTAATAGTCCCACCCTAACAATAATTTTGGGTATGACACTACACTGCACCTGATTGTGAAGCTCCAGTTTTGGAGTTTGGGGGAATGTGGAATATCCTTTCACTGCCGTTACTCCCAGGCCCACTCCGATCCGAATTTATAGTACCTGTTAGGGTCCCATTTATGCGTCAAATTTACAAAGGATTCTTAGTAGTTAAATGGGGAACCCATTCAAGTTTACCAGGAAAAAGTTTTCCATAACATTTTTTTGTGATTTGAACTAATTAGCCCCTCATACTCACCACTTGCACAGTCGGCTAGTACAGCCCTGGCCGACTGTGCAAGAATACACCAACTGCAGAAGACCCCCCCCATGAATGTCCAGGATATGACACTAAATAATCTGATGGTGAGGTTCCAGTGATACTGGGGCTTTGGGGAATGCGGAGCATCTCTTCATTCTCATTGCAATGGCTCAGAATGGTAGCACTTGATAGGGCCTATCTATATGTTAGATAGAACTAAACTGCATACTTATGCTGAACTGAATTGTTTGAATTAGAACTGTTTGAATAAATTGAATAGCGTGAAATAGAAATGTTTTTGACAATTAAACTGTGTATTCATGCTAAACTGAATTGTTTGAAATAAAACTGATTATTTGTATAAAAATGGATTTGGCGTTAATTAATCTACAAAGGTGGATTTGCCATAAAAGCCAACCAACCAATCATATTCACCGCATTGGGGGGGGGGGATTTTACATTTTATAAGTGGTTTTACTTAGACATTTTCTTTCTATGTAAAAAGATAACCTATTTCTGGAAGAGCTCACATTGGAAAATGTCTTGGAAAAGACAAGTACCAGACAGGTCGATAGCCCAGTTGGCTGAGGCTGTAGAATACACCAACTGCATCTTTGTAGAGGGTTTAAAATGCACCTCCCCTCAACGGGTGTCCTAGATATTACACTAAACAATTACTAATTATTTTAAAATCGTTTGGATCTTATTTGGTTACTCTCATGAGGAAAAACTTAAGCTGCCAATTAATTTGCACATTCAGTAATTATCATTTTGGTCAGTTTTCAATCTCGTTCTCGAAAGTGTATTTAAAAAAAACATTAAACAAACCTCCAATGACTCAATTTCACTTATTTAATCCCTTTCAGAAACTAGCATTAAATGAAAATACTTAGGAAAAAAAATTCCTAAAGCAATCTGTTTTCTACTTGAAATAAACTTTGCTGCTGATCCGTTCCTAATAACTTTTTGTTAATATGAAAATCAAATGTTATAAATTAAATCTTTATTTAATATCTTATTGAACTTTGTTTATCTAATCAAATCATCTTACAGTCATGAATTGTTATAAAACTCTGAAATTTACATTAGATTTTTTAAAAGGGATGTTTAAGCAAGGAGCTTCCATTCATGTAAGCTGATAACGTTTTTATCATATGAGCCGTAAGGCTGTTACTTAAAGTAGAAAACTGATCGCAATAAACCTCAACAAAGGGATTTAATTTTGAAAAATTAAGTGATTTAATATTTCTTTATTAAAGGAAATATTAATAAACTTAACTTTTTAAGACAAGTTAAATTTTTTGTTTTAAGTCATGTTTTCTGAAATAGTTGTGATGATCAATCGTAGAAATACTACTTAATCGAAGTAAATATATTGTACTGAGATTACAGATTGAATTAAAAACTAAAGTTTGGAAGTATATTTTTTATGAAACTTTTTCTTCTTAATATATTCATCACATAATAGTGTGCTCTCTTTAAAAATGATCTCTTTTCATTACTTTGTCTCTTGCACAGGCGAGAAGAAGAAAAGAAAAAACCCTAACCCTAGCTCCTTTGTCTTTTTAACTGTCCGATTTTTGGATCTTTAAACAAATTGTAATTTATATTTAACACAGGGAATTGATTCACAAAACACGACGAAGTTTTTATTTTCAATGTTTTTATCATCTCGAAAATTAAACATTATTCAACCAAAATTTTAATAAAATCTGAATTTTAATGTTGTAGTCCAAGTTAGTGTTTAATTTTAATGAAATTTTATTTATTAATCTTTGCTTACTTGACTAGATTACTTTATTGATTGTTTTTGTTTTTTCTTTTCTAAAGCATGCACGCCTTATGTTGTCCTTAAGCCTACAAACCAATAATAACACCCACAACAACAATATATTACACAGTAGATTTTTATAATTACGCTTTTGTGTAAATCATAACTTTTCTTAAAACGCCTACCTAAAAAAAATAGACCTGAAAAAGTAATGCTATCACTTCTCAGCCATTGCAGATTCTGTGTTCGTCTCTTGGTCCATGTTCATCTCTGTGACTGTTTCGGCTCCTGTCCGCATCCGTTGCCGCATCAGTGCATGCGTCTGAGTCTTTTGTTTCGTGTTCCATCCTATGACCCAGCAGCTGGTGACAGCGAGTCTTCTAGAGCCATTTACCCTCCTGATTGCAAGTGGCAGTCATGGAGGGGTCTTCGTCATCCGCTTACCCTACCACCGCGTCTGCAGTGAAAGATGTTGCAAAAGAGATCTCGAAAGGCAATGATTCCCTCCTTAGGCAACCGGAAGAACAAGGGAGACCCAGGCCAGAGCGTTCCATCAGTCAGACTGATTGTATCCAATTGGGTGTCGCTGCCTACTCCCTCAGAGTCCTTAAGCCCAATACAGCCAGGCTAGAAAGCCATTAGCCCAAGTCCGGCCCCGACCTCTCCAGCAAGTACATGGAAGATACAGCAGAGATCCGGAGGATTATGAGAGAAACAGGGTGGGCAAATACGCAGAGTTTTTCATAGGAAACAAAATCTTGCCCATCCCAGAAATATTAAAAAAAGGCAGGTCAGGCTAAAGAAGGAAAATTTTGAGGACCTTCTCCGAACATCAGGCGTCCCCTATCAATATTTCTGCCGCAGAAGTTTTGCGACATGGGATGTCCTGATGCCAACAGAAAAACAGGCAGCCAGGGTGGCAGCTAATAATATAGCCACCAAGTTCTTCTGGTTATAGCCGGAGTACATGGGTACTCATAGGATACAAGTCACAGTTTGCAATGTCCTGGCATTTATTACAAGCGAGGTGCATACGGGCATGTTGAGGAAGTTAATCTCCTAAGATCTTCTACCGAGACAGCCTACGGGGATTACATGTTCCGGCTGTGCCTAATGAGGGACGGTTTCCAAGCCATCACAGAAATTATTACCAGCAGAGATAGACAAATGATGGTAGTGGTTGAGGGCAGACGGCCTTGCTGTTGGAGCTGCAAACAGCTTGGCCACATAGCAAAGTTCTGCCCACAAAAGGAACAGCCAGCCACTACCACAGCCACCACCACAGTAGCAGCAACACAGAAGGAAGTGCCGGAGAAAAACCTGGGTCCAGACCAGCCAAAGGGCGATGGAAGGAGGTTACTCATAAGAAGAAGACAGGGAATCTCCCAAAAGCAGCAGTTTCCACTTCCCCATCAAAAGAAAAGACCCCCAGTCAAGAAAAACCCCTGGACCCAACTCCAGTAATCCTAGAATCTACCCCAGCAGCCCCTGAGACAACAACAGAACCCAAAAGCCCATCCAAATCTGCAGCTTCTTCACCTGTTCCTCCTTTGAAGATCTCCAAGAAGATGAAGCTGCAGGTGAACCAGAGGAGACGCCAATGGAGACTATTGTAAACCTCAAGAGGAGAAGGGATACAGGAGAAGGATCTTCCAAAAAGATCTGCTCCAACATTCCTCCCCAATAAGATCTCTTGGAGGGCACATCCTCTATGGTACCACAACCTCCCCATTACCAACCTCCCAAATCCTGTCCACAACAACCTCTCCTTCAACAACAAACAAGTCACCCTCAGATTCAATCTCTACCCTCACTTACCCTCTACTCCTTCTCCTCTCCAGAACTCTTCCCCAAAAACTGGTCTCAATCTGAAGTGAGACACCCCTCCCCCACTACAGACAAACCAACCCGGCGAAGATCCAAGTCGGTCTCACCATAGATGAATGAAGAGAACGTTAAAAAGGCAGCGGCTCTGTGCTCAGTAGATCTGGAAGCAATAGGTAACTTCCAGATTCAAAAGCACTGAAGCCGCTGCTGGACTTCGAAAATATCAAAGAAAAAAGAGTGTCCAATCCGTTAAATTTTAGGGGTGCACCCATGGTGACCACCTTCGTCTGCTCAGTTGGCAGCCGAACCCATAACATGGAGGTTCTTGGAGGAGGCTAGCCAACTTAGGGCAGGTGTATGGCTGGCAGAGTTGCAGCACCACTCGTTGAACAAAATGTTTGTTAATTGTGCAGGGAGTAGAGCTCTAAAAGTGCGGTTCCCTCTCGATGTTGGAGGATTGTCTAGGAATGGCCGAGTAGCCGCTGAACTCAGCACTGGCTCCATGAGACAGACCATCGGCATCCTCATCCCCAAGGATTTCCAGCCCATCGTCAACACTGAGTAAGTAAGTGGATCAGTATGGCTCTAAACCTTGCCAGTTTGAACATGAGGGGACTGAGGGATCCAAGCAGGCATCACGCTTGCTTGGTGAACTCTTGAACCTCAGAGTAAATGTTGCTGCAGTACAGAAGATTCACTTCATTTGCGTGGCGGACTGTCAGGTGCTGAAGAGCGACTTTGTCGTCTTTTTAGCATTCGGCAGCCGCTGTGGGGCTGGGGTCTCTCTGCTAGTTGGACTCCGCCTTAATGCGAATGTTAATCTTGTCTTTGCAGGTAATGAGGGACAGCTGGTGGTGGCGGATATTGCCGTTAAAACCTTCAAGTTTTGGGTGGTTGTAGTTTATGCGCCCAATATTGCTGGTGAGAGAGACGCTCCTTCTTTCGGCAGTTGGAGCCATTCCTGGATGACTCGAAGTAGTTAGTTTGAATGGGCGATTGGAATGCAATCTTTGATCCCAAGGTAGATAAGGGCGGGCGGGGAGCTAGAGGGTTGAGAAGGCGTGAAAGCAGCCTGATCGACAGATTTCTTCTGGATCACCCAGGGCGGGAGATGTGGACATGGATGGGTAATTTGCCCTCTGGCTAGGTGCAGACATATCTGGACAGAGTGTTAGTTAGGAGAGCTGACGTGGATTTCATTAGTTGTCCCACATCCCACTGGATAGGGCTGGCTGACCATAAACTCGTTAGGGTCAGCGGGCATTAGTGGGGGCAGTTACCAGGAATAGGTGGTGGGAATCCCTTAAGTAAAGGATTAGGGACTTCATCATCAAATACGGTCAACAGCTCCAATTAGACAGGCCCAAGAAGGCGAAGTCTTTAGAAGATAGACTCTCCCGGACGGTGGAAGGAGGAACTCCCAAGCTGTAGATCTAGCTTGGAGGGACCTTGAGCACGAGGCTAGCGAGTGTTACAAGGGCTTTGTAGTTAGAAATAGGTTAAAGAGAGTTTCCAATGAAGCCGTGAGATGCAACGCATTTATGCATAAGGAAGAGTTATGTTGATACACCGATCGGTACATCGAGTTCGTTAAATCCCTGGACGGGCGCATGCTGCAGTTGAACCACGAAATGCGCAAGGCTTTTTAGGTGCATTTTCAAGATCGCTTTGCCCACTGCCCTGACCTCCAGGTCCAGGAGTTTTGCAACTATTTAGCTGACTTCCCCTGCCTCAGGGCGGTGGAAGCAGCTAGTTGTGAGGGTTTGCTTACGGAGTGCAAAGTCTGTAATGCTCTGAAGTAGGTCGGCCTTAACAAGTCACCGGGGCTGGATGGTCTACTCTACAAAGTGTACTTGAGGATGTTGCACGTTTGTTCCTATTCTGACGGATGTGTTCAACCACTGGTTTGCCCAGGGAGCCATTCCTGGTAACGTGATCCCATTACTTAAGAACAGAGTTAACAATTTTGGCTTGGGTCTTAGCAAATCGTTTGCAGCTTGTCATCAGTGATCTGATTGGACAGGAGCAGAACTACGCTGTGAAGGGAAGATCGATCTAGGAAAACTTGCATCTGGTTCGCGAGATCCTATAGGGGATAGAAGATGATGCCAAAGCCATGCTGATCAATTTAGATCTGCCCAAGGCCTTCAATAGTGTGGACCACCAGTTCCTGGCAGCAGTTTTGGAGACCGCTGGATTCGAGTCGGAGTTCCGCAAATGGATTAGCATTCTGTACCACAATCTGCAGGCAGTGGTACAGGTGAACGGGAAGCGTTCGAAGGCTTTCGTGATTGAGAGTTCAGTCCAGCAGGGTTGCCCCCTGTCCCCACTTCTCTATGTCCTTGCTTTGAAGCCCTTGTTCCGTAAGCTTAGGGATGAGAGGGTACATCTGGCCCTGCGTGGAGTTTCTTTAACTGGCAGCGTCCGAGTTAAGATCTTTGTGTACGCTGATGACATCACTGTTTATGTGTCCAGCCGACTGGACATATTGGCAGTTAAGAAGGCGGTCGAGAGGTACAAGAAGGTGGCAGGTGCCAAGGTCAACTTTTACAAGAGCAAAGGTTTGTAGTTGGGTGTGTGGAGGAGGGGTGTCCCCCTGCCAGGACCCATCCGCTGGAGTGAAGGATCCATCCCCATCCTCCAGCTGGAGCAAAATTAGTTGGAAGTACAGGCTAAGGTAAAAACCCAGGTGGGTGCCTGGTTTCAAAGGCGGTTCTCCTTAAAGGGCAGGGCAGAGGTGTGCGCTGTGTACATCTTCCCCTTGATCCTTTACCGGTCGTCCATACTACTTCTGCCTAGGGATCATTGGGTGGCTCTGGAACAATCTGTTTCAAAACTCCTTTGGAAAGGTCGAAGCCCGTTGGTCTGTAGGCAGGTTTGTCATCAGCGTCTTCGAGAAGGGGGTCTAGGGATGCCAGACCTCAAGAGCTACTGGCTCACTGAGAGACTTGCTTACCTGGGCTGATCATTAATGATGAAGACAGTGTGGGGGTAACAAGGTGGGGGAGGCCTTTCCTTGCCTGAGATCCAATCCCGAGGCTGAAGGCCGTTGTAGGCTGAGGGATGGAACACTGTTTTTTAACGAGTACCAAAGGGCTATACAAAACCTTCCTCGGTCCAGTGACCTCTCATGGTCTCGAAAGAAACTATACTGTGGGCTAGTGGAGGGCTCGGTTTTGGATCCTCTGAAGAAGCAGCTCGGCTGGTCGCTAGGGGAGATTCACTCCCAATGGATTTGGGCGCCAGGCTCAAGGTTCTTGAACAACTCCAAGTTCTCGCTCACCTGGTGGCTCGCCCAGAAAGCGTTGGCCCTCAACGACTGGGCTTACAGAGTGTGCTTGGCAGACATGCCTGATTGTCTCCGTTGCGGAAGTGGTCTAGAAAAAACTGCTTTGCACGTCTTCTACTACTGTGAGCAGGTACAGATATTCTGGAGTCACGTCGGGGAGTGGACAGCTCATATCAGTCCCAAGCAGCTCATGCTGCTCGACGTTGGTTACGTCGTAGACAATGTTGTACCTCCGTATAAGGGTGAGAAGCCTTGGTGTAGCTTGAATGATTATTTGGGTGATACGAAACAAGAGATTGTATGAGGGTGCAAACTTTTCTCATCGGGAGGGGTATTTATTTGTTTCCTTATGTTACATTTGGCTTTGTAAATGACAGCTGTCGGCATGTGATATTTTTTATTTGATATAAATAATGAGTGGCTTCACTAAAATGGTACATTATCCCTTAAAATAGATTGGTTTTCAGAATGAAAAAGAAAATCTTTTTAGTTCTTAAGTATTTGCATATAGATGCATATTATAAGTACGTTACCTGCACATTTTAAGATACCTTCATTCACTCTTACTTGAAACTTAAATGTTTGTCAAAACAAATATTTAAAACACCTAGTCAATGGGGCTTACAATATGCTGACTATCTCCTGCAGAGAGGTAAGGCCTCCCCTTCAAAATGTGGTGTGAGGCACCCCTTCATTGTCATTACACCCAGGTCCACTGGGCTGGAATAGTGGTACCTATTAGGGTCCGATCTAAAGATCAAATAGATCTGTTTGCTAATTATTTGTATTGAATAAGAATACTTGATTATCATTAAACTGTACACTTCCTTAACCTCTAGGCATAGAATTACTTCTGTTGGTAGCATAAATTATGTTGGTTTTTTTTTGGGTTTTTTTTAGAAGAACTCTTTGACATTACTCTGAAATTAAAAATTTTAAAGGAAGAACTGACATTGTCTGAAAACATTTTTCTTTTTTTTGTTTGACCAGAAATACAGAGAGAGAGAGATATATCAACTGATGACCCTGCAAGCTGATTTAGATGAAGAAGAGCTATTATCCATCATCCAGAGAGGATAGTACCAGTCAGCAGATGTGATCAAAGATGGTAAGATGAATGAAGAAGATATCTTTCATCCAACTTTTCCTTCTCTGTCTAACCAAAGAAATAGATAAAATGAAAACTTAACAACCAAGAACTAAAAGGTTTGACTTTGTTATTTTTGTTAGAGGAACGACAAAAATCCTATCACTAGCTTATCATTAAGCAGTTTATTACATTGATATGACATGTTAAAAAAGTGAGTTGCATGTGGGTTTTTTTTTTGGTATTTTTAAAAGGTGTAAATTCCACAGAATGGAAAAAGGTCATGAGGAGGTATTTATGCAAGAGAATGTGATATTCAGTTTTAGTATATACAAAATCTGTGAATAGATGTTACCTGCCATATCTAGAGTTATAATGAGTAGGGAAAAAACAAAGAATTGTGAGTAGCAAAAGTGGCTATGTAAATCAATGGCAGAATCAGTTGTTGACCGTTTTTAGTCAAGTGTCAAGCAAGCATATTGACTGAGGGAATGAACAAATGGAGAAAAGAAAGAAAAAGAGGTGATTAATTATCATTCATGCAATACTTTGCAACCTACTTACACCAAAATACCTCAATAGAAACCCAACAGAAAAACAAAAAAACAATGAATGAGTGATATTTACAATAAGGGTGTGTGGACTAGGAGGAAAAAATAAACATAAGACCTCTAAAAGAAAATAGAAATTCAGTAAAATGTGGCTAATTTAGTTGACTCCTTATCCCTTTTTCTAAGAAAGATCAATACTCTCAACTATTTTATCAAAATCACCATTTGAGTTACAGCTGGGATCATGAGAAACATGATCTATTTCTTTCCATGAAAAATCAATGACATATGCCGCATCAAACTGCACTAACTGAATACTGGGAGAACTACTGACCAAGTTTGGTTTTGAAGCTGAGTGCAGTGTTGATGCCTTCAGAAAGAAATAAAGCAGAGTCACTGACATGGATAAAAAGAGAGTTGGCTGACTGTCCAAGAAGAGGAAGCACAGAACTGAAGGAATTGCACTGTAAGCCCCATATGGCAGTGGACAGAACATTGTATCTGATATGAAAAGTTGCCCCATAGGCCTAAAGAGAGGAGGGCAAAAGAGTGGTCAAAAGCTGTGTTAGATGCCAGGTGAATGATCTTGACCCCAGTAAGCACAACCCCTTCCCCTTGGTGAAATTGGAACTAGACAATGTTGGCCATCAACATAATTCACTATCGTGGAGGGACATACTTAACAATGGCTGACTGTGGACCTGGACGACTTACAGTATGGAAGGAGTTGTTAGTAGGGGACAGTGGCTGTAGTTTTAGAAGAAGCTTGAAGTATTTCTTGAACAAGGACAAGTAGAAGGGGTTATGATGGACATGGTGTTTCAATCAGAATTCCTCCAAATCAGGCTAGAGAAGTGGAATATTAGAAGATATTTCAAAGCTGGGGCTTTGGGGAATGCAGACCACCCCTTCAATGCCATTGCTACTAGGTCCACTCTGGCCTGGTGTGGTAGCACCTGATAGGGCCCTATCAATAGGTTAAATAGAACTAACAGTATACTTATGCTAAACTGAATTGTTCGACTAAACTAAATAGCTTGAAATAGATTGACAATTAAATCATACTTTTGACCATTAAATCATACTTACATTTAAACTGCGTGATTATGCTAAACTGAATTATTTGAAATGGATATGTTTTTTGACATTGAAACTATACTTTCACTAAACTGAATTGTTTAATATATAACTGTATTGACATTTAACTGTGTGTAAACAAAATCTGTACTTATACTTAGATGAATAAGAATTGCTTGACTAAACCAAATAGCTTGAAATAGAAATCTTTTTCACAATTAAACTGTACTTACATTTAAACTACGTACCTATGCTAAACTGAATGGTTTGAAATAGAACTATTATCATAAAAATGGATTTGGCATTAAATAACCTACAAAGGTTGATATGCCATAAAACCCAACCAACCAAACCAAGATTGAACAGATGAAAGAGACAATGCCCCAAAGGTCTCTCCTGACTGATGGAGACATCTGAAAGATAAATCACCAAATAATAAAGAGGGAGTGACCACAGCAGTACAAATTGGTTAAAAAGTTTTGGTAAAACTATGAAAAGTCTATCCAACACAATGGTGGATAGGAATTGGGAATAGTGTGCAGTCACCAAATTTACAGTTCATAGGATGCCACAGCATATTGTGGACATAAAGTGCATTCATCTGATGAAGATAAGCCTTGAAAACTTAGATGGAAATGTACTGACATCAATACCAAAATCCCAAAGAGAGACACGCCAAGCATGGACTCATGATTACATCATGTGAAAGTGGTCTTAAATACGAGTGGGGAGCTTTTTTCTTTTTTTAATGAAAGAAAAGAAAATTCTCAATCATTTATAATGGATGTTACCTGTAGTTACAGAATGGACCTTTTGTAGTATATAGAGTTAGCTATGTTAGTTGACCAGGGGGTTGTATGTGTGTGTGTGTGTGTGTGTATATATATATGTATATTAAAAAAAGCATCTAAGTTAACTGTGTATATATATATATATATATATATATATAAGAATATTTGTGAGCATGTGTGAAAGCTTATGTTGAGTATGTGCTGTGGATGGATGTGTGTGCATGTATATGAATATCACAGTACACATGAGTAGGTGTAGGTACGTATTTATGTGTACATATGTGCATAGTTATGTATCTACATAAGTTTAAGCATATGTTGAGTATGTGTGTTTTGGGCATGGATGAGTGTTTGTGTGGTGACTACTTATTTATTTCTCCCAGTCTAAGTGGAGATAGTCAGATAAGGTTGAGAAGACTGCCCAAGCTGCAACATGAGAATTCAATTGTACATTCTTTTTTTTATTTTTATTAAGGGTGTTCTGGTGAAATACAGTCTGGCTATATTCTTATATCAAATCTATGGGTGGCCTAGGTCAGGAAGTACGGAAAGATTTACTCATATATATATATATATATATATATATATATATATATATATATATATACACACACACACACACATACACACAGAGGTGTAGTCGTTTAGTTAGAGAGATCCAACTAGGACAAAGTGACACTAGGATCCATGACATGTCAAGTCTGAAAACTGAGCAGTGGCAAGTTAGAATTTGCACTGCACATGTGGAGGTGGGAGAAGAACTAAAAAATGGTTTCAAATTGATATACACTCCCATCTGTGAGCAAATCCAGTTCTTTGTTTTCTCTTGTGACACAATCTCATGTTTTGTACCCCTTGATTGGCATCCGCAATGATCTCAGCATGGGGTTACATGATGAGCAATTGCACATGGTAGTCAAGGTGCCTCCATCACACTGCCTTACTCAGAGTTATAATGGGTGGTGAGGAAAAACAAAGAATTGTGGGCAATGAAAATGGTTACATAAGTTAATGGCAGAATCAGTTGGTGACTGCTTTTGGTCAAGTGTCAAGGAAGCATATTGATAGACATGATGAACAAACAACAGAAAGAAAGTATCACCTGAAAAACAGAGAGGAGAAAAGAAAGATAGAAGGAAGAAATGTGTGAACATCACAAAATCTGCTTTTATCCTCATAGACTACAATTCTATTGTTGCTTTTGCAATAGATAATACAAAAATATGCAATAGAATCCTTGGATCTCATCAGATCTTCCGTAAACCAATTAGCATTAATTTATGTTTACTATGCTACTTATTGATAATAGATGAAATTAGCAGGGGGCAAGTCCATTGGCAATGAACAATGATCTGATGAAAATCATCATTTCTTGCTTTGACCCAATGACCTAATAAAAACTGCCTCAAAACATTGGATTATCTTTATATGCTATTTTATTTGGTAAAAGAGGAATTTTGACACTGCTTACCTTCATAATATTTACTTACCATATTTGATGGCATATAAGGTGCACTTTTTTACAAGAAATATCTTAAAATTTCCCTGTATCTCATATGCCATATGTAGATTAAAAATTTGTGATAGTCAGCTGAAATTAGCTACCTGGCAACTTCTATTAGCTTAGACTTTAGAATAACTTTCCCATACCTATTGTCATTATTTAAAAGGTTATTATGCAGATTAAAATATTATTGATAATATTCATTATATTAATTTCATCATGTTTAATATTAGTAATTTCCTTTTTCTTGATTTGCCCTGCTGTAATCGGGGTGTGTTTTATACACCGTCAAATCCAGTAAATGTTAACCACTGGAACACTAAGTAAATGGGTATAGAGTAGGAACTCTAGTACCAAAGATCCAAACCTGTAATTCACCAAGACTTTATTAGTATAATTCAGTAAAATCTAGTAGTTCATTTCACTTCTCTTGTTTTTGTGAGGACCTGCATTTATGGTATGGGTGATGTATTTTGCTATCTATGAAACTGCTAAATTCTAGGAAGGTTTTAGTGGGTGATTGGAATGTGGTACTATAGCTTCACGACACCTAGTTGGCCGCTGGTTTCGTGATTACCACATGTGTTGACTGGTCTTTCTCTGTTTCTTTCCACGCCCACGTTGCTTTCAGATCCAAGGAAAGAGAAGATGGATGAGGTCCAGTCGATGAAGGTTGGAATTCGTGTTGGAGAGAAGAAAAAGTTGCCAAGCAAATTTTAAAAAGTGACGAAAATAAGGCGTTTGTTATAAACAGTAACAAACGTTTATTTACACAGTTGTTTAGATTTTTAGTCAAACACCGCAAACTGGGAGTGAAAGTAGTTGACTGGCGGAGTTTTAACTGCAACTAGGCAGTGTCAAAATGGCGAATGCAATGGCAACGGATTTGGTTCTTTAAGCTGCGAATTCCTGAACCAACTCAATTTTTCGCTTTGGGTGTCCTCCATTTATGGGCCCGAGTCCTGAATAATCAGTTTCTGATTGGTCAGCCAATGGGGACTGCCGACCAATGGCTATCATCGTAACAATCCCCCCCTGGTTTGCCCCTGATTGGTTTAGACAATCGGCCAATCAGCCACAGTCATCGGGAGGGGCCACAAGGAGCAGTCCCATGGTTGGCTGACCAATGATTTAGTGATTCAAGGCCTTGTGCCAAACTTGGTGACACCAACCCAAATTGTCCGCTATTTTAAAAATACATCTTTTTGTTCAAAGTTTGAAATCCAATGGTTCTTTTGACAGCTCTTTGAAGGTGTGCGGATGTTTATTTTTTGGTGACAGATTTATAGGTCAACAAGCCCTGATTGGATCTCAAACTTTTTTGTACTTAATCACTTGATATTTATTTTATACACGGTTCTCAAAAAATACTTGGACACCCAAAATGAATTTATTTTTGATAAAATACTTATTATCATGATTTAATAAAATTAATTAATTTCCTTTAATTAATTTCGCCAGCCAACTCCTTGACACTTAAATGAAAGTGTCATACTCCGCCCCATCTTACCAGACATTTAACCAAGGGTTAAATGTCGGTAAGAAATTTTAGCGGTAACATACTCATACATATATAAAAGGATTGGTTTGAGTTCAATTTGTTGTTCTGGTCTCTTCTCTTGATCAGTGACAACCATTCCTGAGCGCTCAACATTCTTGTGCAGTTTAGTTCGTCTATCTTTCTTAAGCTTACTGAAACAATGGCGTATAATCAGGCTTAATGTTAAGGAAACTGATAAAATTATTAAGCTGATGGCTATTATTAAAATTATCCAGTTACCTTTTAACACCGAATTCTTTTCAATCTCTCTCTCTCTATATATATATATATATATATATATTGTTTTACACACCTTCATGCATGCTTACAATCGTTCTCCGAATCAACGGTATTTTCACGGATGATTCTCAATTTACCTACACAAGAGCCCCGTGGACATAATTGTAGCTTCTTTGTATTGCAGTCACTATCAGAGTCCATTGCAGATTTTTCATGAATGATTTTTAATTTAGGCTGAAGCCCATCAACAGCTATAGAGTTTGTTTTTTTTTCTTTTTTTTGTACAGTTGGCACTTTAAATTTTTTTTTTTTTCTTTGTTGTATTTGGTACATGAAGGGAATAATCAACAATACGATTACGAAAAAATCGCATACGAATAGGACTATTCTTGCAATCAGAATCACTACAAATTACTTTTTTTATCTTTGTTGGAGGTGTAAAGCCCCCCATGCTTTCACTATCATATTCTAATAGTCTTTTTGAGGCAAGACGGCGTCGAGTAGGGGTAGAGTCAGAGATTTCTTCTAATGGGATAAAACTGTCCTCTTTATCAGGCAAGTTTTCACAGACAGGAGATGAACAAGGAGCCGATGCTCGATCATCATCTGTTAAATCACTCTTACTGAGCAAACTACCATCATTACTGTCCTCGAGCACAGACTGCAGCACCTCAAAAGCAGACAGCCTTTTAGTAACTGCCTTTTGTTTTTTCTCTGTTGGTTGATCAGCAAAGGAAGTTGTCTTACCCTGTGATTCTTCATGAATAGATTTTTCATTTGTCAACTTTTGGAAACTATTTGTTAAGGGATGTTTAGGAATTGTAGCACTGGCAAAGGGACTGGGAAACTTATAAGGACTAGTCTTCTTAACTTTGTCCTGGAAGTTATTTATTAAAATTTGTCTTGACAGTATCCTTTTTGATGGCCGCAAAGAAAGCAATGACCATTGCTTATCTTTAACATCTTCAATCATAGACTTCTTTGCATTCTTGGACAGTTCCAATTTTTTCTCTACAGCCTCAACATCTTCCTTCTCTTCCAGTTCTATGACCTCAGTGGTACAAGCATCAAGTGAAGTTTCATTCTCCACTTTTGGACAAGAACCTGTTCGAGATAATAGAGTTTGGGGTTGTGTCTCTTGAGCACTCTTGGATAATTCACTAGGAGAATTACTATTGCCATCTTCAGGAACCCCTGATTTCTCTTGAGCAGATGGTGGAGTGATAATTTTATTTTCATTTGCTTTTACAGATTCCTCATTACCAACATTAAATTCAAAAAGCAGCTACACAATAATATCAGCAAAAATAGATTTCTGTTGAGGGTTCAGGCTATCTTTCTGGGAATGCTGCAGATACTTCTTCCTAACAATCTTTTTGGTTAACAGATTGAAATCATCAGTTTTCGAGAACAAGTCACGAACAAAATCCTCCATACGCTGCTTTTCTTCTTCCTCCATATTTACATGCATTCCACTCACCTCCTTTGAAATCACCTGGTATAGGTTTTCTTCATTTGGCTCTGAAGGGATTAGTTTGGCTGCACAGGAAATAGCAGTTCGTGGGGGTAACTTTACACTATCCACAGTGTAGATTTTAGTTTCCCCACTGGTTTTACTATCCAAGGGAATTTCTACCCCCTTTATCGTTAGTCGATTCGGATTAAAACATAACTGAGCTTTATTTATTTTTAACTAATCTTCCACTAAAATCAGGGTTTGGTCTAGGTCAGGTGCAATGTATAGTGTTGAACCTGTCTCAATCTTTCCGATTTTAATATGTAGATGGATCATACCATTTAGTCTCATTTTTTGTCTGTTTGCTTGAGTTACTGTTAAGTCTGACCCTTTCAATTTCATTTTGCTATTTTTTAGGCCTTCAAAAATTGAGGACTTTAAAAGCGAGACTTCTGATCCGGAGTCTATCAATGCTTTTACCTGCTTGCCCATGATATCTACCCTACACATCATGTCTGAGCCTTGTGTGAATAATTCATATTCTTCTGCTCTTTTTTTATTGGAACTATTAACAATTTCCCATGTCGAGCAGGAATCCTTTGAATTCGTTTTTATTTTCGGAGCTAAAGTAACCTTATTCTTTTCTTTCTTTAATGAGTGGATATGGTTAGTTTTGTGACTTTTAGTTTGTGCCGGCGCCTTGGTTTTTCGTTTTTCTGAAGTCGAGTAAGTTATATTCCCGCCTTCGGACCTCGAGCACTTTTGTTCGTCACAATTCCAGCGTTCTTGCTGACTTGGAGCATTCCTTTTTTTCTTATGTACTGGTTGTCTACAGCTGTAACAACCATGACTCTCTCCAGCCCATTTTCTATGGTAACCCTCCGCCTTTGGTTCCCTTAGTACTGTAGAAGAGCCTATTCCCTCCTGTCGCCAATAATTCCTACCTGAAAATTTATTAGTTTTTTCTTTTTCACGGCAGCCCCGAAGTCGCTCATAGAGCCTTTCGCTTTCTCTGGCTGATGACAAGGCTTCCGACAGTGTCTTCGGGTTAGCTCTTGCCACATCTTCCCTAATGAAGGAATTGTTTATCCCATCAATGAAGAATTCGGCCAGTTGTACTTGTACGGCTGACCCTTCTCTCAGCTCAGAGTCCCTATAAGCCATCCTCGCAAGACTTGACATTCGACTCGCTAACTCCGCAAGCGATTCATTTTTTCCTTGCGTCACCTTAATCAACGCTCGAGCAGCATCAGCAGGGTTTATAAATTCTCCATACTGTGCTGAGATTTCATCGAATAAGGTTTTACTGGAAGTGTCTGGATGGTCGTCAAGATAGCTTCCAATCCATTCGGATACGATCCCATCTGAATAGTCATAGGCTAAGTTAATTAATTCGGCGTCCGTTAGATCATAGACCCTTTGTTTTTTCTTTAACGCCATTAGCCATGGTTTCAGGTCAGTCAGCCTTCCAGTAAAAATTGGGACCTTCGATCCAGCTGTTACCATATAGGGGAAATGCTTGAACGGGAAGTAGCCATTGTATTAAAAAAAACAAACACTTAGTAGCTTTTTAGAAACGAATCAAATCTGCACAATGAATGTAGAGAAGCAAAGGAAAATAGTCACTTACCCCGACTCTGTGGATTTTTCCTTTTTCCTTGAGTGGCTGTGTGACTGTAGTTGAGCTGATGTCTTCCTGGGCTGTTTTCTGGGTGAGGTTTCGTTGTGCCGGTGAATTATTTGAGTGTCGATCCTGTGTTTTGAACCATCAAACGTAGTCAGGGTTGATTCTGGATTCTGAGGCACAGATGCGACGAGATCCGCCGTGGTAATTAAACAGGGTCAATCCTGCGTCTTTAGGCACCAAATGTGGTACTATAGCTTCACGACACCTAGTTGGCCGCTGGTTTCGTGATTACCACATGTGTTGACTGGTCTTTCTCTGTTTCTTTCCACGCCCACGTTGCTTTCAGATCCAAGGAAAGAGAAGATGGATGAGGTCCAGTCGATGAAGGTTGGAATTCGTGTTGGAGAGAAGAAAAAGTTGCCAAGCAAATTTTAAAAAGTGACGAAAATAAGGCGTTTGTTATAAACAGTAACAAACGTTTATTTACACAGTTGTTTAGATTTTTAGTCAAACACCGCAAACTGGGAGTGAAAGTAGTTGACTGGCGGAGTTTTAATTGCAACTAGGCAGTGTCAAAATGGCGAATGCAATGGCAACGGATTTGGTTCTTTAAGCTGCGAATTCCTGAACCAACTCAATTTTTCGCTTTGGGTGTCCTCCATTTATGGGCCCGAATCCCGAATAATCAGTTTCTGATTGGTCAGCCAATGGGGACTGCCGACCATTGGCTATCATCGTAACAATCCCCCCCTGGTTTGCCCCTGATTGGTTTAGACAATCGGCCAATCAGCCACAGCCATCGGGAGGGGCCACAAGGAGCAGTCCCATGGTTGGCTGACCAATGATTTAGTGATTCAAGGCCTTGTGCCAAACTTGGTGACACCAACCCAAATTGTCCGCTATTTTAAAAATACATCTTTTTGTTTAAAGTTTGAAATCCAATGGTTCTTTTGACAGCTCTTTGAAGGTGTGCGGATGTTTATTTTTTGGTGACAGATTTATAGGTCAACAAGCCCTGATCGGATCTCAAACTTTTTTGTACTTAATCACTTGATATTTATTTTATATACGGTTCTCAAAAAATACTTGGACACCCAAAATGAATTTATTTTTAATAAAATACTTATTATCATGATTTAATAAAATTAATTAATTTTCTTTAATTAATTTCGCCAGCCAACTCCTTGACACTTAAATGAAAGTGTCATAGGAATGCTGTCTTTGATCCCAAGATAGACTTGGGGCAGGGCTACAGGGACACTAGCACTTAAGTGCAAAATACTTTCTCAAAATTATAGACAAGCTCGATCTTTATCATTAAGGGTTTTCAGACTATTGTCTTCATCTTTATTGTTATTTCCACAACCTAACATCTCAAAAACAGAGAGACAGGCTCTCAAGTCACTACAGGATGATAACAATATCATAATACTCCCAGCAGACAAAGGCAATGCTACTATGGTAATGGAAAGGGTGGAATACTCCAACAAATTGGCAGACTTTATTGGCAATGGTGGCTATTGTAAAGTAAAGAAGGACCCAACCCTGAAGATGGAAAGAAAGCTGTCACAGATCCTGGGTAAGATTAAAGATCTCATACCACAAACAAAATACAGATAGCTAATTCAACATTACAGTAAGCTACCACACAAATATGACCTTCCAAAAATTCATAAGAATGGTATTCCATTGAAACCCATTGTCATCAACTGGTAAGTCCTCATCATATGTTAAGAACTCAGCCCACTTTGTAGAGAGAATCAGTGATACCGCCATTCATTCTAACCAGATGGTGAATTTGGATGTAGTCAGTCTGTTTACAAAGGTACCAACTGATGAGACACTTGCTGCAGTATGGGATAAACTGACTGCAGACTCCTTGCGGTAAGAATGCACTTGTATCCCGATAGATCCTATTTACCTAACCCCTCCGCTCGGGCAGGATATGACACAAGGTCAATTTTTAAGCGGAGTTTGACAGGTTTGAATTCAGAGTTTTCCTTCTCCTAGACTAGTTGCCTCACCAAGGCTGAAGAACCTAGTCTGTCCTACTATTTACCCATAGCTGGAGGGAGAATAACTGGATTCATGCCTTTCCCAAGGGTATTAGTGCTATGTGAAGTGCAATCAGTCTCGTCCAGGATTTGAACTCGAGTCACCGTGTCCAATTCCTGCGACGATAACAATTACACCACGGGCACCTCCCGATAGATAAACTAATGGAAATGTTGACTTTCTGTGTGGAGACAACCTACTTTGGGATGGGATCTGATATATACCGACAAGAAGAAGGACTGCCTATGGGTTCATCATTGTCACCAGTGTTGGCTAACATATACATGGAATACTTTGAGAAATGGCATTAGGATCTACATCACTAAAGCCATCTATGTGGCTTAGATATGTAGATGACACATTCATTCTCTGGCCTCATCAGGAAGATGTTCAGATATTACTTGATCACGTGAACTCAATCCGACCATCTATACAGTTCACTATGGAGAAAGAGCAAGACAACAAATTACCCTTCCTCGAAGTATTAGTAACACACACAGAGCAAGGATTCAGATCACCTGGGAACCGTAAGCCCACCTTCACTAGAGAGTACCTCAATTTCAACTCCTATCATCCATATACAGTAAAGAAAGGAATAGTCCATTGCTTACAGCATTGAGCAAAAACCATTAGTTGTGATACTGATGCATATCAAGAAGGAATGATTAGTCTGAGACACAACCTCTATCATAACAACTACCCACAGTGCATAACATTGGCTCCAAGAAACCTAGATAAGAGGATAATACCCGAAAACTCACCATGGTATGTCAAAGGACTAGCTGAAAGGATCCAAAAAATATGTAATCTATATGATATCAGGACAGTAATCACAAGTGGTTCAACTCTCTGGAAGTATCTCTTCTGGGTCAAGCCACCAATGGATTTCAACATGACCAAGAACTGTGTTTACTCCATCCCTTACAGTTGTGGTAAAATATACAAAGGTGAGACAGATCGCCTGCTAAAAGTAAGGCTAGAAGAACATCGGAAGGCAGTAGTATGAGGTGAGATTGAAAAGTCAGGTATGGCCGACCATATATGGAAGGAAAAGGGAAACCATCTGCCCTTATGGGATAAAGTTGAAATAATTGATAGGGCTGAACATTGGAGAATTAGACGCCTTAAGGAATCAGCACATATGTTGGGCTACAAAGACCTGCTGAGTAGACCAAGTATAGAGTTGAATACATTACAGGAACCAATAATTAAGAAATCTAGATGAAAAAAAAATCTGAATGTGAGCACAGGTAAAAAAATCATACATAATAGTAGTAATTCTAGTCAAATAAGAACATTAAGTTTATAAGTCCCAAAAATTCACTCTGAATTGTTCAGCAGGATACATGGCGTAATGATTATAAGCATTAGTTCCCTAAGCTTCTAAGGAGACAATCATCTGGAGGATGCAGGTTCAGTCCTCATTACAGGCGAGTAACAATACAGGAATAATTAACACTTGTACCCAGTTATGGCTAACGGAATAAGAACAGGTAACTCCCGTGGATTCAATAAAGCACATAGTTCAAAGTTCTGTGATGGTTCCCGAGTTCGACAAACACCTAAAAAAGGCCAGAGGACATATCGGCCGAAACTTTGTGGAAATAACAATAAAGATGAAGACAATAGTCTAAAAACCATTGATGATAAAAAACCAACAAGCTTCATCTCAGAAATTTAGACAACTAAGCTCGATCTAGTCAATAAATTTTGAAATGAGCATCCAAATAGAGTAGTAGAGACTTGGGATGGCTTAAATTTGAGGCAGCTTTTTAGCTACATTGATAGAGTAGATGAATTTGATATGAAAATTTTTGGTAGCCTAAGCTTTTATAGTTTAGCTTACACAGAACATAGGTTGGCTGATCACTGGAAATTCAAAGATTTGGCCTTGCCATTTGCAATGAGAAGAACACTATAATCTATATTAGAGTGGACATTCCAATTGAGAGATGATATAGAAACTTGGTTGAGGTGGAGCTGACTTTCCTCAATAAGAAAGACTAAGCCCTACTAGTTATGTCTAGGCTTAAAAGAATGGCAATGAATATAGCCACATAGGAACATGGCAATGCTGTTTATCGACATATCGCTAGATGGATGACACTAAACCGCATATAAAGACACGAGAAATTTTGATCCTATTACTGGCACTTTTCTCTAGGGAACTTGGTTTGAACTTGATTCTAATTTAGTCACTTGCCTTGTCTTAAAGAAATCAAAGTGGCTGGGTGCAAGGAGCCCATGACAGAAGACATTTGGAAAGTATTAAAGAAGGTTGGAATGGACAAACCTCCAGGCACAAATGAGATCCCCTACAAAGTACACTTGAGGCTGTTTATATTTGTACTCTTGCTAGCTATTTTCTACATCAACTTGATGAGGCAGGGGTCTAGTCTCCAGTGATGTTGAACCCAGAAGATTTTAGCAAAGGTCTTGGCAAACTGTTCGCAGATGTCTTGCCTAATCTGATTGCTCCTGAGCACACTTGTGCTGTAAAGAGCAGGATTGTTCAAAACAGTTTTGATTTGGTACACACTTTCTTAGTGAAAGTCAATGAGGATACTACACTGATCCATTTAGATCAGTCCAAATCCTTTGATAGGGTTGACCATTATTTTCTAAAGATTGTGGCTGAATTCAAGCTGAACTTTCACACCTGTATCTTTTTGCATGCGTATCTTAGGGCTATGAGGGGAGTGAATGGAATAAAGCTTTTGTCTTGTCTTGATCATATTATAAAGGATGTTCATTATTGCCCTTGCTGCATGTTCCTTTGTGGGAACCTTTTCTGCATATATTGAGGGTGAATCCAGTCCTTTGTGAGGTTTAGCTAACTCATTCATCTCGGCAAAGTATTCTACCTGACAAAGTCAGTTTGCTTGTGAAGAGCAATGGCAAGATTGACAAAGCAAAGAAATTAGATTGTATGAAACAGTGATAGGTGACCAAAATTAACTGTAAGAAGTTTGTCAGTTTACAGTTGGTTTCATGTACCTGACTTGGTTCTAAACTTCAGTTGGAGATGAATTGGTTAGAGTTGTTGGAAAAAGTTCTGGTTGCATCTAAGCTGATCATACAGAAACCTTTCTTTAAAGGGGATGGCCATGATTGGTCTTTTTCAAATCTTCCCTCTCCCCATCCTTTGCCAACTTTCAGGGCTTCCTCTCCTATCTCCCATTCTATACAGTCTAGAAAGAGGTCTGTTCAGGTTTGTTTGGGTTTCTAGGAATACCATGATAGGTTGTGGGATCTGTTTTCACTCCTGAAAGCCTCTTGTGTTTGCAACAATTTGGTACTGCTGATAGGATGAAACTTTCAGTGCTTGCTTGGAATTATGAGAGTCATGATATAGATAATGATGTGGTGTGGAGGAAAGGAATTCACAGAGGTGAGTCTTTTTAACTTCAGCTCCTAATCCAATTCTTTAGACATCAGCTAAAAGTGAAGATTGGGGTTGAGAGAAAGAGACTCAGTGTCGGATTTCAGCGAAGGTGAGTGTAGTGTGTTTGTGTCAAGTAAGGTGAGCTAATTCAGTATTCAATGTGGAACTCAGTGACTTAGAAAAGGATCTTGGGCTTTTGAAAAGTTGAGTGGACCCAGTCCAGGTAAGTTAGAATAGATTTTGCCTTTTCATTTTGTGACAAAGGTCAACTTGTGTATGAAAGTGAATTTCCCTTATTTTTATTTTTTAGTTCCCCATTTTAAGTGTTTGAATTCATTCCTTCCTGATTTTAGATGACAGAAAATTGAATACCTTGGAGATGTGGAAAATTTTTAAGGGATTTATTTGTGTAATTTTCAGTCTTTGTTTAATTTTCCTCCCTACCTATATCAACAGAAAAAGGTGAGAATTGTAATGAAATGACTGTGATTAAACACCAGTGTCTTCTTAGATATCTTCTAAAAATCAACTTGGATAGTATAAATTGAATTCCTCTCTCTAAAAAAATAAAAAATATATATCTATTTCCTTGCCCATGAGGTTATGATTACATAGATGCGTATCTCCAATCCACTTAGGAAGCTGTAGCCCTGGAGGTGACCATGTCCACTGTAAGAGTATGGATGTAACTACAAAACACATCGGGTTAATTGGCCATGCATTTACCATGACTGGTTGATTTGGCATTGTGATGTGGATCTGTAGCTCAGTGGTAGAGTTATGGTTCTGCATCATGTGGTTGCTGGTTTGATTCCCAGTGGAAATGGGGATCACGGTATACACTGCTGATGAGACCAAATAAGATCAAAACAGCTATTAGGTGGATCTGTATTGTGCACGCAGAATTTTCTGATCATTGTAATTCACTTTATAAATATATTTTTAACTTGGATAGGTTTTAGGTTGGGTTCAGAATTTAGATCTATGGTTAAAGTTACAGGATAGAGGGAGGAATAGAAAGAATTATTAGAGGCAGGTGTTAGGTATTAGTTTTTATGCTCTGTTAGGGTTTAGGTAATTAGCTTGAAGAGTTTGATTTAGTGAGTGGTAATTAAAGTTATTCTTATTTGGAATAAGTATGTTCAAGACAGAGTTGGATAATCAAGACAGGATGACAGTTGGGAGGGGGATGTTCAATGCAGGGTGGAAGATGGGATGGAATATTCAAGGCAGCATTGGAGTTGGGGAGATAATCAAAACAAGGTTGATGTATTGGGTTAGTGATGGGGATTAGGGTTCAAGTTGAGGTATTCAAAAGTGTATTAGATTGAAAGATTTAGCCATGAATATCAATTAGAAACGTGCAGAGTTAAAAAAATGCAGCATAAGGGTGTAGTCAAAGATTGTTTGCTTGGACATTTTTATTTCTGGTTGGTTGGAACATGCATTTTGGATTAAGGGTAAAATAAAGGTGAAATAGTCATACAATGATGTGAGTTTGGAGAGTGGTTTAGGGTTAAAATTGTTTATGCTGTATAATGCCAGTGACAGAAGACCTCAATGAACACATAGAGCTCTCTCTTTCTCACTCATGTAAACTTTCCACTTATGCAATAATATCTGTGATATACAGATAGACATAGCTATGCACACTCATCCTAAACATAGACTTTGGAATATTTCATAGCTTAAGAATTTTTTTTGGCAATCAACACACCAAATTGAAAGTCTAAACAGTTGTTTTCCAACCTTTTTGTGGCCTCTTCCCCCTACCTATCTATGCTGGAATGTATGTAACACTCATCACAAGAGAATGGTATGTTTGATTGATATAAGAAAACAGATATTACACTTTCATTATAAACAAAATGCAAAAAACAGGACCACAAGCTCAGATAAATGCTGTCAAACACCAAAACCTTTGACAATGTATGTATGAAAATAGTGAAAATTTCACTTAAAATCTAAATCTGTTGTCCTTTTAATTAATACCAACAGGTGATTTAAACCTTTGTGGTGGTATGTTACAAATTCTCATAATATTGGATCATATTGCTGATTAAGCAATTCTCATTTCTTTGACAATGGTTTTCAAATTTTCTCGTCTTTGTCCTAATATTTGTAGAGTAGAGAAAGCAGATTTACAAAGTGAAGTTGAAAACTGAGGCAGTATTACCAAAGATTTTCTGGATTTTGTTGGATACTGCATTAAAGTTTAAATCCCCAAACACTCCAATTCCACTTCTAAATATCTTAAACTTAAACAGCGACCATTCCTCAGTTCAACAACTTTTCTATTTCTCTCTGGGTTAATTTGTGTACTACAGATCTTATGAATGGACATACCTTTTGATATAGTCTTCAAACAAAATTTGCTATTTCCATGAGTTTTTAAGAGAGATAATTCATTTGGTTTAACAAAGCTACTTCCCTTAAATCGTTAGGTGATATGAAAACTTTTTTTCCTGTTCACCTGAAATGATAAAAATTCTGATTGGTTTCTCAATGTTTGTGGTAAAAAAAAATGCAAAAAGATATCTATTCTAACATTAATAATTTGAGTATAGTACTGTTCATAAATGAATCCCCAAGGATTTAGTTACTCCATCTTGTTATAAGGAATTTCCATGAATTAAATTGAGTATCAATCGGAAAAGAATAGTTTTTAAAAATGTTGCGATTAAATTTTGATTTTAAAAATCAATTGAAATTTTAAAATCCCCCTCCAAAAAAAACCTGATTAATGTATTTGAATAGCAAAAGTCACTGTCAACACAATTCATAGAATAAAATACATTTCTACTATATAGAAATTATTTACAATGACTTTTTTATCATTAGATCCATATGAATGAATACCTATTTTCATTATCCACTTTATCTTTGTAATAAAAATCATTGTAAAGAGATTATTGTAATAAAAATCATTTCTTTTTAATAGGAAAAATAGTTCCCAATGCATTTTTGTAGTAAAATCGATGTCATATTCAATAAAAATGCATGTGAAATGATTTCGCTGGAAACGGATTTTTATCGTAAAAAATCATTTGCCATGTACTTTTGCAAAGAAGTTTTTTTAATTTTTTTCCTTTCAAGATACGGGCATTATTTTTAATGTCGCCCTCAAGCAAAACCTACGAGTTTTCAAGGAAGGTAATTCATTCGGTGTCATAGAGTTACTTCCCTTGAATTAAAAAAAAACGTTTTCATTCGAGAAACTCTGCCCAAAATAATTTTTACATCACTGATAAAAATTCTTATTGGTTACTCAATATTTAATTTGCTAATCTTTTTGCTTGGATGTGGAAAAAGGCCGTATGTATGGGGCACCCAATGAGACTCGAATTCACTGGTGAAATTTGCTAGTCTAGTTTGCTAACCATTACACTACCAGAGGCACCCTTCATTGTTCAATGTTTATGGCTTTTCTTTTTTTTAAATGAGCATATTTTTCTTTAAATTACCCTGCAGAGCACATGGCATAACAGATATAGGTATTTAGTTTAAGAACTTCTAAGTGAAATTATCTAGAGGTTCAATCTTGACTACAGGTTTGTCCAGTCAGCTGGGGCTATAGAATATACCAACTGTACCTCCGCGGAGGCATAAGACCCCACCCCAACGAGTGTCCTGGTTATGACACTAAATAATTTGATGGTGAGGTTCCAGTGATGCTGTGCCTGGCTGTGCTGTGGATTTTCAGGTGCCAAATGTAACAATACGGTTTAGACTATCTGGGCACAGCACCAAATATAGTACTATAGTTTGGCCCTGCAACAATTATAACATTATTGCTTGGTCCAGTACCAAATGTGATACTATGTTCTGGGATCAGTTACCATTTGTAATGCTATCATTTCGGTACAGTACTAAATCTAACAATATCTTGGCACAGCACCACTGTAACAATATTACGGTCATGACTATCAATGCCAATACCAGTGCCAAATGTAATATCATTGTGCATGACAACACTTGTTGTACTAAATGTAATAATAATGATTAGTCTTATCCTAGTAACGGCACTAAATGCAGTACTATAGTTGTCATACTACTTTTACTTTGGTCTCATCATGGTAACAGCACCAAATGCATTTCCAGATGGTGTTTATCAAATCTGTCTGTGCTCATGCTGTCTTTGAAAAATTCACAGATAGGGAATGACAAAATTCATCCGCAACTTCTTTTGATAGTCAGGGTAATGTGTTGGAACAAAGTTGCCTGAGCGTTGGCTACTCAAGAACAAGAAGCACTTTCTGTTAACAATTAACAATCATTTGTTTGATATTCAGACTGCATACAGTAACACAAGAGAGAGAGAGAGAGAGAGAGAGATCTGTCAGGGTCTATGAACAGAAACACAAAGAGCCCCCACCTAACTGAACTCTCTGAACACCAACTGAACCAACTGACAACCTTTTCAAAGTTTGCCAAAATATCTAAATTCAAGGTATCTGTAGTGTTATGTCTTCTTGTTAAGTTGTTGCATCACTCATACATCTATTTTGTTTACATTTGGGTCTTCCTTTGTTGGTGTACTGGCTTGAACTTTCCAATTTGACTCAAAGATTTCAGCTCACTTAACAGCTAACTGAAAACAGTTAGCGTTATCAGCACATCAACAGATGAAGAACAAAATCATGAAAAATGCTCTGACTAGGATATTTACAACTGTTAAAATAGAACCAAACATAAATGGTGAAGTTGAGAAAAAAGAAAAAGTTATAACACGTGAATTATTGAAGAATTAGGAGGACCAAATTTACCATTTGATATCTTCAACAAACCCCCTTTAGAGGAAAATAGAAATATTCGTGAAGTGATAAAAAAGTATCTCAAGTTCAGAGGAAATGCAAAAAGCATATTTGGCGGTGGAGTTATCAGAAAGTATTTGAAGAGCACTGAGAAGACAAATAAAACTTGAAACAAAAAGTAATTGGGTTCTGAAGAAATGGTGAATGGAAAAGCAAGGTTCGGTTATAGGAAAAGATAACATAGTTATGACAGATATAAAAGCACTCATGTTTGTATACATTGCAATAGCTTATTCAGAGCTTTAGAGTTAAAAGTTAGAATGAAAAGCACAGTGTACACCAGATTCTCTTAAGTAATGTGAGACTAAAAAGTATTTGCAAGAATCATAGTGTAATTCACTCAAGATTTTATCAACAACCCCCATGAGATTTTAGAAAGATGAGGTTTCATAAATTTACACAAGCTAACACAACCTAAGATGTATAAGAATTTATTTCTAACAAAGAAACAAACCGACCAAGTGTGGCACTTAATTTTGGCCAGTGGAAAAGGGAGAAGTAATCCCAGATGATACAACGCCAAAAATCTACCCCATACTACTTGCTGAAAACTCCTATTGGAACCTCAGTACAAAATTGGGGACCAGACTGTTAAGCCAGGATAAAATAGCCAGCAGAAAGGTTTCATCACTCACTTCTTGAATAGCCAATAAGTATTCTAACAGGCAAGAAGCTTCCCAAGAAATGAAACTAAAATCAAACAAAAGTCAACTACCAAAATTCTACAAAGTTAAATAACTGAAAGAAAATTCAACCCAAGAATTCTGCTGAAAAGATAACTTTACAGAAAACTCAATTGAAATTAAATGAAAATTAAAAAGACTCAAAATCAATTGAAAGATAAAATTCAACTTGTGAACTCTGTTAAAAAACAACCTTTCAGAAGAGTAAAAATTAAATGAAAACTGAAACATTTTGACAAAACTAAAAAGAAATAAATCCTCAAATTCAAAGAACTTTGTTTCCCAGACACTCTCTCAGGTAAGTTTCCATCTTTTCTACCACTTTCTTTCTTGTTTCTTTTGTATAAAATTCCTTTTTAAAAACTTTATTGTTTGTGTTATCTTTTTGGATCAGTATTCAAACGAGAAAGCTACGAAACTTACCATTTAAAATTACTTACAAAAACCCCCTAAAAATATACCAAGTTAAATACTAAATTTGGCTTTAGTGTCATTCTCTTCATAGTGAATTTTGTACTCTAAATTTCTTTTATATTGCAAATTTTTGTTTTTTAAATTCTATTGAAAATTTTACTCTAAATTCTTTTAGATGGGATATCACAAAATAAATCTAGATTTCAAGACATAACTCAAGATTTTACCAACAAACACGAGATTTCAACAAGTACTGCAAGATTTAATAAATTACCGTGAAAATTCACCTCATCAGGTGAGACTTTAACTCTTCACGTGAGATCTCAGCAAATACCATATTTCACCTCTTCACCTAAGATTTCACCACATCAATTTATGTATAATTTGATCAACAAACATGGATTTCCCTTCTTCAGGCAATATTACATCATGTAAATTGAGATTTGATGAAGTTGTGCTCTGTTCAAAAATGTAAAAATAAAACAGACCGCTCTAATCCCTAAAAAATGCTACACCCAGCTACATTCAGAAATGATGAAATCACTTGTAGCCTTGACCGGCTGCTATAGTGAAAGAAAGAAAAAATTTATCTTTTTACAATAATAACAGAGCCAGTTTTGTGAAAGTCACTCTATCAAAATAATGTGGATTATCTTCAGAAGCCTATTTCTGTTTAACGAAGGACCGTATTTCCACTTATATTTTTTTATGGACAAACCCTTTGTCCATGCAGCCCTGGCAGAGTGATACGACTTTCATTCTATTTATAGCCAAGCCTTTCAGCAGTCCTTGGGCTCGCCTAAGAGCATTATGCTACTTGACTGGGACACATTTCGGTTGGCTGTGTTGGTGAGTAACGTACCGACTAGGTGTGTCCTTGCTCAGGTGGCCGTCAGTAATGACTGGCATCCGTAAGCTCCAGGAGACCATCCCCCAGGCATTATCCCTCTTTGGAGAGGTTGGTTTTATCACCTGGTGCCCCTTTTTAGGGGAATGCTAATGGAGCCCAAGGCATTTTTAGGATTGCCAGGCACATGTGGGTTTCCGTCCTGCACCTGGACCCACCTAAAAAATGTCCTTGTGCCACACTTGTACGCTTGGTGGGGGCATATAACAAATACATTCAAAGGAGTCATAAAATAATAACAATCAGTGATAATACATCATTAAATGTGATAAAGAGAAATAGGAAAAAATTAGTAGGAAGAATAAAGAAATTCAAAAAGGATAAACAAGGCAAACATATGAATAATTCAAAGTTAGGTTCATTTGCAATATAAAATGAATCACACCATGAAATTTAATCCTTAATGTTGTGACATTATGAAACCTTTGTATAGATTTTGGTGGAGTTCCCACACCTATAGTATATGTTATTCCAAGCTCAGATTATAACTGGAATATTTCTCAATGATCAGTGTTCAATCCAAGACAAAAATCTAAATTACACTCTACTAAACTGGAAGCTTGCGATGACATAATCTTCATTTTCCTTGTTAGTCTTGTGCACTTGATAACATAGAAATTCACACTAGATGACTGAAAAACATTTTCTTTTCTCATTGTAGCAAAGCTCCATGATACTTCCATAGAGAAAGGAACCATGGTATATTTATCACTTTAATATTAGAAATTGGGATGATTCAAACATCAAAATTATCCTCCAATCGCAATTTGAAGTCATCTTGCTTTATTCCCTGAACTAGAGCATCATACATCTTACTATGATAAAAAATCATTATAATGTACTGTTTTTGCTGGGACATGATCAAATAAATAAGTTACTAGTATATGTTTGTTTTCATGCCCATGTTTGAATTCTACATAAAATTGACTTCTGTCCATAATAAACAAGTTTATGAGTAGTCTGCTGTATTGTTATCAATTTTGCCCCATTTACAAATTGCCCCATTTTAAATCAATATAACCACCTAAAAATGGAACTCAGTTTTTATCACAAAAATTTACTGATTACAGATAAGCTGAATCATTCACAAACACACATTCACTTTTTTAAAATTCTAATTTATATTTATCTTAATTTTTCTGCATATTGTTATTCATTCACCTATTTCAACAACATTAAAAATACACATTACTCTGTCACATTCTTAATAATACTTCATATTTCTGCAATTACACATATATTCAGTGAGATTTACAGGAGTACAGCTTTATCATAACCAGTTAAACATTTTTTACTCAAAACAGTAAAGATGTTTATAATATCCAAGTATTAAATATATATATATATATATATATATATATATCTGTATATACTTTCATATAATAAAGGTCTTCATTTATTTATTCTACAAAAAATTTTTTTAACTGTTTATGATACTATTATATATAATATAAACTTCTCAATAATGTTGTGCTTTTTTCCTTTTCAGTATCAGTTAGTTTTAATTAAATTTAATTTCCAGAAATTCACTGAAGATGAATATAATAAAATCATAAGCTTTCTTATATGTTGTATTTGGAGATTTGTCTTTAATTTTGTATTTTTATTGAACACCTATTAGGAATTTGATCAACCTTAATTCACAAGTGGTTCTCTCGGTGATTTCCTTAACTTGTTTTCTTATCACAATTCATTACACTGGAAAAAAATAAAATTATTCAATGAGTTTCAAATTAGTCACATAACAATTTTTAAACTCATTTAGTCTATTCAGGTGACAAAAATATTTCTACACACACTTCAAACAATCAGAAGTTTTGTCGATTACTTCCGAATTTTATCTACTTAACACACCACTCCATAAATCCCAGCCTGACATATAGATGGCTCTACTAATAAAAAATCTATATGATTTTCATAAAGTGCTAACCTTCAAATGGTATGTCTCAAAATTTGTGCCCAATCAGTTTATTAGTTTACAAATTTCAGTTAAGTGAAGCTACTGTTGCAAATTTCCAAAAAAATAGGAAAATCATAATTTTGTGTGTTGATAAAGCATTGCTTTCTGATAGGAAAAATACTGTTCAAGCAAAGCAATGGCTTCATAAGTGTTATTTTGGCTGTGCTCTGTCAGAAACAACTGTTAAGAGGTGGTATGCTAACTTTAAACCCAGTCATACAGACACAAATGATGCTGAAGGCTCAGGTCGCCCAAAATCGACAGTTGTCCCTGAAAACACCAAATAACTCCACAAACTTGTTTGATGGTCAGCTCCCTACTCTGTGTGGGCAATGACTCACAAAAGTTGTTGGACATGGGTTGATTTGTTTTTTAAGTATTTTATGTGTGGGATGAATGAAAGTTTTTTATCGAATATTATGCCGAGGAATTTGTATTCATTAACGACTGGTATTTCAGATTCATCAGTTTTTAGGACAGTGTCATTGTGCATTTTCCTTAGAGAGCAAAAATGCATGCATTTAGTTTTAGACTTGGAGAATTTAAATCCATTTTCTCTTGCCCATTTATCTACTTTGTTTAAGGTTAGTTGGAGTTGTCGCTCTACTATGTTCATATGAGTGGCTCAATAGCATATGATGAAGTCGTCAACGTAGAGAGCACAGTTGATTGAGGGTGTTAGACATTTTACTGTATTTTACAATAATATTGATTTTGATGGAGAAGAAAGTAATGGAGAGGATGCTGCCTTGCAGAACACCCTCCTCTTGATGTTATGAGTTTGAAAAGATGGATCCTACGCATACCCTAAATGTTCTTTTGAAGAGAAAGTTTTTTATGAACATCGGCAGTCTTCCTCTTAAGCCAAGAACATATAGGTCCCGCATAATACCATACTTCTACGTAGTGTCATAAGCCTTCTCTAAGTCAAAAAATACTGCTGTCAGATGTTGTTTTCTTATGAAGGCTTCTCTGATGAAGGTTTCTAGTCGTATCAAACGGTCTATGGTTCCTTTCCTTTTCCAGAATCCCATTTGCATATTTGTTATTAGACCATTAGTCTCAAGATACCACGTCAGTCTACTGTTTATCATCCACTCCATCGTCTTACAAAGGCAGCTAGTCAATGCGATGGGTTGATAATTCTGCAGATTCGATGTATCTTTGCCTGATTTGGAGATCGGGACAATTATTGATTGTCTCCATGTTTCTGGGAAAGTACCGTTCACCCAAATATTATTATATAGCTTTAGTAGGCATTTGACTGATTCATCTGGGAGCTGTTTGAGGAACTCATTGTGTACTTCATCAGGACCAACAGCTGAGTGGTTGGATTTTTTTATGGAGTCCACTAGTTCAGTTAGGGTAAATGGCCTTTTTACCTGTTATTTTGTGGTTTGTTACAAAGAGGTGTTTTAGTGGAGTTGAATGTTTTTTATCGGCTATTTTTTGAATCATGAGCCAAACTGTTTTGATGTTAGAAGAAGTATTTAGCTTGTTCACGTAATTTTACCAGGATTTTTTCTTGGCTTCTCTGATGATTTTACAAGCATTAGCCCAGTGGAATTTAAAAGAGATCAAATTGGAGGTTGTAGGTTCAGTGTTGAATTTCTGCAAAGCAGCTCGTCGTAGGCGAATAGCCTGTTTACATTCTTTGCTGAACCAAGGTCTGCCTCGTTTATGACTTGTTGGGTTGTGTGGAATGCATGTTTTAGCTATATTTATGAGTTTTTTGGAGAATTCGGGAGTAGTTTTGGTATTGTTTACTATGAGGTGTTTCTGACATTGAGAGCGAAATTCTTCCCAGTTAGCTTTATTTAACCTCCACCGGGGAAGGTCGTCATCTTGAGGGTGCAAACTCTCGAGTACAAATGGGAAACGGTCACTCCTGCATGTGTCGTCGTACACCGTCCAGGTGAAATCAAGGAAAAGTGAAGTGTCACAGAGGGTTAAATCAATGGCTGAGTAGGTTGCAGATGATGGATCCAGGTGTGTTGGTGATTTTTTGTTGAATAGACAGAGATTATTATGGTTGATATTTTCAAGAGTTTGGCCTTTGTGGCTTGTGCTTCTACAGCCCCACATGGTGTTATGGCTGTTAAAATCACCAAGTAGAATAAAAGGTGCAGGTAGTTGCTGTAATATGTTGTTGATTTCACTTTCATTTATGGCATCGTGAGGCGGAATATATATGGAGCAGATATTAATTGTTCTGTGTAAAGTCACTTTGACAGTTATTGCTTGGAGTTGAGCTTTGAGGTATGTCATTCCTAATAAGGATTGAGACACCACCTGAAGCTCTATGACCGGTATTGTTGATGAAATTGTAACTTTGGTGGTTTTTTATTGTGACATCATCATTAGTTTTAAGAAATGTTTCTTGAAGGCAGACAATGGCAGGTTGTTGTTGAGTCATCAATAAGAGCAGTTCACTCCTATTGGTTTTGATTCTGTGGCAGTTCCACTGGATTGTTTTGTGGTTCATTGTTAGGCCTTAGATCTGGACTGTTTGATCGGTTTTTTTTATGGTCTTTATGTTTATGTACTTCCATCTTTTCTAAAATTTTAAATTTGTTACTCGCGTCAACATTTTCACTTTCAACGTTTTTTGTTTTGGAGTAATTTTTGTCCAGTCTTTTTGTAGTTTCTTGTTTGGAGAGGTATCTGTAGAAGTGGATGGTCTTATTGGGGATCTCCTATCTTTTGGTCTTGTTTTGGAAGGAGATTTCTCCGAGACACATTCAATTGGTTTTGTGGTTGGTGATAGCTCCATGCTTTTCTTGATCGGTCATAACCGTGGAAGTGTGTGAGTGTGCAGGTGTCTTCACTTTGTCTGCTACAAGATCTGCCTTTGTAGTTGATGTCTCTGAAATTTTGTTGGTATCAAGTGAGGCTCTTATTTCATTGATATAGCCTTCCTAGTTGCCCGGCTCCAGCTGAATCAATTTTTTTACTATCCTCTCGTAGTTACATTGGGTTTTATTGCAGTGGACGGCTTGAGAGTAGGTTGTGGTCTTAGATCCTACTATCATTTTCCGTGCTTCATTGAAGGGGATGTTATTCCTGTGTTTGATTCTCAATATTTCCTTTGCCAGTTTCCAACTCTCACAAAATCTTGCATAGATGGAATGATCACCTCCACAATTTGCACACTTATACAGATTGTTACAATAGTCAATGTGGTGGTCAGGATCTTGTTGTGTACATTTGCCACATACTTGTCGACCTCTGCAATTATCCTCATGATGGCCGTATTTTTGACAATTGTAGCAACGCAATGGATTGGGTATGAATTGCTCAACTCTCTCCATTGTGTAGCCTACTATTATCTTCTCCGGTATTTTGGGTTGGTCAAATGTCATTATGTAGATGTTAGTTTCAATGAGTTTACCCTCTTTTTTTGATTGTAACTCTCTTTACTTTTGTTACACCTTGTTTCTTCATTTCTTTTTTATTTCATCAATTGTGCATAATGACAATTCCTTACTTCTTACAACCCCTTTACTTATATTCAAGGATTTCAGAGGGTAAGTTTTTACATTTATAGTATTGAATTTAGTCATTTTCAGTAAGAAATCGGCATTTTTCTTTTTATCTACTTCAACGAGCAAAGTTTGATTTTTTTAGGTTTTTTTAATGTGAATGGAGTCATATTACTAGATATTACTTTTTCAATTAAAAATGGTGATAGGTTTGTTATTGGCATTTCCGTGGATTCAATTATTATGAATCTGGGGAAACTTGCCACACCTTCGTAGTCCGATTCAGTTTCCGTTAGGGTACATTTCAGTTTTTTGATGAAGAAAAAGCCATGATTGGTAATTGTTATTCACTGGTCCTATGCTGTACCACCTACCATGGAGTCCAACTTGAGAAAGGAATGAACCAAGGGGGCAACCCATTCGCCTTGGCTGAGATGGGGATACAACACCAGTATACTCATGCAAAGAATATGTTTCTGAGCCTCTGCCAAATTATGCTTTTAAAAAACAACAATCTCACAGCGGTCATAAGTCCTACCTCAGCACAATTGACCCTCAGCCCCCACCTTCTAGCATGTATGGAATAAAGGGTTGGGAATAGTTCCCCAAAAGTAGAACGAATAGTTCCCCAAGAGCAGATTGTATGATATGATTGGGAAAATAAAAAAAACAAACATATGTCAGGACCAGCTGATTGATCGGATTGGGCCCAATCCAACCACCCATCAGACCAAGTAAGGGCCAAAGTGATGTGTTGCAAGCCATTGACCACTCTGTCGCTGGATCAATGACTGCTCAACCACCAGGGATTCGTCCTAGTGCCTTACGGGTTGCCGCCCACAGCCAACAGGTGGCCTCATTGGAGCAGGGGGTCTTACCCCTCTGCAGATGTGCAGTCAGCGTATTCCATAGCCCCAGCAAACAGGGTGAATCAGAATGTAGAATGCAAGAAAATCACAACATGAAATTGTACTTTGGGCAATGTCAGACGGTGGCACACATGCTAAAGGATGGATGAATCAATTATGCGGGGCATCTCGTGATTAGCAGGCGGTGAAGATATTCTCAATAAATTAGCCTCCCCTCTAGCCGATGCAAGAGTTTTTGCAGTGACAGCTGAGGCAATTACTCCTAGTCCATACTGTGATAGTTGATGTGTAAAAGACGGCCAAGCCCTGGTGTGAGGAAATCATCTCTGGGCAGATGTGACTTCATCGATTGAGAAAACCTGTCTGAAAATGAATCAGGCATTCTGCAGTTGCATGTGCCATTAAAAAGCCTGATAAATGAAAATCACTAAACAAACTGCTAAACCGAAAGTTAAGAGAAAAACCATCTCTCTCTAATAACCAACACTCAAGGTACTGTTATATAAGAGATGTTTCAATTTATTTACTTTTTCTTTATGAACTGTGTTTATTTCATGTATTGTTGGTATTATTATCTATATAAAAGAAAATAAACCTTTCATAGTAAATTCAGGAGGAAAACATATAGGTTCTAGGGCATGACAAGACTAACCGATTGATCAGATCGGGCCCAATCCGACAGCCTGTCAGACCAAGTAAGGGCCAAAATGGTGTGTTGCAAGCCATTGACCACCCTGTTGCCGGATCAATGACTACTCTAACATCAGGATCCCGTCTTGGTGCCTTACAGGTTGCCACCCACAGCCAACAGGTGGCCCCATCAGGGGGGTGGGTCTTATCCCTCTGCAGAGGTGCAGTCGGCGTATTCTACAGCCCCAGCAGACAGGGTGGACTATTCTCCAGACCTGGCCCCCAGCAACTACTACCTGTTTGCAAGACCTCAAAAGAATGCTCCAGGAAAGAGATTTGGCTCCAATGAAAAAGTCATATCTGAAACTGAAGCATATTTTGAGGCTAAAGACAAATCATTCTACAAAAAAGGTATCACACAAGAAGACTTTGTTGAATTTGGCCTAAAAGTTGTTGTTTTATTAGTTTGGCCAGGGACTTATTAAGTAATGTGTTAACTGGAAAGCAATAATTATTGTGAATTGTAATTACTTGTTTAATATAAGACTTCTATTTTCAAATACTATGATGTTTACATATATTCTCAACATAAATAATGTAGAAATAGTTTTTCATGTTTCATACATTATTGTAGAATATTTCTACAAATTGAAATCAGACACAAAAATCCACTAGTTCAAATCTTTATAAACCATTTTTATTGAAATAGTATTTAATCCTTACTGTTATTTCATTTTCCTATAATTTTGACAAGTGAAAATACAGCAGGAATAGTACCCTCAATTTTCAATAAAGCTCTTCTCAACCATAACATTTTTGCTATTGTTTTTCCTGCTTTCATAGGAATCATTAATTAATCTCACTTTAACACTAATCTTTTAACCATTCCAATCATAACTTTACTTTGTCGACATTTTTGGGTTTACTGGTTCAATTATAAGGTACTATAAACATTACATTAGCTGATTTCTTTTTAAGAACTCAGCATAATTTCCATTTAAATCAAAAAAATAAATTTCATGATAATGATTTAGAAAATACATACATAATCTGTTACTCTAATTTATTGCATGACAAATGAATATTTTTCTTTTCAATAAACAAGTTTCCTAGAAATATAAGGGAATTCTTTAACAATACTTCATTCAGTAATGAATGGTAGCAATTAATTTTATTCATAACAGAAATACTGACTGTAGTTTTACATTTTAATTAAGAGATGAAGGTTTAGTAACTTAATTTCAAAAGAATTTTTATATTAAAGAAAAAATGCTCTTTATTTTCATTAATTCCTCATTCTCTATTTCTTTAAAGATACAGTATAATGAAATTAGTAAACCTTTAATTTTAGTGCACAGTTTTTATGTCGAGGGATTATTGCATTGATTGCAATATACCTTATATTAAAGTCAGGTATTATCTAAATTCAAAGAAGGGATCTTTTAGCATCATTTGAATTTGTTAAAATTCTATATATGCATACATATATATAAATAATTATATATAAGTAAGTAAAGTTGGCGACCATAGTCGAGGGTGACCCGAAGGCCCCCTTTTCGATAGATTACTACACCAAGGTGTAGGGGAGGGCACTACTCCTTTCCCTGGATTGCTCCACTTTACCCTTGATCCATACCTTATAATGCTAAGTGCTAAGCAAGGAGGCATCAAGTACCATTTTTTGAGTCTTTGGTATGACTAGACCTGGGATTAAACCCAGGTCTCCCGGGCCACTGGCGAACACTCTAACCGCTAGGCCAATGTCCGGTATATAAATTATATATAAACATCCCTAAAAATAACAAAACCATCAGATATATTTTGGAATAAATTTATAAGAGTGAAAAATAAAAATTCTAAGGTTTTTATGGTAAATGCTACACATAACTAACTACTATTATAAAAGCCATGGAATGATTTTTACACTTTGTTAACATTAACTGTTAATTATTTAAATTTATTCTTCTTTCAAAAGGATCATACTAAATTATCCACTTAAAAATCATTCTCAATGTATTTTCATGACATACATAAAATATTTACCTTTAGAAATTTTTCTACATTACATTGCTACACATCAAAGTTTTCTTATCATGCACATCTATGAACTGACATTGACTGAATGATGAAGGTTATCGTTTGAAGTTTTCCCACAGTTCATTTTCATTCATGTATACATCTTTACAATTTCAAATAATATTCAGTTCATTATTTAACAAATTACCTATGTATGTAAAACACATTATACATAATGGATGTATATAGAAACTTAGAAAAATCAGAAAATGTTATTTTTATAAAATATTGCAGGCAGAGAGAATGGCATTTCATCACATAAATGTTTGTAGGTATCATTCGGTTTTGTTGGGCTGTCTTTTATAACATATCAACCCTTCTGGGTTACTCAATGCTAAATCCTATTTATAGATAGATAGATATGATTGGTAAGTTTGTGGGTAACATTTTCAAATGAGCCAGAGCTTATTTGTTTACACACAGTTATATAGTTTCAAGTATTTTTATCGAACACTAATACTTCTATTTATTATTAATCATTCAGTTTCACACTGTTATATCATTTCAATACTTCTATTTACTGTGTTGGATTGTTTGGAGGGGGTACCTACTAATGGCGTATCAGCTGTTGACAAATTGTCAGAAAATATTCATAAGCTCGCCAGTGAATAGCAACAGTAGATTGACCAATCAGAGAGGATAACATATTTGAACAACAGAAACTTAATGCAGCCTTGTTACATAAAAGACATATCTTTTGTATCGCACAATTAAAAACAAGATGGCTTAACCAAAATTTTGAACAAGGGAACCATTTTGTTGAATTAGCTGACAGGAGCTGAGCGAATAACATAGCACTGAAAAGAGGTAATGCCTGAATTTAATCAACACTGTTGCAAAATACACACGTGGAGATGTATCTTAAAAATGCTTTATATATACCAACTCTTAAACAAAACATTTTTAGTACAAGCAGCAACAAAAAATGGTGTGCACATGAGTTTTGAATGTGACAACTGCCAATTAATTTACCCTAATGGAGCAGTTTTCAACATAACACGGAGAGGACATTGGTATAATCTGAAAAATATTGTTTCTACCAGAAATGCTGCCTTACAACTTGGCCTAAAATATTAGGCCACTGTAAGGAATCTGATATTAAAAGTTACCTAACTTAGTAAAAGGAATGAAGATAAAACTGACACCAGATTATGCTCCTAACTCTGATTATGTATTCAAGAGAAGAGATCTAATGATAGAAATAAGACTTTGGATTGCAAGGCAACAAAAATCCTAGCACTTGTACACAGTGATTTAGTAGGCCCCATTCAACCCTTAGCAAAAAATGGTTATGAATATGTAATTAATTTTATTGATGACTATTCTGGCCTTACAATGTTATATTTCTTAAAACTCAAGTCCAACACTTCGCTTGCAACAACAAAATATCTAGCTGACATTGACACTTATAGCCATGTAAAATTTTTACAGACAGACTACGTAATGGAGTTCACTTCTGAAACATTTCAATGGTTACTTGTAATTAATTGAAAATAAACATGAGTAGTCAGCTCCTTATTCTTTGCATCAAAATGGGACTGCTGAATGGTTACAGTGAACTTTATTTTCTACTGCAAGGTGTCTCCTTATTGAGTCAAAATTGCCCCAAAACTTGTGGATTTATGCATTGATGGATTCAGCGTATATTAGAAATTGTTGTTATAATAAAAACACAAGAAAAACCCCATATGAAAATTTTACCTATTCAAAACCAAACTTGAAATGCATAATTTTGGTACAACTTGTTTTTGTTATGTACAAAATAAAACAAAATTGGATCCTTGTTGTGAAAAAGGCATTTTTGCCGGTTATGATAAATAAAGTCCAGCTTACTTGATTTATTTTACAGAAACAATGGCTATTAAAAGAGCTAAGTGTGTAAAATTCACAGACTCTTATGATAATAACTCTCAATAAAAACCAGATAAAAATACCAAATTTCCAGAATACTTAATCATATATGACATACAACAGAAAAACAACCTAAACACCGAAGGGGAAGAGCAAATAACCTATTATCCAATCCATATGATTTTTTTAAGTCAAAAACTTTGAATTTGAAGTTGATTACTGTTGTACTCTGCATATGATTACTGCTAAATACTCTGCGGTCATAAACTCTGTAGATTCGAATAACTGGATTTTAGCAATAAACAGAGAATTTGGTTCCTTAATAGAAAATAATACTTTTGAATGGCAGAAGGCTCAAGAAATAAAAATACTGTCCGCAGTAGATGGATTTTTACTATGAAAAGTAAAAGTAATGGAAGTCATGAGTATAAAGTTCGTTTCATAGCCAAAGGCTACTCGCAAATATATGGCAAGGATTATAAAGAAACTTTCACCTTAACAACAATTATGGCTTCCATAAGGTTACTATTGCAAATAGCAGTCTATTATGACTTGTTAATTTATCATATAGATGTTAAGAGTGCATATTTAAATGCCCCCTTAGACTATAAAATATATGTTGAGCCACCAGAAGGCGTTAAAGTTAAGAATGGGAATTATGTTTGGAAACTTAAAAAATCCCTTTATGGGTTAAAACAGTGTGATCAAACTTAGAATAAAACATTCCATATTTAACTAAACAAAATTTTGAGCAGTCACCTGTGGACCCCTGCATGTACGTTCAAAATGTCCACAATCAAATATCCATCATTATTGTGGGTACATGATATATTAGTAGCTTCAAAAACTGAGGCATACCTTATGCAAATTAAGACAAGACTGAACTCTACTTACAAAAATCGAGAAGCATTTTATAAACCACACTCAACTCTATGTTAAATGGCTCTAATAAAACAAGTAACAAAGGCAATTTAGTAGAAAGCAAACCTTATCATGAAATTATTGGCAGTCTAAAGTATGTAATGGTTGCAACAAGACCAGAAAATTGTTATACAGTGACTAGGTTATCTCAAGACTGAAAAAAATCAAATTCTTTCCATTTAATGAAGGCCAAGCATGTCTAACGTTATTTAAAAGGCACAATCAATCATTCACGAATACTTAAGAAATCACAAAACCCCTTGAAATTAGAAGGATTTTGTGACACAGATTAGGCTGATTTAAGTGACAGAAAAAGTGTGAGCAGATTTTGCTTTAGATTGGCAGAAAATAACCCAATGATATTATGGAAATCTAAAAAGCAGAATTCAGTCGCTTTGTCAACATGCAAAGTGAAATTTATCACTGTTTCATGAGCAAGTAAAGAAGACCTGTATCTTAAAGCAAAATTGAGAACTATAACAGAAATTGAGTCACTTAAAAACCCAACAATTATTCATTGTCATAATCAGTCCAGTATTGTTTAGACAAAAAACCTGGTCATTCATTAAAGATTGAAACATATTGATATAAATTTTCAGTTTATATGTGATGAAATAAATAAAGGGTACATTTTTTTAGAATACATTAAAACAGTGAAAGATGTAGCAGACACATTCACAAAGCCAATGACAGGAATAAAATTAAACACTTTCCAAAAGATTATAGTTGGTAACTGATTCTTTACCCCACCCAAAAATACCCGCCCAAAACTCCTCCCAAACAGCCCACTCCTCCCAAGGTCAGGTCATTCAGTCCAGGCCGGGAGAAGTTTGAGCAGCTCATTGAATTCAAAAAGCAGCTGGATCTACAGAGGAAGTCAACCCCCCAACCAGGACCCTCTCGATCCACCCCTTCATCACCTAAGCAACCGAGGACGATCAGACCTCCCTCTACACCTCCTCCAAAGTTCATGCCTCCCCCAAACCTGACATCACTGACATCACTGAAACCTCATCAAAAGAAGGGACCCCCCCCTCCGCTACCGTTGGAAGCACCACCCACCAAGCCGACACCGCCAGCAGTAGCAGCAGCAACAACTTCACCCTCCTCATCTCCAAAGAAACGGCAGTGGAGCTCATCCATCGACAGTTCGGGGGATGAGATCCCAAAACATCAGAAAAAAGAAAAAAGGGAAAAATCCTGCCACCACTCTGGGCATAAGATTTGCCGGGTTGATGAGGGGGTCCTGGATCATCATCATAAGGTCCAGCCGCAACTCATCAAAGACTTGAGGGTCCTCCACAATTTTAAGGAGGTAAACGGTAAAAATGTGGAGGACCCTCAAAACTTTCCGCAAGCCTGGATTACCTCAGTCATACGTAAGGGCCGGGGGTCCAAGAGAGTGATAAAAATGTTGGCGGAAGCTAATGAGGCCCTCAGCCCTATATCATTCATTAAAGATGACAATCAATCATGCGAGGGACTCATTGGGAGGGTCCCTGTTGTGTTACACCCTTCTCTGTATAGGGCTGTAAAACTAACTTTCCCACGAGACATCGGGGGTCTTGCTCATGATGGTGCCATCACTAATGAGATGGCCACAGGATCCATGAGCCAGACTGTCGGTGTCCTGACCCCAGCCATGTTTAGTCCGGGCACCCAACCCCTGTAAATGTTCATGATGGATTTAAGGTTGGCTAGTCTAAATGGCCGCAGCCTGAGGTTGGGTTCTAGAAGATCCCACTTATTTTTATACCGCCAGCGTCGCAGCATTGATTTCTGTTGTTTGCAGGAGACTCGCTTTGACTCCAACTTCCATGAAGATATTCTGTCGAAGGACTATTTCCAGAGGTGTCACCTGGCTGATAAGTAGACGTCTGGACGCTACGTGTGCTCTTGTTCTTTCAGATCCGGCGGGCAGACTTTGTGTTGTGGACGTTACCATAAAGGATAAGGCATTTCGGCTGATTGGGGTTTATGGACCCAACGCTAGCAGTGAGCTCCCTGTGTTTTTCCGGCGCACCGAGCCATACATTATTCCGTCAAAGCGGGTAATTTTAGTGGGAGATTGGAACGCCATCTTTGATCCCAATTTAGATAGAGGGGCTATTAGTGCGGGTACTAAGACCTTGGATGCCAGATATTTTCGTGAGTTTGTTCAGCGACTTGATCTCGTTGACAAATTTCACGAAAGGCATCCAAATAAGCTAGCTTGGATTTGGACCGGTAGGGGCGCCTCAGCCCAGCTTTATAGCTATTTGGACCGAGTGTTAGTTAAGCGAGTCGACTTAGACTATTTAGGTGGTCCAAGTTTCAATCCCTACAAAGATTCCGACCACAAATTTTTATGTGTGTCGATTAGGTTAGATAAGGCTAGATGTAGGATATCTGGTTACTGGAAGTTCAACTCTTCCCTTTTGGCTGAGGCTGACTTCCGGAACCAGCTAGAACTAATGATAAAGTGGGAACTGATGGGGGCTATTATGGGAAATAGGTGGTGGGCTAACCTTAAGGATAGTATTAGATCCTTTGCTGTCGACTATGGTAGGAGACTCAAGTCAGGCAGGGTAGCGGAGCAAAGAACAATTAAGGATAAGCTAGATTGGGCAGTTTTGGCGGGAGATAGTGGGCAAGTTAATGTAGCTAAGGCCGAGCTGGCCTCCTTGCAAATTAAGGAGCACCAAGCTCTGGTAGTTAGGGCTAAGTTAAAGAGAATGTCCTGCGAGGCGAAGAATATGGCCCAGGAATTATGGGCCAAGGAACTGAGGCATGCGACAGATCGGCATATCGCCAGTGTCACATCGCCGGACGGGCAACATCGAACTACAAACGAAGCCATCTGTAGGGAGTTCCGGCAGTATTTCTTGAAACTTTTCACCAGGGAGCCCGGACTGAGCTCTGCTCAGTTCAACGCCTATCTTGCCGACTTCCCTCGCCTTTCGGCGACTGAAGTGGATGGGTGTGAGGGGCGCATAAAGGAGGAGGAGATTCGGGAAGCCCTGAAGTCGGTTGGGCTGGACAAGTCTCCCGGAATTAATGAACTGCCCTACGAAGTATACTTGAGGCTGTTGCACATGTTTGTCCCCTTACTGGCAACCACCTATGACAACTGGATGAGGCAGGGTTCCATACCCAGACGCTTCACCAGAGGCATAGTGAAGTTGCTTTGTAAGAACAAACATGGTGGGGATGGGATTAGTAACTTTCGCCCTTTAACGATGTTAAACACTGACTTAAAGATTTTGGCGAAGATCCTGGCAAACCGTTTGCAGACTGTCCTGCCTAGTCTGATTTACCCCGAACAGACTTGTGCTGTGAAGGGTAGGACTATCCAGGACAGTCTTCATCTGGTCCGCACGATCGTAGAAAAAGTCAACGGAAATGCCGTGCTGATCAGTTTAGATCAGTCCAAGGCCTTTGATAGGGTTGACCATGCTTTTCTGGAGGCTGTCTTGTCTCCGGCCGGCTTCGGGGTGGATTTTCGCACCTGGATACATCTCCTTTATGCGTCCCCCAGAGTCGTGGTGGAGGTGAATGGGGTAAGGTCGGAGCCTTTTACTCTGACTCGATCAATTCATCAAGGTTGCCCGTTATCGCCAATGTTATATATACTTGTGTTAGAGCCCTTTCTGCGCAAGCTAAAGGCAAACCCGGCCCTACACGGCCTCACATTACCTGGCGCCAGTGAGGTAGCCAGGTACACTGCATACGCTGACGACATCAGCATGCTTGTAACGAGCAGTGCCGAGGTGGAGGAGGTGAGCAAAGAAATCGGAAGGTATGAAGCTGTGACAGGGGCCAAGATTAACCGCGAAAAGTCTGTCGGCTTGCAGTTGGGCTCGTGGAAAGGCTGTGCTCTTCCCGGCCCCTTCATTTGGAAAGACGGCCCATGCAAGATACTCGGCGTCTGGTTCGGGCCTGATCTTCAATTGGAGAAAAATTGGTCGGAAGTATTGGAAAAGGTCGTAGCTGCAATGGAGTTGTAGCTACGAAGACGGCTCTCCCTTAAGGGACAGGCTGAGGTGTGCTGTTCGCACATCTGCTCCCTTGTTGTCTACAGACTTTCAGTGCTTCCTATCCTGGCCACCATCCTATTCAAGCTGGAAAGGATTCTCTTCCAGTTCATCAGGGCTAAGAGATTTCCTTCGGTGCGACAGGAGATCTGTTACCTTCACCCTTCTGAAGGCGGTCTAGGTGTGCTGAACATCGAGGCACAGTGCCATACTTTGCGCCTTACTTTCCTAGACCAGATGTGTTCACGTGATACGGCGGGAAGCGTCTGGAAAGAAGATGCTAAACAATCTTTCCCGTCGCTAAGAAGTGTGCATTCTGCTGACGGGGAGGCCCACCGTTTGCCCAGACGCGAGTGCCCCTTCTATCACGAGTGCCGGCATGCTTTGAAAGTTCTCTCTCGGCTGCAGACAGGTCTCTCTGACAGCCGGCCATTGTCGAGTAGGGCATTATATCGTTGTTTAGTGAGGGGGGCCGCTAGCGATGGTCTGATTGGCGAGCTCAGTGTGACAGAGGCGGAGGGTTGCTTGCTGTGGCCTTGGGCCCCCAGGATGAGGTGTCTCAATAACGACGAGGCTTCCCTCACCTAGCTGGTCATTCGGAATGCCCTCTGGGTCGGCAAGAAATTGTTTTCAGCGCAACAGGCTATTTCGCCAGAGTGCGGCTGGTGCGGTGATTTGGAGGAGACCATTGGTCACGCCTTCTTTCACTGCCCAGTCGTACGGCCGTTGTGCAAGCTTCTTGAAGGCTACATGGTCCGCATCCTCAATGGAAAGTTCTTCGTCCTGGAAGCCAGTTTTGTGTGCAGCAATGTGGTACTGAAGTTGAACAGACAGGAACATTATGTTTTTCTCTGCTTACTCGGCGTTATGCGTGTTGTGATTTGGATGACGAGAAAGAAGAAACTCTACAAGGAGGAGTCTTTTCCTTCTCAGACCCTGGTGGCATTTTTTAAGCACCAAATCAAGGTCAAAATCTGGTCTGAGAGAAAGAGACTCTCTTCACTGGAGTTTGGCAAAAGGTTGGTGACTGTTGCGCGCTTGTGTCGCATGGTAGGAGCCGACCTTATTTTCAGCTTGGACATCCCAGGGATGTAAGGATCTTGGGGTACCGGAAGGACATGACCACCCAGCTCAGGTAAGTTAGATTTTAGGCCATTTTGATTTAGTTTGTTCCCTTTTCAGTTAACTTAGCTAGAGTATGCGAGGTCATTGCCCCCCCTTTTCTTTTTGTCCCCCTCTTTTGTTTCACTCTCCCTTCCCTTTCCCTCTGTTAGATGACAGGAATTGGAGTTCTCCAGGAGTGCGACAGGGTGCTTATGTTATTTCATGTATTTATTGTTTTCTTATGTTACTTATCATTTATTTATCTATTTATTTATTCTCCGTCAACACTATTTTCAACTGGTTAACTCCTCTTTCTGCCATGTTTTAGTACATGGGGGGGACCCCATACTAACCTTCATAATGTATATATGTTTTGTTCATCTTTCGTTTTAGGGGATCTGTACATATATGTATATAGCTTTCTTTGAACTTTTTATCTGTTCCCCTTCCCCCTCACACTGTAAATATGGGATTAAGCTTAGAAGTTCATGGAGCACTAGTGTTGTTGTGGTGAATGTAGTTTGATAGTGATATGTTTAATTAAGGTATTTTGGTGCTATCATCTTGGAGATATGTATTGGTCAGTGAATGAGTCTAGTTAAGTTAGAGATTAGGATAGTGTAGACCAGCCTTCCCCCTCCATTTTTAGGCCTTGTGCCAAATTTGTATTTTTAGTTACAATAAATAATTCCGCTCTACAAGCCAGACACGTTCGTGCGCGCTTCGAATGCCCAGGTACGTTACCTTCACAAAGTTCTAAACCAGTATTTCTTAAATCTAATGTCTAACATTTACACCCTTAGTAAAATATTTGATTAAATCATCTGCTATTTTTCATGATTAATTTTTCAGATATTTTGATTTTACAAAAATTGACTGAGATAGGTTAACACAAAATTCAACTAATGTTAGCTTAAGACCTCAGAAATATTTCCATAATATGTTGAAAAATGTTTAAAGGAATGGAACTAACAACTGATGAAAAACAGAAAATAACTGAGTTACTGCACATGAAAATGTTCACTTTGGAGATATCAAAGGAGCTTTAAAGAAATCGTCAAGTAATAAAGAAAGTTGAGAACTCAAAGCAAAAGAAATGACTATGAGAACATGCTTCCTCAAGATGAATGTAAAATAATCAAGTGAGCTATAGCAAAACAATCACTTTTGAAAAGTGCAGAGATCTTTGAAAAACCTGAAATTGAGAAAATTCAAAAAGGAAAATACATGTAAAATACTTTGTGAATTAGGATCTGCAAAAAAAAAAAAAAAAAAAATCCAAGGCTACTTACTCTCAAAAATGCAAATGTTTTTAATATGTCAAATCAGGCGCAAGGAATACAAGAAAACTGACTTTACAAACTAATCAAAAAGTGCATGGGATTGACTGGAGGGCTGGGCCAAAGGATAGTTTGTGTTCAATTCACACATGACTGTGGATAAACGAAATTAACAAAGAGGTGGTAATGTGATTAAATAGACTAGATTTGTTAACCAAACAATTATCAGACCATTCAAAGTCAGTGAAGGAGTTAATTATTACAATTTTAGGAACAATACTTATTTTGCATTATAGTAATGAGAGATTTACCAGTACTAAAAACTTATGTTAAAAATACTACTTTTCTTTGAGTCAGGAAACAGTAATTTTCAAAAATAAAAATTTCAGAATACAAGTTTATACATGTTTTGAGTACACATAAAGAAATTCATAAGTCTATTCAACAGGTCAGTGAAAACCTGCACTCTGCACACCTGCAAGTAGTAAAAACAATAAAAGTAAGCAATTAACAAGAATATTATTTGAGCGTCTGTTATTGCATTGACCCATTTAAACTCATCATTTATCATCATATCATGTTCCTAGCACAGATTTCCCTGACTTTCTCTTACTATTCGTCTATCATCCATTGCTTCCTGCAGGTATTCTAGACAACATCCTATGTCTATACAGAGCTATTGCAGATAAGTTCTAGTTGGTTGTCCAACACTTACACATATGTGTAATGGGATCCATGGGAGAACATCACTTATGAGTTCATCCTTACTTCTCCAGCAGTATCCTATGTTTTGTCCATTTTATTTGGATGGTTTTAGAGATAGGAGGTAAATAGCCATACAGCTGCTGTTTTGCAAGATGCTGCTTACGAGATTTGTTCAATATAGTTCATAGCATTCTTGAGCAATTCCCATTTAGCTTTTTCTTTATATGCTTTGTCAGCATCCATGTGGTGCATTCATATAGTAGAATTGACATGACCACTACTTAGAAAAAATTGCATTTTATTTTATTGAATACATTTGACTTGATCCCAACCATATAAATCATTTTCTAAAAGCTAAGTTATTTTTCTAATGATTTTTAATCAATGACAGAATTGTTTCAAAGTTGTTACTAGTTGGATTAAAGGTTTTTCATTGAAATCCCATTCATCATTCAATCACTCATTCTCTGTGAAGCCAAAGTTATAGATACAACTCAACAACCAAAAACTAAATATGCTTGAAATATGATTTTGTGGTGCATACTATAAAAACAATAATCAATGGCCTATTAAGAAGAACAATAATTAATCACTTTATTATATTGCTTTCAGAAGACATTAGAAAAATTCAACAAATATTCTATGGATGATAATGATGATAATGCTTTCAAAAGAATTTTATTTCTTATCACAAACAAATCCTTCATTAGATTATTGATATATAAACAATTGTGTTCTCCATAAGTCTATATTGTTTTGGTTATCAACAATTAATCTTTTCTTAGCTTTTATCAAATGACTTGCAAGTTTTCATGAATGACAATATTTCTTCAGAACTTTTTGTAAAATTATACCATCATCATCACATAACTCATCTCATTCTATCAAATATGTTATCCTGCTTACATGTTCTTTGTATTGTAATATTTTGTTATGAATGTCTTTTGCTAATTTGTTTCATTAGTAGATACACAGTTCATTACATATAAACTTCCCCTCAACAAAAAATGATTATCGTAATCTGATTTATTTATTAATCAAATTTTTTTTCTTAAAAAAATCAATTAATTATAAAAAAGCCAATGTTTTCATTCATCCTAATAAGTTGGAAAAAGATTTTGAATGTTACTATACTCACTAAAACTTATCTTTTACTTGTTTCTTTCAGCTAATTCTAAATGATGAAAAACTTCCAAGTTCTTTTCATCATTGGTCTTAGATTGTATTCTTTAATACAAAATCTTTAAACAAGCCAGAGCTCATTTTTTAGCTCAATTTCAAGGTTTCCAGTATTCTATCTAATGTGACCCTATAGATCAGTCAATATAATTTACTGACCATAAACATATGAATTACTCAAAGCAGATTATAAAAGAATGTAATCAGTACATTGTAAAAAGTGAACATAAACAAAAATCAGTTCAAAAGGAATAAATCAGGAATATATTGTTTTGACCAGAAAGAGAATGATAAAAAAAAACACAATATATTGAAAAATGATAAGAGGATTGTCATTCCTTCATTCTCATGAATTAGAAACTCAAACTGAAGTTGTTTTGACTACAAGCCAGGGTAAGCAGGAATCAGCTCAGATATTTGACATGGAGGCCAGGGCTTGTCCATCAGCAGCCCAAGAATGAAATCCGGGAAGAGCAATATTTCTTTTTTAAGTTCAATTATGGAAAATTTTGATTTATTTCTCTTATTGTTATAATTGAACAGTTATTGTTGTCATGTCATATAAACATACAATTGTAAAAATTGCAAATTTGGGGAGGACTGCTTCTTTTGAGTAAAAGTAAGGGAAAAGCAGATATAAAGGGTGAGACATTAAATACAAGGGACTCCCCCCCTTGAAGAAGAGTTCCAGGGAAAGAGCATGAGGAGACCATTAGATTCCCTGTCATTGTGGGCTCTAGCCTTAATCCAGACTGTCCAAAGTGGAGAGGCAGACAAAAGCCATATTATGTGTTGCTTAGATGTGATGTAGTTTTATTGATATACAACAATATCAAAGAAGCAAAGAAAAACTGAGATAAATGGTAATAAAATTTCCTGGCTTCCTTAAATCAGCTTTTAGTTCTGCATAATTATTTGAAGTGTTTGTGTTTCAGAATTTTTTCAGTGAATTTATGAATATTCTATGCAAAGTTTAAAAGAAAAAAATGTAAAACAATTTGTGAGTGGGGAATAAGGTTCTGGCCATCACTAATGTACTAAAAGATCAAGCCAGTTTTACAAAAACAATTAACCTTTTTAATTTATGACCTATCACTGGTCCTTGTATCTTTGATTTTTGTAAGATTTTTGCAAACTCAGTTGCTTTTCAAATTTGGATATGTAATCGTCAGAGAAAAACCAAAAGTAAACACCCCCACCCCCGAAACAAAACCAAAGAAGTTTATAATCCACTAAAGGGACTAAATGATTACTGACAAAATTTCTAAAACATGCTCATTTTAAAAGTCAAAAAAAAAAAAGCAATTCAACTCTCTGTAAACATTTTCATTGTAAAGTAACCATTTACATTTTTTTTATAAAACAACATATATACAAATTCTTTTAAAGTCGTTTGTCAAGTTATTTTTTGTTTTGCATATCAATCAAAGGATTAATAATTCTAACAGTCTAATTTGTTCTTTCTAAATGAGTATTGACTTTATTGTATTAGAAAGATTGTTAGTGGTGGTGTGTAACCCAACCCAACTCTACCCTATTCTCTATAAAGATAAACAAAGGATATCCATTCCAGTTCCTACAATTACACACATGGCACGATTTTTACCACATCTCTTCATGAGCTTGAAGTGGACAAAACACACAAGATGGTGTCAAAAGTGCAATGAAATAAAACACTCCTCATTGAACTAGGACCCAGGAGAACCAGAAAACAGCCATGGAAGTAAACAACATAGAAATCTCCAAAAGTATTAAAACCTTACATTACTACATGCACGTTGTGATATTAAACTCTCGTAACTATGAACAAACCTCATTCCTTGTACTTAACAAATAATAATAATGAGAATGGCAGACAAATTTACACCTACAAAAATGGACTGAGCAAGTTCAGTAGATGATTAAAACAAATTAAACAAAAATAGGAGCTGATTTTCTTAACAGAGGAGGCCCATAAGGTTAGACATATGCTTCTTTAGATTGATCACAAGGGACTGAAAATTTATAACACTGCCACCTTTGACAACCCTAAGGATCGACCCTGTCTTTGAAAAGCAGGAGACATACTGCAAATCCCAAAATAACCAAATTCTCAACCTAAGAGACCTCAAACAAAGAAAAATAACAACAGATGAATTTGTCACCAAAGCAAAATAACTGATCAAGGAGGCTGGGTACCCTGAACAGATGAAAGATGAAATGATGAGGGATATACTGGTCTACAGCATAGTGTCTAACCAAGTCCACAGACACACTATCAATATAGGTGATACCCTCACCTGTAAGGAAGTATACAACCCGACAAAAATGGAGTAGAGCACCATAGCAGAGATGGCGGTTCTATCCATAAATCCCAGATGAAACCCTTACCAACAAAATCAAATGCAGACCTGGGCAAACTGCAATGAACAGAACTCCAGGCACAACACCACCCAAAGCAAGAAAAACAAGGCCAGTGGACAACCAAATTTATCTGAAACAAGAGGCAAGCAATGTTATGGATGTGGAAGAAAACGCCATTACAGAAATCAATGTCCTGCAAGGTGATCACAGTGCTGATATTGTGGAAAAGTAGGACATTCATGTGAATATTCATAAAAAATAGCTGCAACAACTTTGTGAAGTCGGAGACCAGAAAGAATACCAGATGTAAGAGGATTTTCTAAAGGAAGATGAACCAGAACAAACATCAAGCAGCATCAGGACAATAAGCTCAAGCAGCAAGTGTGTACACTCAATCTCTAAATATGCAGAAAAGATATTTGCAAGCCACACAATCAAGATCAAACTGGACACAGGGGCAGACACATGCAGCCTAACAGAAAATCAAATGTGGCAGTTACCCTTCAAACCAAAGATAAGGATAACCAACACAATACTGAAGGGATATGGGTGTTCAAATATAACAAGCATTGCGCTGACTGATCTCAATATAATGCTCAAGAACAAAACAGTTACAAGATTTGACATTGTAAACACCCCTCCCAAGCAGCCTCTATATTTTTGGATGAAGAATTAGGTATCATCTCTGTGAATATAAATGAGATAAAAAGACAGTATAACAGGTCTGAAAACACTGAGCAAAAAGGAATTTATTGTAAAACAAAATCTGTTTCAACATAAAATGTTTTCCTGGGAAGAAATATTAAATAAAATGAGAGAAAATCCCAGCTATGCACCTTTAACATGTCATTTGGAAGATACAAACGTTTACCATTTGGTAAACTATATCCCAGAACATATTCCAACAAAAGCTAGATACTGTATTATCTGGAATCAAATGTCATGGGCATAGTGGATGATATCTTGGTAACAGGATCAACAGAAGAGGAACATGACCAAGCCATGACTGAAGTCTTGAAAAGAGCCAAAGAGAACCAAACTGGATTCAATCCAGATAAACTTCAATATTAACAAAAAAGAGATAACTTCTTTGGCTACACTATCACAGAACATAGCATAGAATAGCATATTACCCACAGAAGATTAACTTGAAGGTATGAATTCCCCCCAAATGCAAAAGAACTCTATATGTTGATGGGAATGATTGCATACCTCAGTAGATTCTCAGTGAAACTATCACAAATGACTGCACCAGTTTGAGAATTGTGGAAAAAGAATATGCACTTCTTATGACACAACACCATCAAGAAGCCCTTGAAGAAATAAAAACAGAACTGTACAAGGCACAGATAATCATTTACTATGACATAGACCCCAATACAATAACAATTCTCCAATGTGATGCCAGTACACTAATTGTGGGGCATGAATAAGACAGATCAACCAAAGGTGTGCCAAAAAAACAGTAGGAATGGTATCAAGGTGACTCACCCCAACAGAGTCAAGGTACTCCAAAATAGAGAGTGTCTTGCAGTCACTTATGGCCAAAAAAATTGAATATTTCCTACTCTGGTGAAAGGTAACAGCAGAAAAAGACCATTCATCACTTTAACAAATCTTCAAGAAAAATCTAGCTGCGACTCCATCCAGACTTCAACACTTCATCCTAAAGTGCCTAAAATGTGCCATCCAAATCAAGTACCAGTCAGGGAAGACAATTCCAGTTGCAGATGCCTGGTTAAGAATGCTTCAATGAAAATAGAAATGGTACACCACAACAGCACTGTATCAATTTCATAATGCCAAACATGAAAATAATAAACACAGAATGGATAAAAGAGGCATTAATAGCTGACCCAAAAATAAGCCCTGTTGAAGGACACAATATGGAGAGGATGGTCAGAATACAAAAAATAATACCCAATAACACTTTATCAACACTGGACCTTCACGTGCAATCTCATCTTAGACAATGGATTAATCCTCAAGGGTGACAGAATTTTAGTCCCAGAAGTGCTGAAACTCAGTCTTTGAAAGACACACAGACCAAGAAGAAACAAAATGTTGCCTATTTCCAAGGGTGTCTATATGTTAGCCAGGGATAAACCAGAGCATCGGGAACATGGTAAAAGCATGCAGCAAATATCAACCAGCAAAACCCAAACCTACAACTGATGCAGCCAAATTTCTCCATACACCCTTGGGCTACATTAGGTAAGGACATCAATGAGCAAGATCAATGTAAATATCTCCTAGTGGTAGATTACTACTTATGTATCCCAGTAGTCAAAACGGTCCCAGACACATCAGCTACTACTGTCTATGAGCAATTCACCCAGTTTCTAACAGCATATGGATTACCGAAAACCATCATGGCTGACTGTGGTTTACAGTACATGAGTGAAAAGTTTAAGAGGGATTGTCACAACTAAAATATAACATACCATCACCAAACAGAGAAGCAGAAAGAGCAATAAGAACAATCAACGCCCTTTGGAAGCAGGCCCAGGAGGAATAGAAGTGCTCATACACAGCATTATGGATGTAAAGAAAAACCCCAATAAATAACGACATGCCATCCTCATATGAACTACTATTTGGCAAAAGATGCGAAAAATGTTGTCTACAGCAAAGGTGGAGAGGCCACAATCATGCCACCCAGGAAAGAAAACACAACTCCGAACTCCAAAGAAATAAACAAAATGATTGCCCAGTCAGCTGGGGCTGTAGAATACACCAACTGCTTCTCTGTAGAGGGGTAAGACCCCCTCCCCAATGAGTGTCCTGGATATGACACTAAACAATCTGATGATGAGGTTCCAGCAATGCTGGAGCTTTGGGAAATGCAGAGTACCCCTTTATTGCTATCGCTCCCAGGTCCACTCTGGCCCAGAGTGATAGCACCTGATAAGGGTGCTATCTATGGGTTAAATAGAACTAAACAGGGGTTGGCATTTACTGTTTTTATGCATTTAAACTGTGTATTTATGCTGAACTGAATTGTTTAAAATAGAACTGTTTTGACATTAAAACTGCGTACTGATGCAACACTGAATTGCTTGAAAAAGAACTGTTTTGACATCTAAACTGTGTACTTATGCTAAACTAAATTATGTGAAATAAAAATATTTAGACATTAACTCTGTGTATTGCCCAGTCAGTTGGTGTTGTAGCATACACTGACAGCACCTCTGCAGAGGGGTAAGACCCCTCCCAATGAGTGTCCTGGTTATGACACTATACAAACTGTTGGTGAGGTTCCAGTGCTACTGGGGTTTTGGGGAATGCGGAGCACCCCTTCATTGCCACTGCTCCCAGGTCCACTCTGGCCCAGCGTGATATCACCTGATAGGGCCCTATCTATGGGTTAGTTTGGTTTGGTTTCTTTGTTTAATGGCATATCAACCTTTGTAGGTTATTTAATGCCAAAGCTATTCTCCTAGAAGAACAGTACTGGTACTATTTCACCCATAGCTGGGAGGATAAGGGGGTTCATACCTTTCCCAAGGGTATTTGCCCAAAAGTGAACGTAATAGCACGACTGGAAAATGAACTCGCTTACTACAATTCCGCAGTCCATCGCTTTAACCATTACACCACGAGGACACCCCCTCTATGGGTTAAATAGAACTAAGAGCATAATTATGCTAAGCTAAATTGTCTGACTAAACTAAATAGCTTGAAATAGAAATGTTTTTGACAATTAAATTTTACTTACATTTAAACTGTGTGCTAATGCTAAACTGAATTATTTGAAATGGATATGTTTTTTGACATTGAAACTGTACTTACACTAAACTGAATTCTGTAATATATAACTGTTTTGACATTTAACTGTGTGTAAACAAAATCTGTACTTATACTTAGCTGAATTAGAACTGCTTGACTAAACCAAATAGCTTGAAATAGAAATCTTTTTCACAATTAAACTGTACTTATATTTAAACTACGTACCTATGCTAAACTGAATGGTTTGAAATAGAACTATTATCATAAAAATGGATTTGGCATTAAATAACCTACAAAGGTTGATATGCCATAAAACCCAAGCAACCAAATTAAGGTTGAACAGATGAAAGAGACAGTGCCCCAAAGGTCTCTCCATACTAATGGAGACATCTGAGAGATAAATTGCCAAATAATAAAGAGGGAGTGGGCCACAGCTGTACAAATTGGTTCAAAGTTTTAGTAAACTACCAAAAGCATATCCAACACAATGGTGGATAGGAATTGGGAATAGTGTGCAATCACCAAATTTACAGTTCATAGGATACCACAACACATTGTGGACATAAAGTGCATTCATCTGATGAAGATAACCCTTGAAAACTTAGATGGAAATGTATTGACATCAATACCAAAATCCCAAAGAGAGACACGCCAAGCGTGGACACATGATTACATCATGTGAAAGTGGTCTTATATATAAGTGGGGAGTTGTTTTTTTTAATGAAAGAAAAGGAAATTCTCGATCATTATAACGGATGTTACCTGTAGTTACAGAATGGACCTTTCGTAGTATATAGAGTTAGATATGTTAGTTGACCATGGGGTTGAGTGTGTATATATTAGTAAATAAACGATAAAAGGGAAGAGGAAGGATTTGAAATCACACTTGCCAGCAGAGAAAATTGGTTCAATATTGGTCAGTATGTCTTTAAGTCCTATTAATTTAAAATGCTGAAAATTTTACAAAATTTTATGCTGTATTCTTCTTTGTAAAATATTGCCTAAACTGTGCATTTTAAATGTAAAGACACCCTTACTATAAACCCAAATTGAATATATGACTCTGTCCAAATGTCAGTGAACACGGCAAAATGTTTTTGAATCTTTTCTAAAAGTTTAAAATTCTTAAAGCTCCCTCCCCAACAGTAGTAATGTCCCAATACTGCAAAAAAAAAAACAACATTTCAGTACCAGTATCAGAAGATAGGTGAAAATATAACTAAAAGTCTGACTAAAGTATCTTAATCCTGGACTTTAACTAAGTTAAAACTTAAGGAAAATTAAGTTAAAATTAAAGCCCCCCACCACTTTTTTTTTTTCTTTACGTACACATGGGAAGCAGCATGATGGACATAAAAGTATTTGAATAAACCCATTGACGGCCAAACTCAATACCTAAACAGGTCCTGGACGTGAGTTTTTGATGACTTAACGCTCAGGATCGTTAGTTCAATCGGGGAACTACTGCTGCTCCTCTATAAGAGTGGCTTCTATAGAAGAGAATAAAACAGCCATCGAAAGATAACCATGACCCATACTCAAACCACATACACAAATTGCATCACTCTTCGCACGAGTAAAAATAGGGGCGCATCCTGCTAAGGTTGGAGCCCTGGCATCAGTGTTCAAAAAATAAGCTACAGAGCTGAAACGACAAAAACTACTAAAATGCAAACAAACAATACAAATAGCGACATTTAACGTAAGAACCTTAAATAGAATAGGACAACTACCAGAGCTAATAGCATCGGCCGTAGAACATAAGATAGACATAATATGCATACAAAAACACAGATACATGCACACCGAAGATGTCAAATATCACGAAACTGACAATAGATGGACGCTAGCCACTGTATCGGCATGGAAAAACTCTGTCAACGCCGCAGTATGAGGGGTAGGAATGCTTATAGGACCTAGAGCATTAAAAACGCTAAATAGCATTGAGAAAATACAACCAAGGATGATGGCAGCTACTTTTAATGGCAACCCCAGAGCAACAATCATCTGCTGCTACAGCCCTACCAATGTTAGTGAAGAAACTGAACTAGTCGCCTTCTACGATGAGTTATCCTCATTAGTGTGTAACATCCTGAAACACAACATGTTAGCCATTGGCGGAGACATGAATGCCCAAATCGGGAAAAACAGAAACAACAAATACAGACTTCACAACACGTCAAATAGGAATCGGCAACATCTAACAGATTTCATGATAGAAAATAGATTAACATGCCTCAATACAAACTACCAAAAAAGGAAGGGCAAACTATGGACATACACGTACGCGAACAATAGTAAAGCACAGATAGACTACATCCTTATAAACAAGAAATGGAAAAATAGTGCAATGAATTGCAAGGCATACTCCTCTTTTGAGGGTGTATCCTCCGATCACTGAATAGTCACAGCAAAAATACAGCTAAGCCAACGAAAAAACGACAAACGAACAGCAACCACCAGACACTATGACTGGGCCCTTTTGAACAACAGAGATATGAGATAAATACATATTAGAATTAAGAAACAGATTCAAAACACTACAAGAGAAGACGGAACAAAGTAAATCAAATGACAAATATGAAAATTTCATCAATGCGCACCTCGAGGCAGCAGCAAAATGTATTCCAACAAAACTCAAAACTAAATATAGAGTCCCATGGAAAACGTTAGCGGTGAGAGAAAATCATGCACTAGTGAAAACAGCCTCCAAAAACTATTGAAAAAACCCAACAAACACAAATGCCTGAAAACTAAAAACGGCACAATATCAATTAGTAGGCATATATATAAAGAAACAGACAGAATACATTCAAAATCAGATAGATAAGATTAGAGACTGTTGTCAAGAGCGGGCGTGAAAAGGCAACAGGAAACTGATTCTTGTATTTATTCAAGAGAGGACACTGTTGTTAGTTTCAGGGCGTATTGAGTCGAGCGCTTTCTCCCTCTCTCTCAGTAGCTGTTCCTTCTCTCTCGCTTTCTCCCTTGTTCTCCTTCCTTCCTTCCTTCTTTCTCTCTCTCCTTCTGGTTCTCGCCTTCCTTCCTTCCTTTCTTCCTTCCTTGAGATGTATCACGTTCGTCGAGCAAATGCACTCAGAACAAATCAGACTCTTCAGCCGTTACCGTGCGTATTTGTATTATCGTGAGATCTCGTAAGAATTTGCATACGTGCAAATTACCTCTCACTGGTTCGAGATCTCCCCTCGTCAAATATGCTCGAGGCAACCATATCGGTTTCCGCTCTACAAGCCAGACACATTCATGTGCGCTTCAAATGCCCAGGTACGTTACCTTCACAGAGACTTGGTGGAAGATAGACAATCTAGGATAGCCTGGCGAACAATAACAGAAGAAAGAGCACAGCCAAAGCAAAACTGAAAGCTGCAAACCAACAGGAAAGAATAAAACTGTGGAAACAGCACTTCGAAAACCTACTAGGAAACCCACCAAAAATAACACATGAACCAATCACCAGAATTATTAGTAAGCAATTGGACATTAAACTAGGACCGTTCACACAAGAAGAACTCAACTCGGTTCTCAGAAAAATTAAAAATAGGAAAGCTGCAGGGCTGGACGAGATTCCCCAGAAGTATGGAAGACCAGACATTTCGACGACATACTGCTCCGACACTGCAACGCAGTATATAATCAAAATCCGATAGATAGATGGATGAAGGGATGCATCCTCCCCTTCCCTAAAAAGGGTGACCTTGGATTAGCCAAAACTACCGAGGCATAACACTTACATCCATAGCAGCCAACCCTACAATGGCCTACTATGAAACCGCATAGAACCCAAAATCGACAACATCCTTACGAAAAATCAAAATGACTCCCGAAGAAATAGATCCACGACCTCACAAATATTAACCATCCATAGAATCCTTGAAGGTGTACGGGCAAAAAACATACAAGCAACATTACTATTTGTCGACTTTACCAAGGCCTTCGATTCCATTCACAGAGGAAAGATGGAACAAATCCTACTAGCATACGGCCTACCTAAAGAAACTGTAGCAATAACAATTCTCTATAGAAACACCAAAGTAAAAGTACGATCACCAGATGGAGACACAGAATATTCAACATTGTAGCAGGAGTACTACAAGGGGACACGCTAGCTCCATACCTCTTTATCATTTGTCTAGACTATGTACTTAGAACATCGATTGATAAAATCAGAGAGAACGGCTTCAAGCTGACAAAGAAAAGAAGCAGAAGGTAGCCCAAAAAAACAATTACTGATGCAGGCTATGCTGATGACATAGCGATACTGGCAAATACACCCAACCAAGTCGAAACACTACTGCATAGTTTAGAATGAGCAGCCACAGGCATAGGTCTCTATGTCAATGCACATGAAATGGAATATATGTGCTATAATCAAACGGGTGACATCTCAACTCGAGACGGAACCTCTCTTAAACTAGTAGACAAATTCACTTACCTAGGAAGCAGCATCGCATCAACCGAAAAGGACATTGACACGAAGTTAACAAAAGCATGGACAGCTATCAATAGGCTATCGATTATATGGAAATCAGACCTAACCAATAAAATGAAACACAGTTACTTCCAGGCAGCGGTTGCATCGATACTGCTATATGGATGCACTACATGGACTCTAACAAAACGGCTGGAGAAGAAGCTAGACGGCAATTACACAAGAATGCTGTGAGCAATCTTGAACAAGCCCTGGCACCAACACCCCACATGACACCAACTGTACGGCCACCTGCCTCCTATCACAAAAACTATTCAAGTTAAACGAACCAGACATGCAGGACACTGCTGGAGAAGCAGGGACGAACTCATAAGTGATGTACTTTTATGGACCCCCACATATGGCCGAGCAAAAGCAGAACAACCAGCATAAACATACATTCAGCAGCTATGTGAGGATACAGGATGTAGTCCAGAAGACTGATGAACAATAGGGAAAAGTGGCAAAAGAAGGTCAGGGATATCCATGCTACCAGCATGACATGATGATGATATATATATAGTATTATTTGGTCCAGTTAAACTGGAGTTGTTTCCGATAATATGTATTTAAGTTGTTTCCAATAATATGTTTTTAAGTTTTTCAATAATATGTTTTTTCATTTTATCAAAAACACATATCAGGATGGAAATAAATTTATAATCCTAATATGACCGGTTTTGTTTTTTCTTAAAGAAATATATATATGTATATATATATATATATATATATATAAATATATTAAAAAAAGCATGTGTGTGTGTGTGTATATATATATATATATATATATATATAAGCATATTTGTGAGCATGTGTGTAAACTTATGTTGAGTATGTGCTGTGGATGGATGTGTGTGCATGTATATGAATATCACAGTACACAGTAGGTGTAGGTACGTATTTGTGTGTACATTTATGCATAGTTATGTATCTACATAAGTTTAAGCATATGTTGAGTATGTGTGTTTTGGGTATGGATGAGTGTTTGTGTGGTGACTACTCATTCGCTTCTCCCAGTCTAAGTGGAGATGGTCAGATAAGGTTGAGAAGACTGCCCAAACTGCAACTTGAGAATTCAATTTTACATTTTTTTTCTTTTTATTAAGGGTGTTCTGGTGAAATACAGTCTGACTATATTTTTATATCAAATCTATGGGTGGCCTAGGTCAGGACATAGGGAAAGATTTACTCCCATATATATATATATATATATACATACACACACACACACACAGAGGTGTAGTCAGTTGGTTAGAGAGACCCAACTAGGACAAAGTGACACTAGGATCCATTTCATGTCAAGTCCGAAAACTGAGCAGTGGCAAGTTAGAATTTGCACTGCACATGGGGAGGTGGGAGAAGAACTAAAAAATGGTTTCAAATTGACATACACTCCCATCTGTGAGCAAATCCAGTTCTTTGTTTTCTCTTGTGACACAGTCTCAGGTTTTGTACCCCTTGATTGGCATCTGCAATGATCTCAGCATGGGGTTACATAATGAGCTATTGCACATGGTAGTCAGGGTGCCTCTATTACACTGCCTTACTCAGAGTTATAATAGGTAGGGGGAAAAACAAAGAATTAGGAGGGGGCAATTCCATTGGCAATGAACACTGATCTGATGAAAATCATCATTTCTTGCTTTGACCCAATAACTTAATAAAAACTGCCTCAAAAGATTGGATTATCTTTATATGCTATTTTATTTGGTAAAAGAGGAATTTTGACACTGCTTACCTTCATAACATTTACTTACCATATTTGATGACATATAAGGTGCACTTTTTTACTAGAAATATCTTAAAATATCCCTGTAGATTAAAAATTTGCGATAGTCGGCTGAAATTAGCTCCCTGGAAACTTCTATTAGCTTAGACTTTAGAGTAACTTTCCCATACCTATTGTCATTATTTAAAAGGCTATAATGCAGATTTAAAGTGTTATCATTGATAATATTCATTATATTAATTTCATCATGTTTATTATTAGTAATTTCCTTTTTCTTAATTTGCCCTGCTGAAATTGGGGTGCATCTTATACACCATCAAATACAGTAAATGATAACCACTGGAACACTAAGTAAATGGATATAGAGTAGGAACTCTACTACCAAAGATCCCAACCTGTAATTCACCAAGGCTTTATTAGTATAATTCAATAAAATCTAGTAGTTCATTTCACTTCACTTGTTTTTGTGAGGACCTTCATTTATGGTATGGGTGATGTATTTTGCTATCTATATAAAACTGCTAAATTCTAGGAGAGTTTTAGTGGGTGATTGGAATGCAGTCTTTGATCCCAAGATAGACTGGGGGGTCTAGCAGGGACACTAGCACTTAGGTGCAAAATACTTTCTCAAAATTATAGGCAAGCTCGATTTTGTCAATAAATTTTGAAATGAGGATCCAAATAGAGTAGTATAGACTTGGGATGGCTTGAACTTGAGGCAGCTTTTTAGCTACATTGATAGAGTAGATGAATTTGATATAAACATGTTCAGTAGCCTAAGCTTTTATAGTTTAGCTTACACAGAACATAGGTTGGCTGATCACTGGAAATTCAAAGATTAGGCCTTGCCATTTGCAATGAGAAGGACACTATAATCTATATTAGAGTGGACTTTCCAATCGAGACATGGTATAGAAACTCGGTTGAGGTGGAGCTGACCTTCCTCAATAAGAAAGACTAAGCCCTACTAGTTAAGTTTAGGCTTAAAAGAATGGCAATGAATATATCCATATAGGAACTTGGCAATGCTGTTTATCAACATATCGCTAGATGGATGACACTAAACCACATATAAAGACACGAGAAATTTCAATCCTATTACTGGCACTTTTCTCTAGGGAACTTGGTTTGAGCTTGATTCTAATTTGGTCAACTTCTCTTGTCTTAAAGATATCAAAGTGGCTGGGTGCAAGGAGCCCATGACAGAAGACATTCGGAAAGTATTAAAGAAGGTTGGAATGGACAAACCTCCAGGCACCAATGAGATTCCCATCAAAGTATACTTGAGGCTGTTTATATTTGTACTCTTGCTAGCTATTGTCTACATCAACCAGATGAGGTGAGAGTCTAGTCTCCAGCGATGTTGAACCCTGAAGATTTTAGCAAAGATCTTGGCAAACAGTTTGCCGATGTCTTGCCTAATCTGATTGCTCCTGAGCACACTTGTGCTGTAAAGAGCAGGATTGTTCAAAACAGTTTTGATTTGGTACATACTTTCTTAGTGAAAGTCAATGAGGATACTACACTGATCCATTTAGATCAGTCCAAATCCTTTGATAGGGTTGACCATTGTTTTCTGGAGATTGTGGCTGAATTCAAGCTGAACTTTCACGGCTGTATTTTTTTGTATGCGTATCTTCGGGCTATGAGGGAAGTGAATGAAATAAAGCTAGACTCTTTGTCTTTTCTTGATCATATTATAAAGGGTGTTCATTATTGCCCTTGCTACATGTTCCTTTGTGGGAACCTTTTCTGCATATATTGAGGGTGAATCCAGTCCTTTGTGAGGTTTAGCAACTTCATTCATCTCAGCAAAGTATTCTACCTGACAATGTCAATTTGCTTGTGAAGAGCAATGGCAAGATTGACAAAGTAAAGAAATTAGATTGTATGAAACAGTGAGAGGTGACCAAAATTAACTGTAAGAAGTTTGTCAGTTTACAGTTGGTTTCATGTACCTGACTTGGTCCCAAACTTCAGTCGGGGATGAATTGGTTGGAGTTATTGGAAAAAGTTCTGGTTGCATCTAAGCTGGTCATACAGAAACCTTTCTTTAAAGGGGATAGTCATGATGTGTCTTTGGCAAATCTTCCCTCCCCCCATCCTTTGCCAACTTTCAGGGATTCCTCTCTTATCTACCATTCTATACAGTCTAGAAAGAGGTCTGTTCAGGTTTGTTTGGGTTCCTAGGAATACCATGATAGGTTGTGGGATCTGTTTTCACTCCTGAAAGCTTCTTGTGTTTGCAACAATGTGGTACTGCTGATAGGATGAGACTTTCAGTGCTTACTTGGAATTATGTAAGTCATGATATAGATAATGATGTGGTGGAGAGGAAAGGAATTCACAGAGGTGAGTCTTTTTCACTTCAGCATTCTAATCCAATTCTTTAGACATCAGCTAAAAGTGAAGGTTGGGTTTGAGAGAAAGAGACTCAGTGTCAGATTTCAGCAAAATGTGAGTATTGTGTGTTTGTGTCAAGTAAGGTGAGCTAATTGAGTATTCAATGTGGAACTTAGTGACCTTGAAAAGGATCTTGGGCTTTTGAAAAGTTGAGTGGACCCAGTCCAGGTAAGTTAGAATAGATTTTGCCTTTTCATTTTGTGACAAAGGTCAACTTAACTTGTGTATAAAAGTGAATTTTCCCTATTTTTATTTTTTTAGTTTCCCATTTTAAGTGTCAGCATTCATTCCTTCCTGCTTTTAGATGACAGAAAATTGAATACCTTGGAGATATGGAAAAATTTTGAGGGTTTTTATTTGTGTAATTTTCAGTCTTTGTTTAATTTTCCTCCCTACCCATATCAACAGAAAAAGGTGAGAATCATAATGAAATGACTGTGATTAAACACAAGTGTCTTATTAGATACCTTCTAAAAATCAACTTGGATAGTATAAATTGAATTCCTCTCTCTAAAAAAATAAAAATATATATCTATTTCCTTGCCCATGAGGTTATGATTATGTAGATGAGTATCTCCAATCAACTTGGGAAGCCATAGCCCTTGAGGTGATCGTGTCCACTGTAAGAGTATGGATGTAACTACAAAACACATCAGGTTAATTGGCCAAGCACTTACCATGACTGATTGATTTGGCATTGTGTGATGTGGATCTGTTGCTCAGTGGTAGAGTTTTGGATCTGCATTGTGTGATTGTGGGTTTGATTCCCAGTTAGGTGGTGGGGTCACGGTATACACTGCTGATGAGACCAAATAAGATCAAAACAGCTGTCAGGTGGATCTGTATTTTGCATGCAGTGCTTGCAGAATTTTCTGATCATTGTAATTCAATTTATAAATGAATATCTAACTTGGATAGGTTTTAGGTTGGGTTCAGAATTTATATCTATGGTTAAGGTTCCAGGATGGATGTAGGAATAGAAAGAATTATTAGAGGCAGATGTTAGGGATTGGCTTTAGTGCTCAGTAAGGGTTTAGGTAATTACGAGGATCATTAAATAAGTTTCCAGACTTTTTTCGTGTGGCCACTTTTAATGATGATACACACATGAAACTCTAGTACCCTTCGAAGTAATCTCTTCCGGCTGCAATGCACTTGTTGTACCATTCCAACAATTTGTGAAAGGCCTCATCGAAGTCTTCTTGTGTGAGTGTATCAATGACCTTCATCATAGCCCCTTTCATTTCCTCAGCTGTCTCATAACGATAGCCTCTGAGCTTAGGGAATAAGCAAATGTCACAGGGAGCATAGTCTGGACTATAGGGAGGCTGAGGAACTGTCTTGATGCCCATCTTGATTGAATAGTCTGACAAGGATGGAGTTGTGGACTGTGCCTTGTCCTGCTGGAAATGCCACTGACCTGATTTGAAAAGTGCTGGCCTCTTCTGACGGAATCTCTTCCTAAACTCCCTCAAAACCTCAACAGAGTATTCCTCGTTGACTTTCTGTCCAGTGATAACCCAGTGCATGTAGATCATGCCAGAGCAGTCAAAAAAAGGGATCATCAAAAGTTTGTGGGTGGATTTGCTCTGTCTGGCCTTCCTGGGTCAAAAGGACCAAAAACCATTAAGTAAGTCTACCAAGCAGTCAACTAGCCAACAGCCAATCTATCAAGCTACCAGAAAGCAACAAGCCAACTTACAACCATCAAGCAACCAAATAGCCAACCAATCAAGCAACCAGCCACAGCCAAAGCCAAGTGACAACCTGTCAATTAACAAATAGCTACACAAGGAAACAGAGCGAATCAATTAAGCAATCAACCAGGCCAAGAAAGGAACTGAATAACTAATCAATAAAGCAATCAACCAAATAACCAGCAAGCAATGAGCCAAATAGTAAAAAAGTAATGTAGTCGAGAGCAACTCAGATTCCCTTTTCCAATAGCTACTACACCAAGGTGTAAAGAAGAGCACCTACTCCTTTCCTTGGTAAGCCAACAAACAAGGAACAAAATAGCCAACCTATCAAGTAATTAACCAACAAAATAGCCAAGCAATCAAACAACTATCAAACAAGGAATCAAGCAACCAGCCAATCAAGGAACTAAACCCAAACCCTTATCCTAACTCAAATCTAACCTTGCCGAAGATGATTTGTTTAACCAAACTCTTTAAGAGAAATTAGATATTTCTTAAAAGAATTTCTCATTTCCCATTGAACAAAGATAAACATCAAATATCTTTTAACGAGGAAGAGTAACTTTCCCTTACTTTAAAAAAAATTTTAATCGAGGCTATATCTCCTCTTAAAAGCGAAATCAATCTTTTTTAAAAGGAGTTACCTCCCTGTAAATGAATCTTATTTCTAAAATTGAGTTATTTCCCTTTATTTTACTAATATTAATCCTTGTTTTCCAGCCTGGCAGTTAAATCAAAATTAATTTAATGGAATCACAGATTTTTTAAAAGATGAAATAAATATCTCAGTTGATAACACAAGTTGTTTCCTTTGGAAGAAATTATAGAAAATGTATGGGGCTAACTTCCACTACAAATCCCAACGCATCACTCTAAAACCTAAACCTCTCAACAATAAGTTTAATATTAATATATATAACACCAAGATTTTCTTTAAAAGCCAATTCAATTAAACTCGGCCTGTAACCATTCCCAATTTATATCTGGATTCTTGCTAACAAAACCAAATCCCAATCATGAAAAAGCAATGAGTCATAATGATAGCAATCAGAGAAAATACATCATCAATTGTGACAGAGCAATAAGAAAAAATTGGCTAAAAGAAAAAAATCAGTTTTAAAAAAGGATAAATAAGGCAAACATATATGAATAGTTCCAAAGTAAATTTACTCGCACAATGAAATCTAATCCTATATGTTGTGACACTATGAACCCTTGGTATAGCAATTGGGTGGTGGGAGATACCATACCAATAGCATATGTCAATCTAAGCTCAGATTATACCTGAAATATTTCTCATTGATCAGTGTTCAATCCTGAATAAAAGCCAAGACAAAAATTCAAGTTACACCCAACTACATTGAAAGCTTGGTATAATCTTCATTTTTCTTGTTAGTCTTCTGCAGTAGATAACTGAGAAATTCATACTAGATGACCTAGAAACATTTTCTTTTCTCATTGAAGCAAGGATCCATGACACTTCCATAGAGAAAAGAACACATGGCATATTTATCACTTTATTTTTAGAAAATGGGATAATTCAAACATTATGTTGGGCATGAACACAGATCATATCAAAATTATCCTCTAATCACAATTTGAAGTCATTTTGCTTTATTCTCTGAACTAGAGCATCATACATCTTACTATGATAAAAATCATTATGATGTGAAGCTTTTTGCTGGGTCATGATCAAATAAATAAAGTATTGGTATAGGTTTGCTTTTGTGTCCCTCTCTGAATTCTACATAAAATTGACTTCTGCCATAATAAACAATTTTATGAGTAGTCTGCTGTATTGTTATCAATTTTGCTACATTTATAAAATGCTACATTTTAAATCAATATAACCACCTAAAAAGGAACTCAATTTTTAACACAAAAATTTTCTGATACAGATAAGCCATAGAATTCACAAACACACTTTTCTTACTTTAAATATGTATTTATCTTAATTTTCCTGCATATTGTTATTTATTCACCTATTTCAACAACAGTAATAATATACATTATTACTTTATGTCACATTGTTAATCATACTTCATATTTCTGCAATTATGCATATATTCAGTGAGATTTAACAGGAGTAAAGCTTTATTGCAAGCAACTAAACATTTTTTACTGGAAACAGTAAACAAGGATGTTTATAATATCCAACTATCACATATATATCTGTATAAACTTTAATATTATAAAAAGGTCTTCAAATTTATTGATTCCACTAAAAAATTCTTTAATTGATAATGATACTATTATTTATAATATAAACTTATGAATAATGATGATTTGATATGCAATTTAAAAAAATAAAAAACTGTAAAAATGTTTTATTCTTACCTGAATGGAAAAGTTTTGCCAGTGTTCAGCAGGTTTCAACATTGAATTTGGATTTCAACATTTATGTTTTGAGAATATATTCTTTGTTGTGCTTTTTACTTAAATTTGATTTCCACAAATTCAGCGAAGATGAATATAATAAAATCTTAAGCATACTTACAAGTTGTATTTGGAGATTTGTATTTAATTTTGTGATCTTTTTTTTTCCTCAGTAAAAGGACCAACCTTACTTCATAAGTGGTCCTTTCAGTGATTTCCTTATCTTGGCTGTTTTCTTATCACAATTCATTACACTGGAAAAAAATAAAATTATTCAATGAATTTCAAATCAGTCACATAACAATTTTTAAAATTATTTATTCTGTTCAGGTCACAAAAATTTTCCAGCACACACTTCAAATAATTTTCTATCAATATAAATTATCAGAAGTTTTAGCAATTCATTTTGAATTTTATCTATTTAACTGGAAAGCAATAATTAGTGTGAATTGTAATTACTTGTTTAATATAAGACTTGTATTTTCAAACACTTTATGTTAACAAAATTTATGTATAATCTCAACATAAATAATGTAAAAATATTTTTACATTTCATATATTATTGTAGAATATTTCTACAAATTGAAATCAGACACAAAAATCAACAAGTTCAAATCTTTTTAAACCATTTTTATTGATACAATATTTAATCTTTTCTGTGTTATTTCATTTTCCAAAAATTTTGGAAAGTAAAGCATCACAAGTACTCTCAATTTTCAATAAAGTTCTTCCCAACCATAACATTTCTTCTATTGCTTTTCCTGCTTTCATTGGAATCATTAATTAATCTCACTTTAACACTCATCTTGTAACCATTCCAATCTTTGGTTTGCTTTGTCGACATTTTTGGGTATTACTGGTCAAATTATAATGTACTATAAACAATACATTTGCTGATTTCTTTTTAAAAACTCAGCATAATTTCTATTCAAATTGCATGATATTTAATTGCATGATAATGATTAAGAAAATACACACATAATGTGTTATCAATACTTTCAGATTATCATTTACAAGTAATTACATGTCAGGAAATTGCAATATAATTATAGGGCAAAGTTTATCGAATTTAATGCCCATTCCATGGTACATACTCTACTTTATTTCATGGCAAAAGCATATTTTTCTTTTCAATTAACAAGTTTCCTTGATATATTAGTGAATTCTTTAACAATACTTCATTCAATAATGAATGGTAGCAATTGATTTTATTTATAATAGAAATACTGCCAACAGTTTTAAACTTTAATTTATACATGAACGTTTAGTAACTTAATCTCTAAAGAATTTTTATATAAAAGCAAAAAATGCTCTTTACTTTCATTAATTCTTTATTCTCTATTTCTTTAAAGATACAGTATAATGAAATTAGTAAACTTTTATTTTTAGTCCAGTTTTTATGAGGGGGAATATTGCATTGATTGCAATATACCTAATAATAAAGTCAGGTAGAATTCATATTCAAAGAAGGGATTTTTTTAGCATCATTTGAATGTTTTTTTAAATTTAATATGTATATATATATATATATATATATATATATATATATATATATATATATATATATATAACACCAGTTAAAAAAATATCAGATATATTTTGGAAGAAATTTATAATAGTAAAAAAAGATTATAACATTTTTATGGTCAATACTATACAGAAATATAAAAACAAGGGAAAGATTTTTACACTTTATATTAACATTAACTGTTAATTATTACCATTTATCCTTCTTGCAAAATGATCATATTAAATTTTCCACTTAAAAATCAATCTCAATGCATTCTGATGACATACATAATATATTTACATTTAAAAATATTTCTATATTAAATTGTTAGACAAAGTTTTCTTATGATACACATCTATGAACTGATATTGACTAAATCATGAAGGTTATTGTTTGAAGTTTTCACATACTTTATTTTCATTCATGTATACATCTTTACAATTTCAAATAATATTCTTATCATTGTTTAACAATTTACCCATATATGCAAAGCACATTATATATAATGGATGTAAATGGCAACTTAGAAAAATCAGAAAATTTCATTTTTATAAAATATTGCAGCAAAAGAGAATGGCATTTCATCAATTAAATGTATGCAGGTATCCTCCTTTAGTTTGGTTGGGCTGTGTTTTATAACATATCAACCCTTCTGGGTTATTCAATGCTAAATCCTATATATATATATATATATATATATATATATATATATAACAATGGTAAATTTGTGAATAACATTTTCAAATGAACCAAATCCTATTTGTTTACACACAGTTAAGTAATTTCAAATATTTTTATCAAGCACTATTACTTTTATTTAATATTAATCATTCAGTTTCAGAGTTACATGGTTTCAAATATTGATATTTATTGTTTGCACACAGTTATATGGTTTCAAATGTTACAATTGAACTCTAATATTAATATTAATCATTGTTTATACACAATTAAGTGGGTTCAAGTACTGCTATTTAACATTACTATTTCTATTTATCAAGTGTTACTATCTGACATAAAACTTATCATTTGTTTGCACATATTTACATTTCAAGTGTACCTATTTAACATTAATATTTTAATTTAATATTGATAATAATCCCAAGTAAAAGTTTGAATATTTCTATTTGACCCATAAATGGGTACAACCAAATATGGTCAAAGTGGACTTGAGAGTAATGGTAATGAAGGAAGATTCCACATTCCAGAAACTGCAAGACTAGAGTATAATATGCAGTTTAATGTCACATCCAAGATTATAAATGATTTCATAGGTAGCTGTCTAACACTGATAATTCTATTCAACATTATTCATTTATTTCCAGTTAAATGGTTTGTGGCCTAAAAAGTAATGGAATTGATTACTCACATTGCGTCTGCGTTTGACTGTCGGGAAAAGACAAAAAGAGGAATGTGAGTTTGTGGACTCCTTATATGCGAGTAGCGGTAATTTGCATATGAGGAGAAGAGGCTATAAAAAGACCAAATTGGCGAGGCAGGGCGTGTTATTCTGAGAGCGGAGAGCAGACATTGAGTTAAGAGGAGTTGGTGAAAGTTGCAGAGTCATGTTACTCTGAAAGTTGGTGCGAGCAGCATAGTAGGCGTGAAGGAGTTCCAACCCCTTTTTTCATTACATATTTCAATATAACTTTGGCACGTAGAGACGTGGTATATAACTGATACACTAAAGGACTAGATACTTCTATTTTACCCAGTGACACTAACATCTACTACTACTTTGGGTCAAAGTGGACCTGGGACTAAAGGAAATGAAGAGGTACTCCACATTCCCCAAACCTCCGGGACTGGAGACTTATCATCTGATGGTTTACTGACACATTTAGGACACACATTAGTGGTTTCGAGGAATAACATTCAAGAGAGATACAGCTGGCATAGTCTACACCCCCAGTTAACAGGGCAGGCAGGTATTCTTGCATATTGTTCATAAACATATTCTAAGGAGAAATTAAGCATCAACATATAATTGTTAAATTATCAGAAATTATACTTTCAATCTGACTTTGAGTAAATACTTTGTGTTGAAAATTGGAATTTTAATGATTTTCATAATCTATCATTACTTTTCAACATTCATGACCAAATATATCCAACATATTAATTAATATTATTGAATATAAACAGTTACTGAATAAGTTCAGTTTTCAAAAAAAAAAAAGAAACAATTAAGAAATTTGAAAATTCATATCAAACAATCCTATTATCAAGATTTTTTACTTTTCTCTAAACCATAGATTTTATTTTATTATGTTTTACATAAGTTTCCTTTCAAGCATAACAGTGATGATAATTTTCAGCCACTCACCTTGCTAGTGAACAATTTGTAATTTTTTCCTTCCTGTTCAATTTAAAAGAATATATTGCGTGCTTTTCAACAGCTATTACGCCTCATACTAATTTTGAAGTCTGAGCTTGACTGCTGCAAATCTTAGTGATAAAATCAATAGTATTAAATAAATTTCATAAGTGTATCATTATTTGTATCTTGAAAACTATCCAGATATTATATATAAATATTGTACCTAATGACTAATTATAAATTGTTTGCAATAAACATGCAAATATTTATCTTTTCTTTTACTTAAGCACTTAAAACTTCATTTGGTGAAGTTATCTATAGGTATCAAGTTACTTCCCTTACATTTGCCCCATGTCATTCATTAGTGCATTCTGCAAGAAAATTGCATTTTATCTTTAAAAAATCTAATGAATGTTGCAATTGTTTATTGAAGTTTTTTAAAAATTCTGTCACAATGCATTTTATTTCTTTTGTTTTTAACACATTTACATGGTGTGCCATTGGTTTGGTTTGTTGGGTTTTATGGCATATCAACCTTTGTAGGTTATTTAACGCCAAATCCATTTTTATGTAACTAATAAGTTACATTTCAAACAATTCAGTTTAGCATTAGTACAGAGCTTGTCAAAAACATTTCTTTTTCAAACAATTCAATTTATTCAAGCGGTGATATAACAATTCAGTTTAGTATCAGTACAATGTCAAAAACAGTTCTATTTCAAATAATTCAGTTTAGCATAGGAAGCAATTCTCCTTTGGCATAAATATGCAGGCAGCATAAATCATTCCATTTACTTTTCCTCATTTGTTTGCTCACAGTTAGATCATTACAAGAGTTTCCATGTAACAATAAGAATTTAACATCAGTCATTCGTTAGCACACATTTGAATGGATATGTATGATATGTTAGAGATCAACAATTCAAAAAAGTGACTGAGCTTATAAGCTTGCCGACAGATAAGTGATTTTAAGTATTGTAATTTTTGATTATTTCTTCAAGATTAAGGCTGGCAACTATGCAGTCTGTGTCACTATCCATACTCTCTATACTATACGTCCTTTGTAGGGGTTTTGCTGGTGGTTGAGAATTGAATGGTTTGGTTGTTATAGGCGACATTGTTGTTGAGGGTATTTTGAATGTACTGTTATATAGTCATTTACAGCATCATAACGACACAATGATAACAACAGACGAACGCAGAAAGACGCAAAAAGACTTCTTTAACAACATATTTTTACCTCTCACTTTATTGCAAGGGTTTGAAAGGGTTGTTCAAGGTTTGCATGTGAGAGGGTGCTGGAGACCGAACATAAAGTTCATATTTTGACTCCTCTGTTATGACCGTCATGTTGTGTCTTTCTTGTTCTCCTGATGTTGGGGTCCACTCCATCGGGGGTTTCGAGGGCCTCCTCGGTCGGGTGTGGCCTTCCCTACCACATCTGATCTCTACTGTCAGGAACTCTCCTGGCAACTGCTTTGGCACCCAACTCAACTTAATTATATAATAATTCAACGCCCACACGATCGCCCACTGGATCTTTGAAATTGAATGCTTAATCATCATCAAGCGGAAATAACTGTCATGCAGTTCACAGGTCACTCTCTTCCGGTGCATCACTGTAGTGGCACAATGGGACCTTCACCTTGTCCCATATTATAAGCCTTAATCCGCCCATGCAATCTCTTTCGATTACTGGCCATTGGAATGTGTCACTTCCTTCCGGTGCATCACCTTGGAATAGTATTTTTGGGCCGGGTCGAAGGTCAAAATATAACAGTACTTCCTGGTCTTTCCTTATTCACTTGAGTGTTCATTTGTATTTTCGTAGTTTGGCTAATGGGGAGTTGTGATTTTTGTTTCAGTTGTTCAGGTCTTATGGGAGACAGGTTTTTTAGTCTATCTTTAATGCATTTTTGTGAACGTATGGGTGATTTATGTAACAGCTGTTTTGATGGAGATTTTTCACTTTTAGGAGTAGTTCGTGTTGGAGTGATAGATCCTACGTGTGTTTTTGTTTGAACTACAACATTGGATCTCTCCCCATTCGCAACTTGTTGCTGAGCTGGTGCTTGGTAAAATTCATCCAAATGTAGTTTTTTCAGGTGCTCCTGAAACTTTGGCCAATCATTGGCTTCCAGCTTGAGCCATTTCTCCACAAGTGTTCTATATTTGGTGTCGTCATTGGTTCTATCCACCCTCCGTGCAACGGAGGCATAGCTGCTTTCTCCCATATAGCTCCCTACAATTCTCCTAGCTTCCAGAAAGGAAACATTTCTCTTGTGTTTGACCTCAATAATTTCTTTTTCTTTTTGGTAAATAGTACAAGTTCTTGTGTAAGCCGGATGATCTTGTTGGCAGTTTGCACATCAAATTACTCTTAAGCAATCTTCCTCTGCATGGTCCGGGTCCTTTTCACCGCATTTGGAACATGTCTGTCGTCCTCTACAGGCTTCCCTGTGGTGTCCAAATTTCTGACATTTGAAGCACCTCAGGGGAGCTGGGATGTACTGCTCAACTCTCTCAAGACAATAGTCGATCATCACCTCTTTTGGAGTTTGGGGCTTATTAAATGTTAGGATGTAAGTATTGGTTTGGATTCGTTCTTCACCTTTTCTAATGGAGATTCTCTTTATATTTGTAACCCCCTGTTTTCCCAGGGCTGATGCTATCTCATCTTCTGTAGCCAATGCCAACTCTCTACTCCTGATAACTCCCTTGGAAGTGTTGAGTTTCTCATGCGGATATGCCCTGCATTTGGTCATATGAAAGGTTTTTATTTTTAATATGTTTTCTGCCTGTCTCCGGTTGTCTACCTCGACAAGCAAGTTACCATTCCTTGTTTTCTTAACAGTTTTCAGACTAGCTCTTGTAGATATCACTTTTTCTATAAGGAAAGGTGAGAATTTGGCTAGGCATACCTCCTCCAAAGATTCAATAACAATGAATCTGGGGAAGTCTGCTGCCTCATTCTCCGAGTCTGATTCTGAGAGGTTCCGTTTAGTTTTTTTGTTTGAAGACGCCATATATGCTGTATATTTTTCACTGGCCCTGCGCTCCTCCACCCACCATGGAGTCCAACTTGTGTTGGGAATAAACCAAGGGGGTAACCCATTCGCCTTGGTTGAGACGGGGGATACGCGACCAGTATACTTGAGTTGAGGGTAGGCTTCCGAGCCGTTGCCAATTTCTCAGCGCTGGTCAAATTCCTATTCTCAACACAATTGACCCTTAGCCACCGCCTTCAAGCAACTAACTGATAAGGGTTGGGAACTTGCTGCAAGTGCAGATTTAAAAGTACAGTCGGGTTGGTTGGTTGGTTGGGTTTAATGGCATATCAACCTCTATAGGTTATTTAATGCCAAAGCCTGTTTACACATATGTACGATTTGCAGACACATAATTTAATCATACCATACTAAAACTATACAAATCATTTACTCGCATACAAGTAAGTATTTGCAAGTATTTCTATGTGACATTAGGTTATTTAGTGATGTATCTTCGATATATCTTTACCAGATTTGGGGATCGGGACAATTATTGATTGTCTCCATGTTTCTGGGAAAGTACCGTTCACCCTAATATTATTATATAGCTTTAGTAGGCGTTTGACCGATTCATCTGGTAGCTGTTTGAGGAACTCGTTGTGTACTTCATCAGGACCAACAGCTGAGTGGTTGGATTTTTTTATGGAGTCCACTAGTTCAGTTAGGGTAAATGGCTTATTGTATTCTTCGGAGTTATTTGAAGAGAACTTTATTTTTTTCTTTTCGAGGGTGGGTTTGATTTTATAGAATTCTGTGTTGAATTGGCTGGAGGAGTTTTTAGAAAATGTTTCTACAAGAAGATCTGCTATGGCCTTTTTACCTGTTATTTTGTGGTTTGTTACGGAGAGGTGTTTGAGTGGAGTTGATTGTTTTTTACCGGCTATTTTTCAAATCATGAGCCAAACCATTTTGATGTTAGAAGAGGTATTTAGCTTACTCATGTAATTTTGCCAAGATTTTTTCTTGGCTTCTCTGATGATTTTACAGGCATTAGCTCGGTGGAATTTAAAAGAGATTAAATTGGAGGTTATGGGTTCAGTGTTGAATTTCTGCAAAGCTGCTCGTTGTTGGCAAATAGCCTGTTTAAATTCTTTGCTGAACCAAGGTCTGTCTCGTTTATGAATTGTTGGGTTGTGTGGAATGCATGTTTTAGCTATATTTATAAGTTTTTGGGAAAATTCAGGAATAGTTTCGGTATTGTTTACAATGAGGTGTTTCTGACATTGAGAGTGACCAAGTAAGGGCCAAAGTGGTATCGCCGGATCAATGACTACTCAACCACCAGGGATCCATCCTAGCACCTTACGGGTCGCCACCCACGGCCAACAGGTGGCCTCATTGGAGGGGGTTTACCCCTCTGCAGAGGTGCAGTTGCCGTATTCTACAGCCCCAGTTGACAGGGCGAATGGTGTGCCATTGAAAACTTTAAAGTGATATGATTTTTAATTCTATCCTCATCATCTTTTCCCTAATTAATTAATTTTAATTAGTTTTAATTCTATTCCACAGTCTATATGCTAGTTTTGTGGTCAGTCTAATTTTATATTAATTTCCCAAAAATATACTTAAAATACAATAAAATTAAAAATAGTAGCTTGAGAAAAAATTTAATATCAATTATATTTGATACGATTTTACGTAAAAATAAATTGCTAACACACAAGTAGTTAAAAGATTAGCAAAAATACCTTGTGTGTTCAATTATTCCGAGTAAATTGCTTTTTAGGTCATCACATAAGTTAACAATTCAATTCAGCATGCAAATTCTAACCAGTGTAAGAATTACTTCTAAATCATTTTGTGATGGTGTTTCTGAATAACCAAATTATATATTTCATTTCAATAAAGAGTTCTTAACTCTTGCTTATAATATGGAATAACTTAAGCTTATAGAAATCAAAGCACAATATCAAATAAGGTGCTTGTGTTGAGGTGAATGTATCACTTCAACATAAAAGGTCACTTCAGTTTAAAATGCAATCATTATCTTTATATACTCAATATGTTTTATAACCAAATAAACACCAAATAATATTCATAATGTTTTATATTTTAACAATGATTTATTGTAATTAAAATCTTAAATCATTCTAATTCATTTTGGTCATTAGACTAATTTTGTGTGTGTGTGTGTGTGTGTGTGTGCGTGCGTGCGTGTGTATTTTATTAGTGATAGAATTATCTAGGTACTCATGGTAAAATAAATCATTTATACATAGAAGAAAAAACAAAAGTTATTTATAAAGAGTATTTGATATAAATTTACTTGCAAATATTTTAAACATCATCTTTCATTTCTGAAAACTAATGACTTAATGTTAATTGTTTTATTTATTTCTTGAAGAGACCTACAACCATGTAACTATTTATCTGTTTGGATCCATCTGTATAGATGTGGTGGTGGTCTGGGAAGTATTTGAATCTGTATCTTTTAAATGGTATATTAAAAGTGCATAGCAGGCTAAATTGATAGTCTAGTTCTTTGTGCCAGTATCTCTTTTTTACGTCAATGACACTAAAACATTTTTTCCATATTGTAAGGGTAGTAGCCCATCAAAGGTTTTGATAGGGTGTGTCCCCTTTTATGTTTTTGTGCAGGTTCCTGGGGGTCCATACATATCCTGATTTTGGATGTTCCACCGTTGATTGTGGTTATCTGATAGATGATGGAGTTTAACAAATCTGTTGGGCCTGTAACTTTGCCTACGATGTCCTCTTTTCCATTTTTGTCAACTTTGATTTGTAGAGTGGGAGAATGTGTATGGGAACTGATCAAGGTGGGTATATCATTGGCCTGAGATTTTATATCATTTTTATTTGATATTTCTTCCCTGGAAAACATCCTATGTTGAAGCAGATTTTGTTTTTCTATAAATTCCTTTTTCTTCAGTGTTTTTAGCCCTGTTCTGCTGTCTTTTTATCTCATTTAAGTTGACAGAGGATTCCTAGTTCTTGTGTCTGCCTGCATCCAAGAACAGAGGGCTGCTTGGGGTGTTTTTATGATGTCCAATCTTGTTCTTATTGTTTTGTTCTTATAAATTATTATTAGATTGGTCGCCACAATGTTTGTTATTCTTGAACACTCATATCTCTTCAGTATTGTATTGATTATCCTTATCTTTAGTTTGAAGGGTCGCAGCTACATTTGATTTTCTGTTAGGGTGCATGTGTCTGTATATTTAGAAAACGAGTGTATACACTTGCTGCTTGAGCTTATTGTCCCAATGCTGCTTGATGGTTGTTCTGGTTCATCTTCCTCGGAGAAAGCCTTGTTTGTCTGGTATTCTTCCTAGTCTTGAACTTCATGAAGTTGTTGCTGCTTTTTTTAAAGCATGCTTACAGTACCTGTACTGCGCTGATCTAGCAGTACATTGGTTTCTTTATTGGTGGTTTCTTCCATATCCATAACATTCTTTGCCTCTTCTTTCAGGTAAATTTGGCTGTCCACTGACCTGATTCTTGTTTTGGGTGGAGGTTGTGCTTTAGGGATCTAGTCATTGCTGTTTGCCGAGGACTGCATTTGATTTGGTTGATATGGGTTTTGTCCCTGGGGTTTACGGATAGAACCTCCATCTGTGCTATGGTGCTCTCCTCCACTTTTTCAAAGTTGTATACTTGTTTATAGGTGAGGGTATCACCTATCTTGATGGCATCTCAGCAAACTTGATCAGTTTCTACACTGAACATCAGTGTATACCTCATAATTTTGTCTCATCTTTTCAGGGTACCTAGCCTCTTTGACCAATTGATTCTCTTTGGTGACAAATTCTTCTATTATCATTTTCCATTGTTCAAGGCCTCTTACGTTGTATCTGATGAGAATTTGGTTATTTTGGGGTTTGCAGTAGTCTCCAGTTTTTCAAAGACTGTGTTAATCCTTAGTCTAACCTTGGGGTTGTTGAAGGTGGCTGTGTAGTAAATTTCCAGCACCTTGTTATCAATCCAAAGTAGAATTTGTCTTACCTTCCTTGCCTCCTCTGTATCATATAGTGGGCCCTTCAATATCAGCTCCCATTTTTATTTAAATTGTTTGAATATTTTGTGAACATCTCCTGGACTTATCCAGTCCATCTTTGGAGATGTAAATTTGTCTGCCATTCTCACACATTATTGTTTGTTAAGTACGAGGAACAAGTTTTGTTTATTGATACAAGAGTTCAATATCACAATGTGTGTGTTGTAATGTATAATTTTGTTACTTACACTTTTTTTGTTGTTTTCTTCTGAGGCCGTTTTCTGGTTTTCCAGAGTCCTTGTTCAATTAGGGGTGTTTTAATTCTGACACTATATTATGTATTTTTTCCACTTCAGACTTGTGGAGAAATGTGGTAAAATCATGGCACATGTATGACAGTAGGAACCAGAGGGTATCCTTGGTTTATCTTTATAGAGAAGAGGGAAGAGTTGCCCTGGGTTGCTTCCTTTGGACCTTAGATCCTGTTATGACATTCATACTATCAATATCACAAATATTTCTGCTTCTATAAGTTGTACAGAGATAATCTTAATATGAAAATTATCTTTAATTTTTCTTCTTGTTAATGGTATAAACATTATAACAATTACATTTCATGCAGATTTGGGAATTTATGTGTGTGTGTGTGTGTGTGCCAATTTTTCAAGGAATATCTTTTCATCAAACAAATTCTAATGATGCGCTAGAGAAGCATGAAAATCTTCTACATAGTCTAGTTTAACAATAAACAATGACTTTAAAATGTAAATTTTATCACTGAGTCAAAATATGCATACATCCTTCTTTATTTGATATAAGAACTATAAGAATATATTAAAGATATTTTAACATAACTAAAATCATCTGAAACTACAAATAATATGAAACAAATAAGAAGAATTCATTACACATTGGCTAATATTGTTATTATTATAACGATGATGATGTATTATGGAGGAGGGGTCTTAAAACTAAGGAGGGAATAGAGTCAGCAAATTCAAAGCCTGATCAACAGCATGATTGTTTCAAGAGAGGAAAAAACCGTAGTAAAATAATGAAATGGAAAATCTTTCCTATCATATAGCTTCTGTCCTTTCTTCCTTCTCTCACATACACACATCGGACACCAACACACACACATGAACACAGACTCTCTCACACACATTAACACAAGTACGCTCTCATAGTACTGAATAAAGGTTGCATATTCACACAAATATGAATGGAGAATAAAACTTAACATGAAGAAAACAGTGAAATGAGATGGGGGAAGAGATATAAGCCTTCAAGGAAACGCCATTAATAGTAAGTTCAAGTTTCATTGGGTGCTCCATCTATCAGGCTTTGAGCCACAATCTATTGCAGCTTAATGAATGATTAACAGGAACAAAAGGTACAGAAGTTAGTAGTGGATGATTTGGTTATCAGATTTTTATTTTGTATCTCTAAACTAGAAATACTTTTACTTTAAATGTAGTCAGAGATATCACTGCCCCTAACAATCCTCCTAATACATTAAAGTCAATATTTATTCAAAAAGAACAAATTAGAATATTCGAAATATTAGGCCTTCGATGGGCATGCAAAATAAGAAAATAACTACTCAAACAAACACCAATTAAAGAATTTGTAAATATTTAAAGTTTTATGTAAAAAAATTTTTAATAGTCATCTCACAATGAAAATGTTTACAGACAGTTAATTGTTTTTTATTAGTTTTAAAATGAGCTGGTTTTAGAAATTTTGTCTTGTACACACTAAGTCCATTTAGTGATCCCATCACGAAAACTATACAAGTTAGATGAACCAGACACGCAGGACACTGCTGGAGAAGCAAGGACGAACTCATCAGTGATGTACTCCTATGGACCCCTGCATATGACCAAGCAAAAGCAGGATGACCAGCTAGAACATACATACAGCAGCTATGTGAGGATACAGGATGTAGCCCTGAAGACCTGCCAGAAGCAATGAATGATAGGGAGAAGTGGCGAGAGAGGGTCAGGGATATCCGTGCTGGCGGTACAACATCATGATGATGACATTCAGATCGAGCAGGGATATTTTTCATTCAAAGTTCATTTTTTCTTTTTTACTTTTTCTCTACATTTACATGTCCAAAGTAAAAAAGCAACTGACATTGCAAAAGTCAAAGAAAAATCATTTAGCTATCATCAGATATTTTATGCTGTTATAAAAGAGTGGCATTTCCTAGACTAAAAGTGACAGCAAGTTTCTTCAGTAAATTTCAATTCTTATTGCTATTAGCAATTATTATTACTATTATAATTTTACATGTATATATATTTACATATTTCTGAACATTTCAAATTTGGGCACATATATTTTCATGACAAAATAATTCTACGCTAATTTCTTTACGTGACTGTAACAAGAAAAAATGAATTGATAAAAACACTATTATGTTCAATCCTTAAGCAATAGGTAAGATCATCTGTTATTTATTAAGCTAAGATAATTTGTTGCACAAGGCCAGAAGTTTGGGGCACCCACTGAGACTTGAACTGACTATTAATGGTTTGCAAGTCTATTTTAAAAACCATAACACTAAAGTAGTATGGTAGGTGTTCACTGTTACTATGAATATGAACTAGTTATTTAGTAAGCTTAGCTTAGTTTTGGCTCAAGGCCAGAAATATGGGGCACATAATAAGACTGAAAGTCACAAATTAACGTCTGCATTAATATAGCAGAAAATTTAACACCAGAGTAAGTAAATAAATAAATACTCAAAAACTTTTAAAATACATTCTTAGCAGCAAATACAAATATAACAATAATAACAACAACAAAAAGGATTTTTATAAAATTTTCATAAATTTAGACGAAAAACTTCTTAGAAAATTTTGGAGAGATTGTTTGTTTGATGCAATTCACATTTCAGCAAAATTGTTACTCAATTCCATTACTTTAAAAAACATTTACCTGGTTTTATGTCTGTTTATTACGGAAAATTTAATTTGGAAAGAAAAGAAAAATTCAAAATAACAAAAAAAAAAGTTTACTGTGATGCTTACTGTTATATTAGGTGTTTTGTTTTTGTTTTCATTTAACTTTTAAATTGCTTATCAAAGAAAAGTTTAAGTGACTTGATTTAATTCATGTCCTTTTATCATTTTCTAAAATATAACAAATTTAGTGCGTTTTTTTATTTCATAGTTAGCAGAAATATTAATTTATTTCCTATAAATCATTTTGTTCAAAATGTTGTATTCATAAGTAAAGAAAACTAAAATTATGTCAAAATACTTACATTTTCTTATAATAAAAATTTTGGATATTTTTCTTTTCAAAAAATGTATTTTTTCATTGTTAACAGCTGGAAGATGCTTCTTCATGATCATGATTTAAGTGACTTTGCAATCTAACTTTATCTTGGGTGATTCAGAAATATCTAATAGGTTGTAATTATTTCAATTCATTAAGTTGAAGTAAATTTCTTCTTCAATGATAGATGTGTACCAATCAAGCAAAACTTCAGTCAATTATTTAGTTCATCTCAAAGAAGAGAAAAAAAAACAAGATGTCAGCATATTTCATCTGCTTCTTAGGAATTTCTTTCTCAATGTTTTTAATGTAATCATTGAATTCCAAGAATGAATAGACAATTCTGACAAGTTTTTATCGAACCTATACATAATGAGATACATAATGAGTTAAATTGATTGATAACCAATGAGTTAAATGGATAAATTAGAAAGATTTTCAGAATTAAAAATGATACATACCTACATAATGAGTGAATAAGATAAAAACTAGCCATTTGTGTGGATGTTCTAATGTAGTTAGATTTAGTAAACTTTGAGATAATTCCATGTGGAAAAATTTAAAGAATTTTCAGATATTTTAAACCATTAATGGATTACCATAAATTCAACTAATACTCTTCCTCAATTAAACTGTAACTACTATAGTAAAAACAAAAATTACAAGTAAAACAATGATTTCATTTCTTAAGTGTCTTGAATCGCAAAAACTGTTAAGATATAACATTTATTTAGAAGACACAAAGTATTTCAGTTCTAAAAGAGATTTTATTTTTTAACAATTTCATGAAATTATATAAGGATGAGAGTGACTGATTTAATAAATATCTATCAAGCAATATTTTCATTGAGCAAACACTTTGTCTAGCATTTCAAAAATAAAATTAAATGTTTTCAAGACAGATGGCCTACTTCTTCAATAGTTAAAAAAGTGAAAAAATACTGATACATTGTTTATGAACAATGCTAGCCCATAGAAGTGTATTGGTCTAATATTCTTTTGTCCCTATTGCTTATTCAGCTTTAATTTGCTTTTTTCCTTCCAACCCTATTTTGGGCCTTGTGCCATTTTTACAAAAGCTTTTACAATAATTTCCCAAAAGAAAAGATAAAGCTTGGGAAAAAAATGTAGAATTCTACCTAATATGGAAAAGTGCCATAATGCTTTAACTAAGCAAAATCAATCTGAAAACGGGGAAATAAATGAAAAATTGGAATATGAAAATAAAATTGTAAAGCATTATTCAATTATGTAAAATCAAAAAAATTCACAAAAACATTTGTAGAGTAAAAACATGATAAAACAGGTGAATTGACAAACACACCAATTGAAACAGGTGTATAAGCATTATTTTTTCAATCTGATCATTCTTTGGAAGAGTTTCATCTATTCCAGGAAAGTTGTTATGAGAAGTGTAAAAATAAAAACTATGTATGAAATAATAGGACAAGCTAAAAACATAAAACTAATGGTACCAGAGAGAATACATCCTGTTATATACAAGCTTGTGGTTGCAAGAAAAATAAGACTAACAGGAAAATTTAGTTTATTTTGTTTATTGAATAAATAAGATAAACAAGCAAATGAAATATCTAGGTGGCTGACAGATGTTTATCTGGTTAGCAGCAAGTGGTTGCTTTGATCTAGTCTGACAGTGTGGTCAGGGGACACTCTCAGTGATGGCCGGTGATTCAACTGCCTATGTGACCTCCGCTTGCTCTATTTATGTGTTCCCGACTTCAAACACAGACTCCAGAAAATATTATCATGGAAAAAAAATGAGTGGTTGAAAAATAGACCTTCTTTTATAACTGAGAATTTTCTCAGGATTTTGAATAGACTATGCACAGAGCCTACACACAGAAGCCATGATTTTCTCTATTTGACGCTGGCTGTTATTGGATCAACACCCAGTAGCTGTTATTTTCTTCTGCAGTGTTGATGTCTGTCGGTCTGTGTTTTGTGTGTTCTAGTAGTTAGGTGTGAAGAATTAAGTGGCTGGATCAGAAGAGATTTGATGTATTTTGCTATAACAATCCTAAAATATTTATCATCAAAGGAAGGTTTTAACAATGTAATATGTAAAATGTTTCAGAATATAAAATGATTCTACCTATTTCGAAAACAGCAATCAGAATCCTACGAAATAAAATACAATTGGAAAGTATTTAATGACCAGTTTCTTTAACCTTATTCTCAAGTGGATGGGTTTGGTAATCAGAATTTTATTTTGATATCTCTCAACTAGAAATACATTTTAAATTAAACGGAGTTAGATATATAATCACAGCTAACAATCCTCCAAATATTTATTCAAAAGAACAAACTAGAACATAAGAATCATGAGGCTTTTGACAAAAATGTAAAATAATAAAAATAAACACACAAACAATCAAACAAATATTAAAAAAATAGTAAATATGTAAATGTTTTATGAGAGAAAAAAAATTAGGGATTATAAATAGTTATTTTACAATGAAAGGTTCACAGACAGAGGTGAATGTGTTCTTTTTTTAGTTTTTAAAATTAGTTTGTTTTACAAAATTTTGTCTTGTACTCACAAATTCATTTAGTGACTTATAATCCTGTGGATTTATATTTTAGATCATGCAGGGCTATTTTAAATTTAAAGTCTTTCGTATTTTATTTTATTTGGTGGGGGGCGGGTTACAGGTTTAAAGTCAGGAACACTTACTTCGCAAAATCCAAAGAAAATCAAAGATACAAGATCCATGACAGGTGGTCATATATCATAATTTATTTCAGATAATTTGTTAAGTCCTTTTTAAACAAATAGCTAGGTCTTTTGTCAGATAGGCGTCACACGAGATCAAAGTGTTTTTCATTGACTTATAGTGTAAATTTTCTAGCATTTTATTGAGAACAAGTTATGGTAAGTGTCTTTATTCAAATTCAATTCTTATTGCTATTTACTACTATTATTTTTTCTTTCTTTATGTATCTATATTAATGTATTTCTAAACATTACAAATTCTGAGTTCCACATATCTTTGTGTAAGGTTTCTGAAAATTAGTTATATGTCACATATTAAATTTTATCAAGGATGATATAAGTTATAATTAAGGTTTCTTCAATAGTAACTCATCATTGTCTAAAATTTTGGAATGTAGTGATGATTAGATGGAAAAGGAATCTGAGGATAATATATTTTCAGATTTTAGAAAGGTATTTTATACAATATCTCATTATAGTTTACTAGGGAAAACGAAAAAAAATGGGCATTTCTAAAATAATATTAAATATTGTAAGTTACTTTTTATTACATAGAAGTATAAAAGTCAAAATTGGTAACAATTATTCTGAAACACAGAATATACCCCTACTGTTCCTCATGGTTCAGTACTGGGGCCATCATTGTTGAATAGAAATTAAGCAACAGGGAAATCAAAAAAGTAAACCAGGAATGCAATGTAACAATTGACTTTAATGCTTCATTTAAAGGTGACATTCATATTTTCTTGGTTGTATCAAGGGCAAATCGAAGGATTAGCTAGATGGTGAATTTCATTTCAAGGGAAGCAAATTTTGTTTTAGAAATATATGAAACCATAATATGATCTTATATAGATTACTGTACACAAGTTCCACCATTTTAACATTGTGATTGAAGCAATAATAAATAAAAATGAGATAAATAAATAAAAAAAAAACAGGTAAGGATTAATTATAGAGGGATTAGAGAAATGAGGATTCACCACTAAAAAGAATAATGAGAGGTGATCTAATGGAAACTTTCAAAATAATTTGTGGAATTTCTAATTATGGGATAGATTTTTTCAAGATTTTTTCTCACAAATTAAATTTACTATCAAGACAGATGTTAAAAATTAAGTCTACTCAACAAGTGACATTTCTTGGCTAATATATTTTTGAAACAAAATGCCTAATATAATGAAAAACTGCAATAGAGTAGACAAAAGATTAAATTGGATGATTTCAGAAAAAATGCTAAGAAAAAGAACACAAGAAGGCATTTTTGGGAAATATCAGTTAAATTTATAAATAGATTTGCAACTGCATATAGATTTTCTGTGCAAAGAGTCTCTTTCCTTTATCTTAAGGTTTATGTGAGAAGATGCAAGACATGGCCAAGGAGGCATAAAAACAAATGAATAAATAAATAGCAACTAAATATACAATGTCAAGCAAAATTAGTTTATGTAGTACAGAAGAATAAACATTTCAAGTAGATAGTAGTCCTAACAAACTGCTGTTAATGAAAACTGACATATCTTTTTCAAAATTATTATTATTATTATCTGGTACAGTCCTCCCCAATTTTTTAAGGATCAGCTAATAAATACAGTTACTATATCTTCTACAGGTATTATATCAACCGCTTTTTTAAGAAATACAAATATCTTATTTCCTTTTTTAGAGTAGGTGAGAAAGACATTTTATTTCTATCTTGTTTTCAGTTTTAAGCTTTTTATTATATATATATATATATATATATATATATATATATATATATATATATATAATTATTTCTTGCTTTTCTTTATTACATAGGATACTTACATGTCATCTACATGCTGAATATCTTCCATAGCTGCTTCTTTTATTGTCTATGTATCAGTGTTGGAGTATTTACCATACACTACTGAGTTCTTATGTTCCAAATTTCATGATCACCATAATATATCTCTATAGTGAAAGAAACTTACCTCCTGGAGCAAAGCATGTAAGACTATGCCTTGCATGTCAAGCACAAGAAAATACGTTCACTTCTGGAGGCAGAAGTTATAGTGGGCCGATCTTGTCTCTCACGAGAAGAAATCTACAATGCATGTAAATTTCTATATGCCGGAACTTGCATAAAAGAGCATTCCAGCAGCAGGAGTGGGTATTGTTGTTCTTTGCAGCCTGCTTTTTTTAACTGACAGAACAAACAAGTTGACCAGAGGTGTACTGAGGAAGGGCTGCTAGTCACGTGTGTTGTTGTTTTTAGTCAACTGATGCGACCCAATTGTCTGAGGACTGGGCTACTGCTCTTGTTTGGACTAGTTCTACAACAATCTCTTGCCATTCTTGTTTGCATTTTATGCTTGTGTTCAGCTTTCTTTTGCCTTTAGAAACTGGTTTACTGAAGTTTTTTTTTCTGCAAATCCCATTGTACATTCAGTACATGATGTATCTATCAATATTGTTTTGTCCCTTTTTTTTAAAAAACTTTCAGTGTCCTTCCTTGGCTTGATATTCACATATGATATCAAATGCTGTAGTGGCTTGTGTTTAATTACATTCTGGTCAATATGGTGTGCAACATGAACCAGGTAATTCAGTATCTTAAGTAGATTGCTGTCAAATGGGAAAATTTTTCTTATTCTAAAGATTGCTATGTGTGTGCTTGTGAGGGCCTGAGGATTAGATTTTCATAAACATCATGCTACCTTCAACATTAAAAGTACCCTTCTTGGGTTATGAAACAGTCAGCCATAGCTAGTAACTATTTTAGCAAATTTTCAAGGCATACTGTTAAATCTGCCAGTTGCAACTTATGGCTCTTGTCTTGTGAGAGGGATCATAAGAGTGACTACATTGTTTTTTTGGCTTGTCAATCACTGTCGAAGATATGAAGAATTTATAATTAATAATGAACATTAGAGTATAATGTGAATATACAATATCCTGCTTTGATGTTTCAAAGATATCAATATTTATCCAACCACTGGAATTGATTTTGCTTTCTTCTTCACATAATATCTGTCATATAAACCAAAGCAAGATGATGATTGTAAGACCCTATGACACCATCTTGTTTGAGACAGAATGCAAGTCTTTTTTCTCATCAAAACACAACTAAGTGCATACTTGATAAATTACATGCATAATACAAGTTTTATCAATCAACATCAATATAGCAGTAAGATGAATTTTAAAAGTGAAAGTTTTACTTAATATGCAATAATTAATGATTCAGTTAATCAGAAATCTGTCTGGATATCATTGACTAACAAATAGTAAAATATTATATTTTTGTATTTAAAAAAAAACATTTAGATTCTTTGGCAAGTGGCTTTCCTTTGGCAATTTCTGTCATTATTATCAAGACAGGTAATTTTATTTAAGATTTTTTTTCCTTGGAAACATAGTATTCCTTGAATGATTTAGTTGATTAGTTTGTGTTAATGGCATGTCAACCTGTCAAGGGTTATTTTACGCATGGACACTAGAAAAACTCGTGCCTAATATTATATTTCGATTTTATGTTTAGTTGTTTTGTAAGCATTTTTTTTTTGCCACACGGTTATATGATATCAAATATTACTATTTAATAGAAATAATTTGCACAGTTGTATGATGAAAAATATTCCTGACTAATACCAGTAATTTATACACAAGTACATGGTTTCAAGTAACTATTCCTAATTAATAATATTCATCTGTCTGGAGTTATATAGTTTCAAGTAACTAATTATAAAATACTTTATAAGCTTCAAGGAACTATTCTTAATACAAATAATTTACACAACGTTACATGGTATCAAGTATTCCAATCTAATACAAATAATTTTCAAATAAATCCATATGATACACAGATGAAATTCAAACAAGTAATACCACTCCGAGTCAGAGTAGACTGTCAATGAGCGAGTAATCTACACTCCCATTAATTGAAATCTCACAAACGGATGCACTTTAATGTCATATCTAGGTCACTCCTTTTATTTGTGAGGTCGGGTGGGGGCTTCCTATTCAGCAAGGAATAGAGTAAAAGGATTTCTAATCCCTGTCGACAGGGTTGTTGAATGTTTTGACACATCATAATCTATTTCATATTATTTCTCCTCTCTCACACAGAGAAACACACATTCACATACTCACAGTGACATACACACACACGCTCTCTCTCTCTCTCTCTCTCTCTCTCTCTCTCTCTCTCTCACACACATATTCTTAGCTTAGAATAAAAGTTGCATTGTCACACGTATATCCAGTTTTACCTTGCATTCATTTTAGGTGGAAGAACACATCTTTATTTACAGAAACGATTTTTTAAAATTCTAATTCGAAAGCAACTTTTTGTTTCCCATTTTGTTTTTCAAATTTCAGTAAACTTAGCATATTAATTTACCTTAGGAATTATATGAATGCTTACATACATTAAACTTCATTATTACTGAGATTTCATAAGTAAAATTGAAAGTAATCTCAAAATTTTTATAACATACTGTTTTTAAGCACAAATTATGATCATATGAAAAACTTACTTTGAATCAAGTTTCTATTTATGAGAATATTCAATATTCTTCTCAGATAGAAAGATGAACTAATTTATGATTAGGTTTTCTTAATAATGATTAGACTTGTATACTAATTCGTAGAGATAAGTAATTCCAAAAAGAAAAGAAAAAAACAACAGAGCTTATTGAATGGAGGATATAACATAACACAAAGAAAGCAGTGAAATAAGGCAGGGGAAAAAAAGGAGGGATAAGCCTTCGAAGAACCATTCAAGTCTCATTGAGTGCTCTGTCAGGTTTTGTGCAACAACTTATAAAGCTTAATAAATAATTAATATTAGCAAAAGGGATGGAAGTTGTCATGACACAAAATGATTTTGCAATACATTTTTTAAGTTAATGTAACAAGAAAAAACTGTAATATTCATTCCCAATCGATAAAAACACAGTTATGTTCATCCCTTAAACAGCTTAGATTAGATATACAACAAGGCCCGAAGTATGGGGTACCCACTCTGACTCAAGCTCATTGTTTATGGTTTGCTAGTCTATTTTACAAACCAGTACATGACAGGAGGTGCCCACAGTTACTTTTAATAGGAGCTACTTATTTTGAAAACTAAGCTTAGTCGTGGGACAAAGGCACCCAGAGAGACTCGAACTCACTAATTAACGTCTGCAGTGATATATAAGAAAATGTAACATTTGACATCAAAGTAAGTAAGTAAATAAATAAAAACTTTTAAAATTTAATCTCACCAGTAAATGGAAATATAACAAAACATATTTTAATGAAAGTTCCTTTAATTGTGTTGGAAAAAATTTTTTATTGAAAACATTGGTGGGAATTTTTTTTTCTTAATGATTTTACCCTGATTTACCCTGTGCCAATTTTTATCTAATGATTTTTTAATAAATATTATCACACATTGAAGATTTCATCATTTAAAAATCACTGAATAAATCTTTGGTACTTAAAAATTTACCTGGTTTCGAGTTTGTTCTTTACGAATGAAAGAAAAATTACAAGTAACGTAAAAAAATATTTTTATGTTTACTGTTCTGTTTTTGTTTAAATTTTAATACCATATTCTTTAAATTGGTTTTCAAAGAAAAGTTTAAGTGACTTGATTTAATTTGCATTTATTTATCATTTTCAAAAATAAAAAATTATGTTGTTTTCTGTTGTTTTTTTTTTTTTTTTTGTTATCAAAAATATTACTTTATTTTCCATCAATCTTTTCTTTCCAAAGTATTGTATTCGTAAGAAATGAAAACTGTAAAAATAAGTAAAAATACTTACATTTACTAAGAATGAAAATTCTGAACAAATTTCTTTTCGAAAATTAAATTATTTCTTTGTTAGCAGCTGAAAAATGCTTGATATGATGATGATCTGAGTGATTTCGCAATTTAATTTTGTCTTGGGCAATTTAAAACTATCAATTGTAATTATTCCTCTGCATTAAGTTGAAGTAAATTTCTTCTTCACTGATGGATGTCATCTGATTTATTTAACCAGCAAACGTACAGGCAATTACTTTGTTGATCTCTCAGAAGGAAAACAAAACAAAACAACAAGATGTCTGCAAGTTTCGTCTGCTTCTTAGGAATTTCTTTCTTAATGTTTTAATGTTATCATTGAATTCTTGGAATGAATAGACAATTCTGACAAGTTTTTATCGAACATGTAGTTAATGAGATAGGTAATGAGTTAGATTGATCAATAATCAGTGAGTGATATAGAAAATAGAAAGATTGTCAGAAATAATAATGATACATACATACATAATGAGGGAATAAGATTAAAACCACTCATTTGTGTGGAACTTGTGATGTAGTTAGGTTTAGTTAACATTGATATATTTCCATGAGGAAAAAAATAAAGAATTTTCAGATATTTTAAACCAATAACAAATTATCATAATTTCAACTAATACTCTTTCGTAATTAAAATGTGTATACTGTATTTAAAAATAAATCAACAAATAAACCATTTCATTTCTTTGCAGTTTTTTGCCGATTCAAGACATTTTTTAAAGATTTGACATTTTTTTATAGGTTAATAAGTGTTTCAGTTCTACATGAGATTTCATTTTTGCTTTTTTACAAATTTCAGGAAATTATATAAGAATGAGAGCGACTGACTTAAATATTTGTGAAGCAAAAATTTCATCGAGAAGGGCATTTTGTCAAGCTATTTGAAAATAAATTGAAAATGTAGTTAAGGCAGATTGCTTACTTCTTCAGTATTTAAAAAAAGTGGAAAAACATTTGAATTCTGTCCAATGCTAGGTCTATTGGTAAATTATATTATATCCAACCTAATACTTACTTTTATTTGTAAACATTTTAGAAGAAAAGTGAACACATAGTTAAGTCAATATTCAATAGCACATATTCAAGTGTTTATATACATATATAAACCCAAACAAAAGAACAATTAAATTAACACTTACCTTAGGTTTTCATGTTCTTTTATCAAAGAATAGTTGACTTTAAATTTTATTCGTTTTTGTTTTTTTTGGGTTTTTTTATGTGAAACGTTAGTTAATTAAAGCGACATCCTTTAAAAGCGATGTCTTTCCATTTTAAAAAGTTCTTGTTGACTGCTTCTTTTAAAAATCGTCTGCTTATTGATTTATAAAATTAATATCTACACAAAGACAGATTTTTATTCACAACCAATAAAAAACGTCCTTTTAATTATTCATAAAATTTAAGACTTGTGAGAAGTTTTATTTATTTATTTATTTCCATTTAATAATTAGTTTTGTTTTATATTGCAAAATTATATTGAAGGAATATTTATTTCTAACAGGTCACAGAAGTGTGTTGGTCTTATAATCCTTTGTCCCTATTGCTTCTTCAGCTTTAATTTGCCTTTTTCCACAATATTTTTGGCCTTATGCCATTTTTGTAAAAGCTTTTACAATAATTTCCTAAATGAAAAGATAAAGCTTGGAAAAAAAAAAAAGGTGGAATTCTACCTATTATGGAAAAGTGTCATAATGCTTTAAAATCAAACTGAAAACATGGACGCAAATGAAAAATTGGAATATGAAAATAAAATTGAAAAGTATCATTCAAATATGTAAATTCAAAAGTAAAATTCATGAAAAGGCACATAGAATAAAAACATAAGACAGGTGAATTGACAAACACACCAACGGAAACAATAAGTGTTCGAACAATACTTTTTCAATCTGATCATTTTTTGGAATAGTTTCATCCGTTACAGGAAACTTGTTATGAGAATAGTAAAAATTAGGAATGATATAATAGTAAAATCTAAGGACAAAAAATTATTATTATCCGAGTTGGATGTTAGTAAAGAATGCTACCAGATAGAAAACATCCGGAAATATTAACATATTTATTATCAAACGAATGTTTTATCAATGTAATATGTAAAATCTTTGAAAATATGAAATGATTACATCAATTTAGAAAACAGCAATCATAATATCACTAAATAAAAAAGTTTAATACATTTAGAAAGTATTAACCGACCAGTTTCTTTAACCTTATCCTCTAGCAGTTGGGTTTGGTTATCGGATTTTTAATTCGATATCTCAACTATAAATACATTTTATATTAAACAGATTCAGATATATAATTGCCGCCAACAATCCTTCTCATACAATATAGTCAATATTTATTCAAGAGTTAATTAGAATATAAGAATCATTAGGCTTTTGACAAAAATGTAAAACAATAAAAATAAACACAAACATTATAAGTATTTGTAAATACATAAATATATGTTTATGTAAAAACGGAATAGGGACTTGTAAATAGTTATTGTAGAATGAAAGGTTCACAGAGGTGAATTGTTTTGATTTGTTTTTATGTTTCTTTTTTTTTTTTATTTTTAGTTTGTAAAATATTTGAGAAATTTTTGTCTTGTACTCACAAAGTCTTTAAGTGGATAATAATCCCACGGATTTATATCTTAAATAATGCATGACTATTTTCAATTTTAAATCCAATGACTTAATTTTTTTTTCCGACGTTTACATTTCAGAATTCGAAACGAAACTGACTTTGCAAAACTCAAAGAAAGTCAAGTCAAAGATACAAGGAGCAGTGACAGAGGGGAATAAAATTATCATTTCTTTCAGACAATTGCCTGGTCTTTTTAGAAAAGCAAAGTATATTGTTTGATAGGCATCAAACGAGATCAAAGGGTTTTTCTTTGACCTTAAAATGCTAATTGTCTAGCATTTTATTCTGGTAAGGGATGAGCGTTTATTTATGGGAGCCTGCCATGTGACTGATAATTCATTTTTTGCTTACAGCCCTTTAATTAATTCTAAGAGTAGTCACATTAGCTGTCAGCAGATATTTTATGCTCTTGTAAACAAGTGCCCTTTCCCAGAGAACAAGGGACAGTAACTCTCTTTATTAAATTTTAATTGCTATTAACTATTGTTACGAGTATGCATAATTTGTCGATTTTGGGTTCTATTCGGTTTCGTAGTAGGGCATTGTAGATTTTGGCAGCTATGGATGTAAGTGTTATGCCTCGGTAGTTTTTGGCTAATCCGAGGTCCCCCTTTTTAGGGAAGGGGAGTATGCATCCCTTCGTCCATCTATCTATCGGATTTTGATTGTATACTGCGTTGCAGTGTCGGAGCAGTAAGTCGTCGAATTGTCTAGTCTTCCATACTTCCGGGGGAATTTCGTCCAGTCCTGCAGCTTTCCTATTTTTAATTTTTCTGAGAACCGAGTCGAGTTCCCCTTGTGTGAACGGTCCAAGTTTAATGTCTAATTGTTTGCTAATTATTCTGGTGATTGGTTCATGCGTTATTTTTGGTGGGTTTCCAAGTAAGTTTTCGAAGTGCTGTTTCCACAGTTTTATTCTTTCTTGTTGGTTTGCTGCTTTAAGTTTTGCTTTGGCTGTGTTCTTTCTTCTGCTCACTTCATTTATTGTTTGCCAGGCAATTCTAGATTGTCTATCTTCTACCGAGTCTCTAATCTTATCTATCTGATTTTGAATGTATTCTGTCTGTTCCTTTATATATATGCCTGCTAATTGATATAGTGCCGTTTTTAGTTTTAAGGCATTTGTGTTTGTTGGGTTTTTTCGATAGTTTTTGGAGGCTGTTTTCACTAGTGCACGTTTTTCTCTCACCGCTAAGGTTTCCCATGGGACTCTATATTTAGTTTTAATTTTTGTTGGAATGTATTTTGCTGCTGCCTCAAGGTGTGCATTGACGAAATTTTCGTATTCGTCGTTTGGTGTACTTTTTTCCGTCTTTTCTTGTAGTGTTTCAAATCTGTTTCTTAATTCTAATACGTATTTATCTCTGACATCTTTGTTGTTTAATAGGGCCCAGTCATAGTGTTTGGTGGTCGCTGTTCGTTTGTCGTTTTTTCGTAGGCTTAACCGTATTTTCGCTGTGACTATTCGGTGATCGGTGGACACACCCTCAAAAGAGGAGTATGCCTCGCAATTCAATGCACTATTCTTCCATTTCTTGTTTATAAGGACGTAGTCTATCTGAGCTTTAGTATTGTTTGCGTACGTGTCAAAATAGCTTCCGAAGAAATAGATCTACGACCTCACAAATACTAACCATCCGCAGAATCCTTGAAGGTGTACGGGCAAAGAACCTACAAGCGACATTAATATTTGTCGACTTTACCAAGGCTTTCGACTCCATTCACAGAGGAAAGATGGAACAAATCCTACTAGCGTACGGCATACCTAAAGAAACCGTAGCGGCAATAACGATTCTCTATAGAAACACTAAAGTAAAAGTACGATCACCAGATGGAGACACAGAATACTTCGACATTGTAGCAGGAGTACTACAAGGGGACACGCTGGCTCCGTATCTCTTTATCATTTGTCTAGACTACGTACTTAGAACATCGATTGACAAAATCAAAGAGAATGGCTTCGAACTGACGAAGAAAAGAAGCAGAAGATACCCCGCAACAACAATTACCGACGCCGACTACGCCGATGACATAGCGATACTGGCAAATACACCTGACCAAGCCGAAACACTTCTGCATAGCTTGGAACGAGCAGCAGCAAGCATAGGCCTCCATGTTAATGCACACAAAACGGAATATATGTGCTATAACCAAACGGGGGACATCTCCACTCTAGAAGGAACCCCTCTTAAACTAGTAGACAAATTCACGTACCTAGGAAGCAGCGTCGAATCAACCGAAAAAGACATCGAAACGAGGTTAACGAAAGCATGGACAGCTATCAATAGGCTATCGACTATATGGAAATCAGACCTAACCGATAAAATGAAACGCAGTTTCTTCCAGGCAGCGGTCACATCGATACTGCTATATGGATGCACTACATGGACGCTAACAAAACGGCTGGAGAAGAAACTAGATGGCAATTACACAAGAATGCTGCGTGCAATCCTCAACAAGTCCTGGCAGCAACACCCCACAAGACACCAACTGTACAGCCACCTGCCCCCTATCACGAAAACTATTCAAGTTAGGCGAACCAGACATGCAGGACATTGCTGGAGAAGCAGAGATGAACTCATAAGAGATGTACTCTTATGGATCCCCACACACGGCCGCGCAAAAGCAGGACGACCAGCACGAACGTACATTCAGCAGCTATGTGAGGATACAGGTTGTTGTCCTGAAGACCTACCTAGGGCGATGAACGATAGGGAGGAGTGGCGAGAGAGGGTCAGGGATATCCGTGCTGCCAGCACGATATGATGATGATGATGATGCATAATTTAACCGGAATTATAATAATTAAGGAGATCAAGAACAGAACAAGTACTATAGGATTTACACTCCTATATTTTAAAATGGCTGTTATGCTACTTGTTCCCGAAACAAAGATGGCAGACATCGGTAAACTTATCAGTCTTGGGAACCTATTGGCCAGGAAAACCATGAGGTTAGTGTTCACAACTACGTCCGCAACTTCAATTTGGTCCCACGTTTTTGGAGCCTACTGCATGACAAAGATTTCTATAAATACTCTCATCTTCCAACACTCATTCTCTTTCCATTGTAACTTCCAGAGAGAACACTCTCACTCTCTCCATTTCGACTAACAGAGTCAACACACTCTTCCTCTTTTTTACATTTGACTTCCATCAGTCAACCGCCACAAAAATGTATACTCTCTGCAACCATTCTCTTCCTTGTTATACTCTTTCGGCAAGACTTTTTCCGGCCTTGAATGCAGAAATTTCGTCAAACCACAGAAAGAAACAAACAGTAGAAATACTTAGTCAACACACATAGGACACTTTTGTTAAATAGTCTTTTTTTGTAGTATTAGTGTTAGTCACACACACACACACACACACACAGAGGAATATTTAACAAACACTATTAGAACAAACAATCTAGGGAAAAGAGTAGTACCCTCTCCTACACCTTGGTGTTGTAGCTATTAAAAAGGGAGCCTTCTGTACCAAACATCCCTGAGTTAAGAAAACTGTCCAAAAACGATGCTGTGGAGAAAAAGAAACATAACCGCCATAAGATTTCCTTGTACCAAAGAACCCTGAGTAGAGAAAGTGAGAAAGCCATCCAAATACAATGCTCTGAAAAACAAACATAACTGCCAATAAGATTGCCTTGTACCAAACTGCCCTGAGTATAGAAGACAGAAGATAAACTGTAACTGACGGTCTCTAACAGAATTTATCGTTCATGTGAGAACTTCGAATGTAAAAACTTTGAACATCATTTTTTTATATATACTAAATGTTGTTTTTGAAAAGCCATGTTTGTACTCTGTTTCTGGGAGTTGACTTTTTACTTATTAAATTGTGCAGTGGCATTTGTCTACTTTCTAACTGGCGACTCCGATTAGCGTGTGATTCATTGTCCAGATCTAAAAAAAGCATGTGGGCAGATAGTGGATAATTTCACATAATCTCAGGATATTTCTGACGAGCAGAACATTCAGCGGGTGGAAGGCAGAATCACCTGTGTTTGGCAATGCTAAATCACATAATTAATTCCTGATCATGAGCTTTCAGGTGATTCTTAATTCCAATTGTTGATTTACAAAACTTAAAGCAAATATGACTATGCGGTTTTAATTCCGATCAGGATTAATGGGACAAACCAGAGGATAATTCTTTTTATGAACCTTCACATATTTTTTTAATCCAGGACTTGATATGCACACTTTACCACAAATAAAATATGCATTAAGATCATGGAGAAGTGGCAATGAGAGGTTATAAAATATGAGTTGCAAGCCACAAATTGATCAACTTTGTTTGACCTCTCTCACAAAGTGGGGTTTGAGAACCTACACTTGCTGAGTTTTTTTCAAGGAATGAACTCCTAGAATCTCTACTGAATGGAACACAATTGAAATTTCCAAATTTACCTGACCTGAGAATTAATTTTTTATTTATTGTGGACTTTTTGTCCACATCTTGGTAGTTTTTTTGTTGTTTCTTTTCACTACATTTCGGCCAAATTTCACCTCTGGTCTTCTTCAGGTAATTGACCAAGTAAACCTCTGCAAGACTTAGCATTCCTATCCGAAGTTGCGGTTAATCACCTGAAGAAGAATGGTGAAGCTCCAGTTTTGTAGTTTGGGAGAATGTGGAATATCCTTTCATCGCCGTTACTACCAAGCCCACTCTGATCCAGATTTATAGTACCTGTTAAGGTCTCATTTATGCGTCAAATTTACAAAGGATTATTAGTAGTTAAATGGGGAACCCATTCAAGTTTACCAGGAAAAAGTTTTCCCATAACTTTTTTTTATGATTTGAACTAATTAGCCACTCATACTCACCACTTGCACAGTCAGCTGGGGCAATAGAATACACCAACTGCAGAAACCCCACCACCACCACCACAAGTGTCCTGATAATGACACTAAATTATCTGTTGGTGAGGTTCCAGTGATACTGGGGCTTTGGGGAATGCAGAGGACCCCTTTATTACCATTGCTCCCTGGTCCACCTGGGCCGGAATGGTAGCACTTGATAGGGCCTATCTATATGTTAGATAGAACTAAACTGCATACTTATGCTAAACTGAATTGTTTGAATTAGAAATGTTTGAATAAATTGAATAGCTTGAAATAGAAATGTTTTTGACAATTAAACTGTGTATTCATGCTAAACTGAATTGTTTGAAATACAACTGATTATTTGTATAAAAATGGATTTGGCGTTAATTGACCCACAAAGGTGGATTTAAAAGCCAATCAACCAACCAACTAATCATACGCACCGAATTTTTTTTGAGGGGAGGGGGATTTTACATTTTATAAGTGGTTTTACTTAGACATTTTCTTTCTATGTAAAAAGATAACCTATTTTTGGAAGATTTCACAATGGAAAAGACAAGTACCAGAGAGTTCAATAGCCCAGTTGGCTGGGGCTGTAGAATACACCGACTGCATCTCTGCAGAGGGGGTTAAAATGCACCTCCCCTCAACAGGTGTCCTAGATATTACACTAAACAGTCTGATGGTCAGGCTCCAGTAATGCTGAAGCTTTGTGGAATGTGGAGTACCCTTTCATTGCCATCGCTCACAGGTCCATTCTGGCCCAGAGTGGTAACACCTGATAGGGTCCTATCTATGAGTCAAATAGAACTACTTGATCATTTAACTGTGTGCAAACGAATGAGTAATGTTGAATAGAATAATTATAAACACTTCATTGTGTGCAAACAAATGATAATTATTGAATAGAATTAGAAGTGTTAGGTAGCAATAATTTAAAACATTCAACTATCTAGAAACAATAGCAATACTAGTGCACAAACAATTTAGTTCTCATTTAAAAATGAAATTACCAACAAACTAATATCTTGCATATCATCTATATCTATTTAAATGTGTGCAAACAAATGACTGATGTTAAATTGTGACTGTTATATAGAAATACTTGAAATCATTTAACCATGTGCAAGAAATAAATGATCTCAGGTTCATTTAAAAATATAATCAACAAAATGTGTTTACAAATCATATATAATTAATATATATCGATAAACATGATAAGGCATAGTTGATATGCCATAAAACCAAATTATTTTGTTTTTATTCTTTTTCTTTTTACTTCCAAAGGGGAAGATTATTTTTATTTTTAAATATTTGTGTGAAAGGGGAATTTTGTAATCTTTTTTTTTTTTGTTTCATTTTTGTTTTTTTGTGTGTGGGGGATATCTTCTTTGAAGAGGAAAATGCTGTAGCATTTACACATTAATCCTAGCCCTATAATATTAGTTAAATGTTACATATATAATTTAAAAAAAAAAAAAGGGTCTTCAAAGGATGGTTTTATTTACAGTTAAAAGTTGGTTTTCTAATGTTGGCAAAATCATCCTCTGAAGATCTGTTGCTTTTTCATATTCATACATTTTCATACTGATGTATTTCCAGTCCCCTTAACCCCACAGAGAATAGGCTGCCAAAAGCAATATGTTGGAAAGTCAGAATAGCCATTTTATTTTAGATTAAATAACCACAGACACTGAATCATATCTATGCAATCAAAACTATTTAATGTTAGTCGAGCAACTGTTCTACATAAAAATAAAAATAAGTATAACAAATAAATTGATATCTATTTAGCCAACTGGTATATTAATTTACTAATTATTTTAAAATCATTTTTGGATCTTATTTGATTACTCTCATGAGGAAAAACTTAAGCTGCCAATTAATTTGCACATTCAATAACTATCAGTTTGGTCAGTTTTCAATCTCGTTTTCGAAATTGTGTTTTAAAAAAAACATTATTTAACTTATTTAATCCCTTTCAGAAACTAGTGTTAAATGAACATACTGAGGGAAAAAAATTCCTAAAGCAATCTGTTTTCTACTTGAAATAAACTTTGCTACTGATCCATTCCTAATAACTTTTTGTTAATATTATGAAAATTAAATGTTATAAATTTAATCTTCATTTAGTATCTTGTTGAACTTTGTTTATCTAATTAAATCATCTTACAGTCATGAATTGTAATAAATCTGAAATTTATATTAGTGTTTTTTTAAGGTGTGTTTAAGCAAGGAGCTTCCATTCATGTAAGCTGATAACTTCTTTATCAGATGAGCCATAAGGCTGTTGCTTAAAGTACAAAACTGATTGCAAGAAACCTGAACAAAGGGATTTAATTTTGAAAAATTAGGTTATTTAATATTTCTATATTAAATGAAATGTTAATAAACTTAACTTTTTAAGACAAGTTATATTTTTTGTTTTAAATCATGTTTTCTGAAATAGTTGTGATGATCAATCGTAGAAATACTACTTAATCAAAATAAATTATTTATTATTCAATCTGCATTCTCAATGACATATTGTACGGAGATTACAGATTGAATTAAAAATAAAGTTTGGAAGTATATTTTATTTTTAAACATTTTCTTCTTTGCAAACAAAATTAAAACTTAATATATTCTTCACAAAATAGTGTGCTCTCTTTAAAAATGATCTCTTTTCATTACTTTGTCTCTTGCACAGGCGAGAGGAAGAAAAGAAAAAAAAAATCTAACTCCTTTGTCTTTTTAATTGTCCGATTTTCAGATCTTTAGACAAATTGTAATTTATATTTAATACGGGAATTGAGTCACAAAACTCGCCAAGGTTTTTATTTTCAATGTTTTTATCATCTCGAAAATTAAACATTATTCAATCAAAATTTTAATAAAATCCGAATTTTAATGTTGTAGTCCAAGTTAGTGTTTGATTTTAATGACATTTTATCTATTAATCTTTGCTTACTTGACTAGATTACTTTATTAGTTCTGTTTTATTTTTTTTGTTTTGTTTTGTTTTTTCTTCGGTAGTTAAAGGGAAACAAAACAAAATTTGACCTTGGGCTTTTTTCTTGAGCCAGAAAGTGGAATAAACCAGAAAAATAATCCTTTTTTCTTATTTTTTTTTTTTAGATAAATATTTTGACGGTAATTTATTCATCAATTATTTGAACATGAATAATTTATTACAGTTGATTTTTTTTTTTTTTTTGTCTTGGTAATTAAATATCAAGACTTGTAACACCACAGCTTTGTTGGGTGGGACTATTTTGAATGCTGCCATATGTACAATACACAGCAAACATGAAACTTTGTTCATTTTTAGTATATTTTTAATGTCTGAATACATTGATTTAAAAATGAATGACTTGAAGTTTTTTCAAATACAAAGTAAAAATTTTTTAGTTGAAATGTTGTTAAAATCTTTGGCAGTAGATTTTTATAATTATGTTTTTGTGTTCATCGTAACTTTTCTTTTTAATGCCTACCTATAAAAATTAGATCTTGACAAGAAAGGCCTTTTGGCTTAGATCAAAATGTAGTATCTGTTCTTATCAGCTTAATATCTGATATGTCCCCGATATAGGGACTACAATGTTAAACTGATTTTTGGAACAAGGTGAAGAGCTAGGGGCTTGCTCCACCTTTGCCACAGAATCAGCCCAATCTCCCACCAGAGAGACAAAGTATAAACCAAAATCAGACTCTTCCCTTTCTAAGTCTCTTAATTTGAATGCATCTTACCTTTAAATTATACTGATTAGATGCATATTTCTTTAGTTAGCTTTAATTGACACGTGAAAGACTCCAAAGTCTTAAGGAGGGGTATTTATTTGTTTCCTTATGTTACACTTGGTTTTGTAAATGACAGCTGTTGGCATGTGATCTTTTTTATTTGATATAAATAATGAGTGGCTTCACTAAAATGGTACATTATCCCGTAAAATAGATTGGTTTTCAGAATGAAAAAGAAAATCTTTTTAATTCTTAAGTATTTGCATATAGATGCATATTATAAGTAGGTTACCCACACACTTTAAGATACCTTCATTCACTCTTACTTGAAACTTAAATGTTTGTCAAAATAGATATTTAAAACACCTTGTCAATGGGGCTTACAATATCACCTGCAGAGAGGTAAGGCCTTCCCTTCAAAATGTGGTGTGAGGCACCCCTTCATTGTCGTTATACCCAGGTCCACTGAGCTGGAATGGTGGTGCCTATTAGAGTTCCATCTAAAGATCAAATAGATCTGTTTGCTAATTATTTGTATTGGATAAGAATACTTGATTATCATTAAACCGTACACTTCCTTAAACTCTAGGCATAGAATTACCTCTGTGAGTAGCATAAATTAATTAATTTTTTTTTTTTTTTTAGAAGAACTCCTCTTTGACATTACTCTGAAATTAAAAATTTTAAAGGAAGAACTGACATTGTCTGAAAACATTTTTCTTTCTTTTTGTTTGACCAGAGAGAGAGAGAGAGAGAGAGAGAGAGATCAACTGATGACCCTGCAAGCTCACTTAGATGAAGAGGAGCTATCATCCATCATCCAGACAGGATAGTAGCAGTCAGCAGATGTGATCAAAGATGGTAAGATGATTGAAAAAGATATCTTTCATCCAACTTTTCATTCTCTGTCTAACCAAAGTAATAAATAAAATGAAAACTTAACCAAGAACTAAAAGGTTTGACTTTGTTATTTTTGTTAGAGGCATGATTGAAATCCTATCACTAGCTTATCGTTAAGCAGTTTATTACATTGATATGACATGTTAAAAAAGTAAGTTGTGTGTGTTTTTTTTTTTTTTGAGGTATTTTTAAAAGGTGTAAATTCCACAGAATGAAAAAAGTCATGAGGAGTTATTTATGCAAGAGAGGGTGATTTTCAGTTTTAGAATATATGAATCTGTGGGTTGAATGAAATAAAAGAAAGTTCTACATCATTTAAATGGATGTTACCTGCCATATCTAGAGTTATAATGGGTAGGGAAAAAAATGAAGAATTGTGAGTAGCAAAAGTGGCTATGTAAATCAATAGCAGAATCAATTGTTGACCGTTTTTGGTCAAGTGTCGAGCAAGCATATTGGCTGAAAGAATGAACAAATGGAGAAAAGAAAGAAAAAGAGGTGAGTAGTTATCATTCATGCTATACTTTGCAACCAACTTACACCAAAATACCTCCAAACTTTCTATGATCGACTCTACTTAAAATCCAATAGTAAAACAAAAACAAACAAACCAAAAAACATGAATGAGTGATATTTACATTAAAGGAGTGAACTGCGAGGAAAAAATAAACATATGACCTCTAAAAGAAAATAGAAACTAAATAAAATGTGGCTAATTTAGTTGATTCCTTATCCCTTTTTCTAAGATCCATACCTTCAACTATTTTATCAAAATCACCATTTGAGTTACAGCTGGGATCATGAGAAACATGATCTGTTTCTCACCATGGAATATCAATGACATATGCCGCATCAAACTGCACTAACTGAATACTGGGAGAACTACTGACCAAGTTTGGTTTTGAAGCTGAGTGCAGTGTTGATGCCTTCAGAAAGAAATAAAGCAGATTCACTGACGTGGGTAAAAAGAGAGTTGGCTGACTGTCCAAGAAGAGGCAGAAGAGGGAGCAGTTGCAGTGTGAAGCACAAAACTGAAGGAATTGCACTGTATGCCCCATATGAGAGTGGACAGAACATTGTATCTGATATGAAAAGTTGCCCCATAGGCCTAAAGAGAGGAGTGGTCAAAAGCTGTGTTTGATGCCAGGCAATTGATCCTGACCCCAGTGAGCACAACCCCTTCTCCCTGGTGAAATTGGAACTAGACAAAGTTGGCCATCAACACAATTCACTATCGTGGAGGGACATACTTAACAATGGCTGACTGTGGACCTGGACGACTTACAATATGGAAGGAGTTGTGAGCAGAGACAGTGGATGTAGTTTTTGAAGAGCTTGAAGTATTTCTTGAACAAGGAAAAGCAGAAGAGGATATGATGGACATGATGTTTCAATCAGAATTCCTCCAAATCAGGCTCGAGAAGTGTAATATTAGAAGATATTTCAGGGCTGTATGCAGGCCAGGAGGAAATAAGATTGTGGATTGAAAGCATCTGACCCAAAAGGCTATAGCAGCGAAAAGAGGGATATCTCCTGTGGAAGCAATATTTTAGTACAATACAGCACCCAAGGTTGAACATTTCCCAGTCGGCAGGGGCTGTAGAATAAACCAACTGCACCTCTGCAGAGGGGTAAGATCCCCCCAATGGATGTCCTGAATATGACACTAAACAATCTGATGGTGAGGTTCCAGTACTACTGGGGCTTTGGGGAATGTAGAGCACCCCTTCACTGCCATTGCTCCCAAGTCCACTCTGGCCTGGCGTGGTAGCACCTGATAGGGCCTTATCTATGGGTTAAATAGAACTAACGGCATACTTAAGCTAAACTGAATTGTTCGACTAAACTAAATAGCTTGAAATAGAAATGTTTTTGACAATTAAATCATACTTACATTTAATCTGTGTGCTTATGCTAAACTTAATTATTTGAAATGGATATGTTTTTTGACATTGAAACTATACTTTCACTAAACTGAATTGTTTAATATATAACTGTTTTGACATTTAACTGCGTGTAAAGAAAATCTGTACTTATACTAAACTGAATTAGCTGAATTACAACTGCTTTACTAAATCAGATAGCTTGAAATAGAAATCTTTTTCACAATAAAAATGTACTTATATTTAAACTACGTACCTATGCTAAACTGAAGAGTTTGAAATAGAACTATTTTCATAAAAATGGATTTGGCGTTAAATAACCTACAAAGGTTGATATGCTATAAAATCCAACCAACCAAACCAAAACAAACCAAGGTTGAACAGATGAAAGAGACAGTGCCCCAAAGGTCTCTCTTTACTAATGGAGATATCTGAGAGATAAATCGCCAAATAATAAAGAGGGAGTGGCCACAGCAGTACAAATTGGTTAAAAAGTTTTGGTGAAACTACGAAAAGCCTATCCAACACAATGGTGGATAGGAATTGTGATTAGTGTGCAATCACCAAATTTATGGTTCATAGGATGCCACGACATATTCTGGAGATAAAGTGCATTCATCTGATGAAGATAAGCCTTGAAAACTTAGATGGAAATGTATTGACATCAATACCAAAATCCCAAAGAGAGACACGCCAAGCATGGACACATGATTACATCATGTGAAAGTAGTCTTAAATATGAGTGGGGAGCTTCTTTTTTTTATGAAAGAAAAGAAAATTCTCGATCATTTATAATGGATGTTACCTGTAGTTATAGAATGGACCTTTCGTAATATATAGAGTTAGATATGTTAGTTGACTATGGGGTTGTATGTGTGTGTGTGTGTGTGTATATATATATATATTTATATATATATTTAAAAAAAAGCATGTAAGTTAACTGTGTTTGTGTATATATATATATATATATATATATATATGCAAATTTCATTAAACATAATAGACATTTTATGTCTACATATTTTCTTTTGGATCCGTTCGAATTCCCGTATTACTTTTATTGTATTCTGGGGGAATTGATTTATGTATTGTCCATAGTTGCATGTATCCCTAGTACTTTCTGCCCGACTTTGGGCCATCATCAGGGGAGGATCTACTACAAAAGTGATGTAACTTTTGTTTTAGCATATTACTACTGTGTAAGGGCGTCTTTGCCGTTGAAGGTTTTGGCGTTTGTTTTTGAATGTGATTCTATATTTAGTGCCAGTAGCTAAAGACATTTAAGTACATTAGCACTGGTTTGAAAATTAATTATATTAAGTGTCGGCTGCAGGTTTCTGATATGTAATGCTTCGAGAATCTGAAGTTTTTGTTTATTATTTTGATGTTCTAATATTGTTGTGTTGTCGGTGAGAATTTTCTGTAGTTGTGTTGTTGGGCATGAATGTTTTTTTTAAATGCTGAGCTATTGAACTTGTGTCTGAAAGGTGCATTGTAAGTCTCCTCGACAGGGTAGTTGAGGTTAAACCCACATATATATTATTATTATCAGAGATACAATCTCCTAAAGGACATTTAAATTTATATATAACGTTGGTTTTTTGCAAAACTCCAATCGAGGGAGAGGAATTATTTCTAATGACTAGATTCGAGGTTTTAAACTTATTATAATATATAACAAGTTTTATTTTTTTATTAGGATCAGTGGGGAGTATGTTTTTGTGAATCAATGTTTTCAAGATTTTTTTCATCGGATTTGTAATTGTAGTGCATTTGTTTACGATAAAAAAGTTTGATATATGTTTGTTGGCTGGATGGAGTAGTACACTGTTTATTTTGTTGGTTAACATTTTTGATCATACGTTTAATTTGTTCATCAACAATATAGTTAGGAAACCCATTGTTGATGAGAGCCTGTTTTATGTTTTCTACCTCTTTATAAAATATTGTTTTGGAGGAGGAGATTAGTTTGGCACGGGATATTAGATTATGAATAATTGCTTTTTTATATCTGAAGGGGCATTCACTTTTAAAGTTGAGGGTACAGGAGTTATTACTTGAGGGTTTTTTGTAAGTGGAGGTAGTGAAGTTATTATTGTTGTTAGCATCAATGAGAACATCTAAAAAGGAAATTTTATTGTTTTTGTTTAGTTCATGAGTAAAGTTAAGGACTGAATTGTTTTGGAAGGTGTCTTGTAGTATGTTGATTTCGTTAATATTATTATGGAACTTCAGTAGTACATGTTCTTCATACAATTAAACCCAATAATGGTATATTAGCCTCACTCGATGTAGAAAATTTATTTACTAATGTACCTGTTAATGAAACAATTGATATTATTATAAATGATATTTATAATAACCCATCTCTTCCTCCTCTTAAAATCAACTCTAATATACTTCGAAAACTACTCTTAACATGTACTACTGAAGTTCCATTTTATGACCATCTTGGAAATATTTACGTTCAGACTGATGGCGTATCTATGGGGTCTGTCCTAGGCCCAATTTTCAGTAATTTCTACATGTCCAATCTCAAAAATAGAATTTTTAATAGCACAAAAAAACCTCCAATATACCTAAGATATGTTGATGACATCCTTATTCTTACTAATAATATTAACGAAATCAACATACTTTGTACTTTGTAGAGGTTGAGCTTTTAGGTATATGTTCTTCAGCTATGTTTAACAGTGTGTTCGTAAAATATAAAATGTTTTCTTCATTGTTTTTATTGGCTTCTGGGGATAGTTGGCCAAGGCATGAAGTTTTAAAATCATCCCAGTTAGCCTTTCCTAGGTTCCAGCTTGGAGTTTTATTACTCAATTCATCAGTGGTGTTTTGTTATAAAATCGGAAAGTGGTCACTTCCACAGGTGTCGTCATGTACTTTCCAATTGTAATCGAGAAACAAGGAAGGGTCACATATTGATAGGTCTATTGCAGAATATGAGCCTGTTGCTGGGTGCCGATATGTGTTGGATTTATTGTTGTACATGCACAACTGATGTTGATTTAATAAAGATTCTATTACTTTGCCAATTTTGTCGGTTTTCTTACTTCCCCAGATTTCATTATGGCTATTAAAGTCCCCCATTATAACAAAGGGTCTTGGTAGTTGTTCTATTAACTTGTTCAGCTCCAATTCCTTGGGTTCTTCATTTGGGGGGATATATACTGAACACACTGTTATTGTTTTGTGGAGGGTTGCTGATATAGCGACTGCTTGCATGTTTGTATTTAGAGTAATTTCACTGTGAGGGATGTTGTTGTTTATAATTATAGACAATCCACCACAAGGTCTATCAGTGTGCTGTTTAATATAGTTGTACGAATAATAGTTTTTCATGTTGATGGAGGTGTTGTTTTTGAGGTGAGTTTCTTGGAGGCATATGATTGCTGGGCAGTATTTTGTGATAAGTAGTAACAATTCACAGTAGTTAACCCTTGCTCCTCTGATATTCCATTGAATTATTTTATTCATTTAGTTTAGATTTTTGTGACTTTTTTGGTTGAGATTTGTTGATTGGAGTTTTATTTTCAATTTCCATTTCTTCGATCTCTTCAAATTTGTTTGGGGTGATTATTGGGGTGGGCTGTGTTTGAGTAATTCTTTTATTTGGGTTTTGTTTTTTAATGGTTATATCTTTTGTTTTATTTTCATTTATATCTTTGTTAAAGTCTGGAGGTCGTACCAGTGACCTTTGTCGCTTTTCTTTAGTTTGTTCAGTGGTTTTAGGGTTTTCATCTGTGTTGGTAATAGCATGTACTTTTGTTTTTATACAAGGCTCACTTTGTTTTGTTTCAGTTGAATGCATTCTTTTAAGGTTTTCTTGAAATGTTAACCATTCGTTAGCTTTTAAATTTATCAATTTTTCTATTAATTTTTTATATTTATCAATTGATATGCTATCCTGGGGTGGTTGATTTACTTTTTGTGCTACATTAGCATATGTTTTAGTTCCCATATAACTTTCAACAATTTTCCTTGCTTCAGGGAAAGTTATATTTTTTGTGTGCTTGATAAACATTATCTCTTTTTCTTTCTTATAAATGGCACAGCTTCTTGAAAAGGCAGGGTGTTCCTCATGATAGTTTGTGCATTTTATACTCTTGCATTCATTTTCCATATGATCTGGGTTACATTCACCACATTTGCCACATACTTGGCGTCCTCTACACATTTCTTTGTGGTGTTCAAATTTTTGACACTTAAAATATCGCAGTGGAGCTGGTATATACTGCTCTACCCTTTCTATTGTGTAGCCAATTCTGATTTCTTTTGGTATTAATGGTTTCTCAAAAGTCAGAATATATGTATGGGTCTGTATTGGTTCATCATTTCGGCGAATAGGGACCCTTCTGTATTCTTTTATTCCTTGTTTTTTGACAGTTGATCTGATTTTGTATCTTGTAATGATTCAATAATAATGAATCTGGGAAAGTCATTTTCTGTGTCAGAGTCGGATAAATATCTTTTGGATTTTTTGAAAGAAGAAGCCATGATTGGGGTATGTTTTTCATTGGTCCTATGCACCACCACCCACCGCGGAGTCCAACTTGTGTTGGGAATAAGCCAGGGGGAAACCCATTCGCCCTGGCTGAGATGGGGATACATTTACAGTATACTCGTATCAAGAGCGAAATTCCGAGTATCTGCTAATTTCTGGTTTTAGTGCCTGGAATTTTAACAGAGGTCAAAACTCTACTCTCAACACAATTGACCCTCAGCTCCTGCCTTCTAGCACCTATAAAAAGGGTTGGGAATTGTTCTGCAGATGCAGATTGAGTAGTACATTCAGGAGAAAAAAAACATGCAGGTGCTAGGGCATGACAAGACCAGCCGATTGATCAGATCGGGCCCAACCGTCAGACCAAGTAAGGGCCAAAGTAGTGTGTTGCAAGCCATTGACCACTCTGTTGCCGGATCAATGACTGGTCAAATACCAGGATCCTGTCCTAGCGCCTTACGGGTTGCCACCCACAGCCAACAGGCGACCCCGTTGGGGGGGGTCTTACCCCTCTGCAGAGGTGCAGTCGGCATATTCTACAGCCCCAGCTAACAGGGCATAGATGGATGTGTGTGCACGTAGATGAATATCACAGTACACGAGTAGGTGTAGGTACATATTTGTGTGTACATATGTGCATAGTTATGTATCTACATGAGTTTAAGCATATGTTGAGTATGTGTGTTTTGGGCATCGATGAGTGTGTGGTGAGTACTCATTCGCTTCTCCCAGTCTAAGTGGAGATGGTCAGATAAGGTTGAGAAGACTGCCCAAGCTGCAACTTGAGAATTCAATTTTACATTCTTTTTTTTTTTCAGGTGAAATACAGTCTGGCTATGTTTTTATATCAAATCTATGGGTGGCCTAAGTCAGGAAGTAGGGAAAGATTTACTCCCATATATGTGTATGTATATGTATATATACATAGGTGTAATCAGTTGGTTAGAGAGATCCAACTAGGACAAAGTGACACTAGGATCCATGTCATAACAAGTCTGAAAACTGAGCAGTGGCAAGTTAGAATTTGCACTGCACATGTGGAGGTGGGAGAATTCAAATTGACATACAATCCCATCTGTGAGCAAATCCAGTTCTTTGTTTTCTCTTGTGACACAGTCTCAGGTTTAGTACACCTTGATTGGTATCTGCAATGATCTCAGCATAGGGTTACATAATGAGCAATTGCATATGATAGTCAAGGTGCCTTCATCACACTGCCTTACTCAGAGTTATAATGGGTGGGAAAAAAGCAAAGAATTATGGGTAATGAAAAGGGTTACATAAGTTAATGGCAGAATCAGTTGGTGACTGCTTTTGGTCAAGTGTCAAGCAAGCATATTGATAGACATAATGAACAAACAGCAGAAAGAAAGTATCGCCTGAAAGACAGAGAGGAGAAAAGAAAGATAGAAAGAAGAAACGTGTGAATATCACAAAATCTACTTTTATCCTCATAGACTACAATCCTATTGTTGCTTTTGCAATAGATAATACAAAAATATGCAATAGAATCCTTGGATCTCATCAGATCTTCAGTAAACCAATAATCACTAAATTATGTTTACTATGCTACTTATTGAGGATATATGAAATTAGCAGAGGGCAATTCCATTGGTAATGAACACTGATCTGATGAAAATCATCGTTTCTTGCTTTGACCCAGTGACCTAATAAAAACTGTTCATTGGATTATCTTTATATGCTATTTTATTTGGTAAAAGATGAATTTTGACACTGCTTACCTTCATGACATTTACTTATCATATTTGATGGCATATAAAGGTGCACTTTTTTACTAAAAATATCTTTAAAAATTTCCCTGCATCTTATATGCCATATGTAGATTTAAAAGTTGCAATAGTCAGCTGAAATTAGCTACCTGGAAACTTCTATTAGCTTAGACTTTAGAGTAACTTTCCCATACCTATTGTCATTATTTAAAAGGCTATTATGCAGATTTAAAGTGTTATCATTGATAATATTCATTATATTAATTTCATCACATTTAATATTAGTAATTTCCTTTTCCTTAATTTGCCCTGCTGAAATTGGGGTGCATCTTATACACCATCAAATACAGTAAATGATAACCACTGGAACACTAAGTAAATGGATATGGAGTAGGAATTCTACTACCAAAGATCCCAACCTGTAATTCACCAAGGCTTGAATAGTATAATTCAGTAAAATCTAGTAGTTCATTTCACTTCACTTGTTTTTGTGAGGACCTTCATTTATGGTATGGGTGATGTACTTTGCTATTTATATGAAACTGCTAAATTCTAGGAAAGTTTTAGTGGGTGATTGGAATGTGGTCTTTGATCCCAAGATAGACTGGGGCGGGGGGCTAGCAGGGACACTAGCACTGAAGTGCAATATGCTTTCTCAAAGTTATAAACAAGCTTGTTCTTGTCAATAAATTTTGAAATGAGCATCCAAATAGAGTAGTAGAGACTTGGGATGGCTTGAACTTGAGGCAGTTTTTAGCTACATTGATAGAGTAGATGAATTTGATATAAAAATTTTCGGTAGCCTTAGCTTTTATGATTTAGCTTACACAGAATATAGGTTGGCTGACCACTGAAAATTCAAAGATTTGGCCTTGCCATTTGCATTTAGAAGAACACTATAATCTATATTAGAGTTGACTTTCCAATCAAGAGATGGTATAGAAACTTGGTTGAGGTGGAGCTGACCTTCCTCAATAAGAAAGACTAGGCCCTACTAGTTAAGTTTAGGCTTAAAAGAATGGCAATGAATATAGCCACATAGAAACATAGCAATGCTGTTTATCGACATATTGCTAGATGGATGACACTAAACTGCATATAAAGATACAAGAAATTACAATCCTATTACTGGTGTTAAGTGCTCATACCATTAAGAAAATATATGTTGGTTTGTGACTTGTCTGGAATTGAACATGGGATCTTCTTATGACAAATTGTAGGTTGGTTAAATTTAAATGGGACTAGTTCAACCAACCTGAAACAAGTTTGGGATTGTAGCAGATGTTAAGACGAGCATAAATTTGGTTATAGGCAGAATTGATCTTACAGGTACGCTGAGCATTTTGCTGATATTTCTTTTTTGCAACTGATGAGTGAGTGTTTTGTTAGATTTGTTCTTGTTGAAAATATTGTTTTTGAGTGCCCCTCCCCCAAACAATCATTATTTGTATTGTTATTGAGGTGGGGTCAACTCAAAAGACTTTTTGTTTGGTTGTTGTATTTTTGTTTTCATTCGCTACACAAATTTGCTAATTTCAACAAAACCATTTGCTTTCATTCCTCCTGGTTGCTCCAAGCAACTATGGGGGAACCAAACACCCAACAAGACATATTTTTATCACCAAAAAAGCCGGAAAGGCTGTCATTGCCTGGAACCTCATCTGAATCATCAACCCCAGCGAGCACAATTCCACAAGTTCAGAAAGTGCCGTCAATGCCAGTCTCCTGGTTGACGCAAGCAAACAAAAAGACGCCGCAAGATTATAAAAAGGACAGGGCTGAAAAATATGCCCAATACTTCCAAGGGAACCAAATTCTGCCAATCCCAGAATTGGTAGAAGCAGTTCAGCCAAAAACCCTGTCCTTAATCATTACTGATATAAAAACCAGAAGATTGGCTGGCCTGAAAAAAAGACAAATTCGAAGAACTTTTAAAAGCAGCAGGAATCCCCTAGATACTTCTGAAGATGCAGCTTTGCTACCTGGGATGTCCTGCTGCCATCATAAGAACTGGCACCAAAGCTAGCCAGGAATAGTAGTATCACTACAAAACTTTACAGGCTACAACCTGAATACATGGGTAGAAGAAGAATTAAGGTCACTGTGCATAACGTGCCCATCCAACTAAGTGGGCCCATATTGGCGGTGTTCCTCAGTGATTATGGGGACGTCGAAGATTTTACAACAATAAATTCATCCAGTGGCACGGCACATGGGGATTACTCCTTTACCATGTGCCTTAACAGAGGAGGTTTCCAGGCAATACCCCATATACTGGACTACGAGGATCAAGCCATGGTGGTGGTGGAAGGCCAGAAGCCGCAATGCTGGCACTGTAAACAGATAGACTACTTCTCCAGATCCTGTCCACAAAAATACATCAACACAACTGTAACAACATCGATAGCCTCATTAGTATCAACAACAGCAACAGCTTCATCAATATCATCAACACCAATAACAACAAACACAATGAAAAAAATCAAAGATACACAACCAACAGAAACTGTGGACCACCCCAATAACGAGGAGGAGGAGGAGTGGACCCAGGTAACGCGGGGCAAAAAGTCCCCATCTAAAGCCCTGAAATCACCCTCTGCCAAAACCAGCAAGAACAAGAACACGGACGAGGAAGGTCCAAAAACGGAGATAAAAAAAGTAGATACAAAAAGGAAAAAGGAAAAATCAAAGGAATTAAATTAAAAGGAAAAACCAAATAAAACAAGTGAAATAAATGTACTGAACAAGGAAATGGAAACTGCAACCAATTTAAAAAGGAGGAGGGACAGCGGGGCTAGTTCTCCCAAACCTGAAAAAAAAAAACCCACCCAAAAATGCCTCTCCAACCCCAGCAACCAGCACAAAACATTCAACCCCAATGACCAGCCCAAATCATTCCTCCCCCCCTCAACAAACAAAAATATACCAAGTCAACATACTAAAATCCCCCTCCCCCCCAACATTATCTTCTCTCTCTCTCTCTCTCTCTCATCCATTTCAACCCCCAAACAATTCACCCAGTCTAATTCAGAAACAAGAACACGGTCACCATCAACATCCCAAAACAAAAAAAGAACAAAGTCCACATCAAATGATCTTGACTAGCCGTCAATGGATTTTACTTCAGCTCAGACCTACTAGAATCACCGGACTTGGATCATCAGATCAAATAAGCACTAAAACCACTATCATCTCTAAAAACATCGAAAAGAAAGAAATTACAAATCCATATTTATTTAGGAGTGCACTCATGGTGACCACTTTTGTTTGTTCGGCTGGTAACCGAACTAAAGAGCTTTGGCGCTTTATTGAGGAAGCCAGTCGGACGGACATAAAGCTGGTGGAATTGGAGCACTCCTCCCACAATGACATATTAAATAAATGTACGGGCAGGGTCCCGATTTATGTTCATCCCTGTTTTTATAGGTCCCTAAAACTGCAGTATCCCTATGATGTTGGTGGAATTTCCAGGAACAGCCGAGTTACCACTGAGCTCGGTACCAGCTCCCTGCATCAGACCGTCAGCATCCTCACCCCGGAGGATTTCCAGCCCATAGCCTACAGTGAGTAAGGTAAGTCAGTCTGATGGCTTTAAACCTTGCCACATTGAATGTGAGGGGAATGAGGGATTCAAACAAGTGTGCGCACTTGCTTGGTGAACTCAAGAACCTTAGTGTAAATATCGCTGCTGTGCAGGAGACCCACTTCATTTGTACTGCGGACTGTCAGCTGCTGGAAGGCGATTTTAACATTTTCTCAGCATGCGGCAGCTGCAGTAGTGCTAGGGTCTCCTTGCAAGTTGGACGCAGCCTTGATGCTGATGTTGACGTTGTTTTTGCAGGTGACAGGGGCCGGTTGGTTGTGGCCGATGTTGCCGTTAAAAGTTTCAAGTTCCAACTGGTTGTGATTTATGCACCCAATATTGCTGTGGAGAGGGCTTCCTTTTTTTGTCAGTTGGCACCGTTCCTGGACGATTCAAAGTAGCTAGTCTTAATGGGTGATTGGAATGCGATCCTTGATCTCAAAATAGATAAGGTCAGGTGGGGAGCTAGTAGGTTGGGAAGGTTATGAAAGCAGCCTTGTCGGCCTTATGACTAGTCATGACTTGGCCGACAGGTTTTATCTGGATCATCCAGGGTGGGAGATGTGGATGTGGTTAGATAGCACGCCCTCTGCCAAAGTAGGTTCCTACTTGGACTGAGTGTTAGTGAGAAGAGCTGATAGCAATTTCGTTAGTTGTCCCACGTTCCACTTGATAGGGTGCAGTTAGCTAATAGGCCTAGTCTGGCTGGCTACTGGAAGTTTAATACCTCCTTACTGGAGATACAGGACTTTTGGGAGTGGCAAGAATCCCTAATTAAGAGGACATTAGTGGAGGCGGTTACTGGGAATAGGTGGTGGGTTTCTCTTAGAATTAGAGATTTCGCCACCAACTACGGTCGACAGCTCAAATTAGATAGGACCAAGGAGGTGAAATCTATAGATGATAGACTTTCCCAGGCAGTGGCTGAGTGGAGGGAACTCCCTAACCATAGAGCTAGCAAGGGGGGACCTTGAGCATGAGAATAGCAAGTGCTACAAGGGATATGTAGTTAGATCTAGGTTAAGAAGAGTTCTCAACGAAGCTGTGAAAACGAATACGATTGCGCGTGAGGAAGAAGTGTGAAGATTTCCCGATTGGTATATCGTTTCGCAGCTATCTCACTGACTTCCCCTGCCTTGGGGTGAATGAAGCAGCTAGTTGCAAGGGTGTGGTTACTAAATGCAAAGTCCATGATGCATAGAAGCAGGTCGGCCCTACGAAGTGGACTTGAGGCTGTCGCACATGTTTGTACCTATTCCGACGTATATGTTCAACATTGCAAAATGTGAGTGTTGTGTGTTTGTGTCAAGTAAGATGAGCTAATTCAGTATTCAATGTGGAAATTAATGACCTAGAAAAGAATCTTGGGCTTTTGAAAAGTTGAGTGGACCCAGTCCAGGTAAGTTAGAATAGATTTTGGCTTTTCATTTTGTGACAAAGGTCAACTTAACTTGTGTATAAAAGTGAATTTTCCCTATTTTTATTTTTTTAGTTTCCCATTTTAAGTGTTAGCATTCATTCCTTCCTGCTTTTAGATGACAGAAAATTGAATACCTTGGAGATGTGGAGGGTGTTTATTCGTGTAATTGTGAAGGTAATGGACGCAACGTACCTGGGCATTCGAAGCGCGCACGAACGTGTCTGGCTTGTAGAGTGGAAAAGCGAAACCGATATGGCTGCCTCGAGCATATTTGACGATGGGAGATCTCGAATCAGCATGAGGTAATTTGCACGTATACAAATTCTTGCAAGATCTCACGAACATAAAATATGCACGGTAACGGCTGGAAGACACGATTTGTTCTGAGTGCGTCGCCTGACAAACTTGTTACAACTTAAGGAAGGAAGGAAGGCAAGAACCGGAAGGAGAGAGAGAAAGACAGAAGGAAGGAGAAAGAGGGAGAAAGCTCTTGAATCAATTTGCCCTGAAACAGACTTGCGAAATCCATCGCAGTGATGTAAACCGCTTCATTACCGACCTTAATAAGGTTTACACCATACATGTTAAGCCAGAATTAAGGGAATATCCTGCAATGGAGAAGGAGTTTGTCAAGCTGGCAAAGCAACGACTGAACGAAGGCATCTTCCAGCAGATGGAGGACTCAAGACAGCCCACATCCACGTTCGAGGAACTAAAGGCTTACCTTATATCCACCCACGGGAGCCAAATGACAAACTTTCAGTACCTAAGCCGAGCATGGGACCTTCAGCAATATGAGGGAGAGAAACTCACTGATTTTGCAGGCCGACTTGAAAACACAATCCGAGAGGCCACAGTCCACATCACGGCTAAATTCAAGTCGGACAGACAAAATGCTGAGATGACGGCCGAAACTGCGTTTTCCCTAATGGAGGCCATGCTCATGAGTGAAAAAATCAAGGCATGGGCACCTAACATCTATCCACACCTCGTCAAAACCATGGACAGACACTACTCAGCGGGTGGTATAGCCAGCGATGCGCAACGCTATCTTGATCGTGGTATCAAAACAGACATCACCACCGTCGCTGAAACCACTGCGCTGATGGCGAGCCAACCTACACACTCTGACAAATCTCGTAGCCTTGAAAGTGACAAGATACTAGCCGACGTACAGCTAGTTGCTGGATTTGAACAAGCAACTGCAGCAAACCCACAGGCGAACCCATCCATTGTTGACTGGAAAAATCGAACCGCCCCCCCACCAACATGAAGCACAACCGGGCACAAAGAAGCACTGGCCAACCCAGCCAACAAGCAATATGCAAAAACTTTTTGTGAGGCCGCGCATGCTTTAAGGGCAACAGGTGCCCATATTTTCACCCCCTCATGCTCAAGCAGACATAGCAACCACTGACACCGGTTTACCTGGAATAGATAGCGATCAGCACAACTATGAACACGCGACGCGCTTCGACGAACTGGATTTTCAGTTGGGACCGAACGATGACTCGTTCCCAGGTCCATGTATCCACTCAGCATCATCACACATTTAACTTTCAAATCCGACCTGATCTCCGATCGCCCCTTGTTCAGATCAACCTCCGCAACAACGGCATCACATTCTCCGGTGTAGGCATGTTGGATTCCGGATGCACGACTTGCATCATTCCCATTTCTCGCTTACCTGAAGATGCAAGAAGACACATGTCCAAATCCAACATCCGAGTCAAGGGAATCGGAGGGAACATCTCTATTCTGGGCAAGCTCACCTGCGACATTACCTTGGGTGACGATACTTCCCCCGCTTTCTGCAACGTCGACACACTGATCACGACATCAGACATTCCCATCTTGATCGGTCAGAACATACTCGGCCACCACACACTGTTATCCTATACTATCGATAACCCAAAGGCTACTGTAGAACTTGCGCGCACACTCCCATCTGGCAAGCTAAAACATACTGTTCCACTCTCTGCAACCTTCCATCTAAGGATAAAACCGACCCACAACCTTATATTTTTTTATGGACGAACTCTTTGTCCGCGTGGCGACTTTTGTTCTATTTATAGCCAAGACTTTCAGCAGTCCTTGGGCTCAGCCATGAGCATTATGCTACTTGACCAGGACACATTTTGGTTGGATGTGTTGGCAAGTCAAGTTCCGAACGGTGTGTCCTTGCTCAGGCGGCAGTTGGTAATGACTGGTATCCTTGAGCCCCAGGGGGCTGTCACCCAGGCATTATCCCTCTTCAGAGGGGTTGGTTTTATCACCTGGTCCCCCTTTTTAGGGGAATGCTGATGGGGCCTGAGGCATTTTTGGGACCGCTGAGCGAATGTGACTTCATCCATCGAGAAAACCTGTCGGAAAATGAATCAGGTGTTCTGCAGGTGCATGTGCCATTGAAAAGCCTGATAAACGAAAATCACTAAACAAGCTGCTAAACCGAAAGTTAAGAGAAAAACCATCTCTCTCTAATAACCAATACTCGAGGTGCTGTTATATAAGAGACATTTCAATTTATTTACTTTTTCTTTATGAACTTTGTTTATTTCATGTATTGTTGGTATTATTACAAGGGCCATTAATTAAGTTTCCACACTTTTTTTGTACAGACATTTAAAATTGTCATAGATTCTTGAAAATTCACTATGTTATTGCTATACATCTTATGAGATGACTGACCAATTTTTATGATTTCTGGTTCAAATAAACAGCTACAGCAGGAATTGGAATACACCCTACCTAAGCCTGACTGTCACTACTGGTGAATTCCAAAAATGCAATCTGGATGTGAGGACACTTTAGAAGAACGATATGCAATAAAATTCTGTTTTTTAGTTTGAAAGTTGATTTCACTAATGTCACTGACTCAGACAATCCTGTTGTACGCGTCTGTCCCCACAACATGCCTTCTTTTAACTGATTCCCATTCCCTCCATGGCTCTTTTTATAACACCTGATAGTCTCATTTGCATAGGAACGCCGAGAGTCTGCGTTACTTCACGCGAGATAAGCAAATACAAAAGCAACTGTGTGTCGCTATTTTAGCTTTTTTTTGTTAAGCAACTGAACCATACAGAACGCAGCCACACACTAGTCAGGTAAGTCATGATTTTCCCTACACTCCCCCTTGACCTTATGATCCCAAACAGGGCAAGGGAGTAGTTTTTGTCTTTGTTGGGTACTTCTTTGAAGAGGAATCATGCGGGCTTCATCCTCATGCGTACTCTCATCTGCAGTTCGAGTTTCAATAGGCACTTCATCAGTTGGGAGGCAACTGGCGTCAGAACCATTGTCAAGCAGATCTGAATTCAGATAGATTAAACACTCACTATCCTCAGAATCGTTTTTGTCACTCGATGAAAATTGCGTCTATTACTGGTCGGTGATCTTTGACATGACGAGGCACCCCATCAATTTTCACAGACTGTGGGCTGATCACTTCAGTAACGTGACCAGTTCTTTATTTTATCGTGCACTCGCCGCATGGATTCTTAACCCAAACCACATCTCTTTTTTCATACTTCCCTCTAGTCACCTCTGGTTTAGGGAGCAGGTTATCTTCAACGCCTTTTATTCGGACATGGTATCCATGCAGCATGTCAGCCGGCGCAGTGCAAGGTGAAACGTCATCCTTTGGGGTAACATTGTGCCAATAGATCACTTCCAATATTGAACAATTATTTCTGGCTGCGATAGTCTTAATAGTCCTATGACTTCTTTTTACAATTCCATTTCCACTCGGTGAGTAGGCACTTTGAAACCGCAGATGCATGTCCGAATTCCTCGCAAATTCTCCAAAGTCTTTACTAGTGAATGCAGTGTCGTTGTCGGTCAGTATTTCCATCAGTGGGCCTTGCTCGAGGAAAACCTTCTCCAACTGTCAGAAAACAGTGGGCGCATCTTGTCGGTGCAGTGGCCACCATATTGCAAATTTAGAGGGGCCACAGTCGATGATAGTTAGAAAATTCTCACCATTGTGATGGGTTATGTCCATCGCCAATCTGTTCCAGTCATCCTTCACACCAAGTTTTCCTTTTTTCCAGTGAACAGTAGCTGGATCTATCGATCAACAGGTTTTACAGGCTTTCACGACAGAGTTAGCAGTTTCTTTGGACACTTGCGGGTCAAACAACCTAGCAAAGTATAAAGTCCGCTTTGCACCCGGATGTCCACTTTGACGATGGATGTCCATGTCCAGTTGTCTTCCCAGCATTGGCTCTCTTACTTCCTTGAGCAAATCCATCCACCTGTGCGGCACTCTGGTGAGACTTCTGCGTGGTTCTGACAAGACTTCACGAGTTACACATCGATGGTCAGTCCAAATTCTTTTAGCAGCGATCGCAATGTTCCTAGCCATCATCTGACTAGCATCTCGCCAGCTGCCCTCGTGTTCACACGTGCTTTTCCAGTTAAAGTGTTGGAAATCCACCGGTGCACGCACACTGAATCAGTGACCAAGTGTAACACTGTCACCTCCCACTGAAGGGCCAAATCAGCTCCTTTGAGAGCCACGTCGAGTTCAGCTAGATTGATGTGCTGAGCATCGTTAGTTGGACGTAGCCAACACGCATCCTCAATGACCATCCCATTCATTTCCAATGCCACTCCTGTAGCTACGGAACTTGCATCCACCCAGACTGTAATTTCTTTACTGTCCATACACCAGTTTCCCCCAACGGGATCTGCTTCTTGTACTCTGGTCAAAGTCTCTGCTAATATATGTTTTTGATTCTATCATCCCAGCCTTTTCTTACTGCAGTTGCCAGGCGCTTTATAAATGAAACTGCCACTCTGAGCCACTCACATACAGGGAAGTGACCAACAAGCTTTCTGCAGAGAGAAAATACATGCCGACGAGTTAATCTATCAGGGATTTCCAGAATTTGACTTCCTCGTTTCCATCGGAGTGTGCCATCCTTTTCCCAGACTTGCAAGCCAAGAACTCAGGCTCCGTCTCTCAGTCGCACCGGATCCTTGGAAACCAAACTATAGTCTAGAAAATGTTGTTGTACATGTGATGCAGGAACTCGGTTTTCATTAATTAAAACGTCATCAACATACGCTGATACGGAACTTTTGATCGTATGGTCTTGAGATACAATAGCATCTAAAACAGACTTCATGATAAGTGGCGCCACATTCAGCCCAAATCCCAACCATGTAAGACAGAAGCACTGACCTCTAAAAATGGCTGTTTGAAACGGCCATAGCGCCTTGTCACCGTGGATTTGAAGATATGCATTTCGCAGATCTAGAAGCGACACATTGACTCCTTGTCACCGCCACTCTCTTAATTTCTGCGCGCACACTTCTGCATTGGCAGTGAAAGCATCCACAAAACTGTTCAATTCCCGGTAGTCAAGCACCAGACACACCTTCTGCTTCTGCACATCCGCCATAAAGGGAATTAGACCCTTGGGTGGGCCAAGTTCTTCTTCTGAATATGGCAACAGCCATCCATTCCGCTGCCACTGTAGGATCTTGTTCTCATAGGCATCCCTGGCATGACAGGGCAATACGTATCCCTGCACACTATTACTCAGTTTGCTGGGAGAGTGACCATTTGCCCATTTCCATGACGCAGTCCATTCTTTGTTACTGTGATTGTATGTCATGCTAAAGTCTGGCTCATCGATAGAGATGGCAGCACATCTGTTCAGGCCTCTAAAATGTGCTTCACCTGATTCCGTCTGGTAAACACCACTGAGTTCCTTGATCGCATCAATCCCCGATAGCAGATCGAACCCTAACAGCTGTTCATCTATAACTAATGCTTCAATTTCAACGGCTGGAACTTGGCTGACCTCCACTTTTATTTTGCTGTATCCTCAGCAATTCAATGTCCTTCCGTCAGCTGTTAGGTCTCCCACTGATTTCCTCTTCCAAAAGTGACACGGCTTTACTCACCAACGTTTGTGAGCACCCAGAATCAATCAACGCTGTGCATTCTTGCCCATCTACATGTACTTTCATGGAAAGAAGTTTCTTAGTGTTCAGTCGATCGGGGAGGAGACTGATGCTGATGCCTCCTCCCCTTTGGTATTTCCCTGGCACTGCGATGCTATATGTCCAAGGCCACTGCATCTGTAGCAATGTATCTCACAACGAACCTTGCTCATCCGACTGTCTAGTCTCTCTTGGCAATCCTGCAAGCAGTCCTTCGCCATGTGGTTGGGACCACCACACCAGTAGAAGGCAAATTTTCTATTGTCACTGCGCATCTTTGATTCTGAAGGTGTTTGTCTGGCGGAGGCGATGGCCAATTCTGCAGGGCCTTCGTTGTCAGTCATGACAGCTCTTGCTTGGGTCAATAGCTGTTCTGCACAAATCGTTTCCATCCTGGATGAGGCACGTAGTAGATGTTTTATGTGTTGTGGTAGTCCAGAAATGAATGCTCACATTAACCAACGTTCAGGCAGCAGTCCCCCAACCAACTGGGCCTGCCGTCATAGCTATGCAAAAAACTCGTCCACTGTCTCACCTAGAAGTTGTTGAGTGATGAACTGGTCATATGCATTAAATGCATCAGTAGCATACATGGTTATGAGGGCCTGCTTGATCTGTTCTGCATCCACTTTCTGCTCCGCGCTAAGCTGCCTGTATATGGCTAAAGCTCCCCCTCGCAATCTCAATGGCAGGACGCGCTGGACAGTCTTCATAACGCAAAGCTCGCACACAAGTCCCACATTTTCAACCTACTCGACAATGGGTATATCAGTCACAGCACCACTAAACTCCGGAATCAGCCGGACATCAAACATCTTGCCCTCCATCACCTAAAGGTAGTATCTTGCTGAAATAACTTGTAGTTTGAAAGTTGATTTCAATAACGTCACTGACTCAGATGATCCTGTTGCACGCATCTGTCCACACAACACGCCTTCTTTCAACTGATTCCCGTTCCCTCCATGGCTCTTTTTATAACACCTGACAGTCTCATTTGCATAGGAGCACCGAGAGTCTGCGTTACTTCACATGAGATAAGCAAATACAAAAGTGACTGTGTGTTTCTATTTTAGCTTTTTTTTTGTTAAGCGACTGAACGTACAAAATGCAGCCACACACTAGTCAGGTAAGTCACGATTTTCCCTACAGTTTTCAACTTGGAAAAAATGCCACAGAAATGTATGGAATGCTTCAGACTGCTTTTGGAGCATCTTGAATGAATCGAGCATTCATTTTTGAGTGGCATAAGAGATTCAAGGAAGGCAGGGAGTTTGTGATGGATGATGAGAGGTGTGGGAGGAGTAAGGAATTCAGAACACCTGAGTTGATTGGCCAAATAAAGAATTTCATGGATAAGGAACCGCGTGTATCTATAGAGGCAATAAGTGCACAGTTTGATGTCAGTGTGGGAACTGTACACACAATTATTCACGAGGAACTGAAGATGCGGAAGATTTGCGTGAAGTTTGTCCCAAGGGTGCTCAGAGAAGTTCAGAAAGAAAGACATTGTCATGACAGCAGGAAGATGGTCGAGCTGATCAATTCATATCCCGCAGTTCTTGATGCTCTGGTGGAAATTTACTAAGCTTTTGGCTTAGATGTGGCACAAGGCCATATGAAAGGGGCACCCAATGAGACTCGAACTCACTCGTGTAGGTTTGCTAGTCGAGCTTGCTAACCATTACACACCACTTGATGCTCTGGTGACCTGTAATAAAAGCTGGATCTACTATTATGACCCAGAGACCAAGAGACAGAGTTCCCAGTGGAAGCATGCTGGTTCTCCTAGACCCAAGAATGCCAGACAGAGCAAATCCAGCCACAAACTTTTGATGATCCCCTTTTTTTTTGACCTGGTTCGACAATGAATGTCAAAAAGCAATCAGATTGCAAAGAGCTGCACTGAAAAGGTTTCAAAAACAACCCACTACTCCCAATCTGATAGAGTATAAGCTGAATAGGGTTAAAGCTCACAGGGTGATAAAGGCAGCGAAAAAAGAATGCTGGTAAAAATATGTCAGCAGACTGAATTCCTCCTCCAAACCAAAAGCAATTTGGGAGATGATCTGGAAAATTGCCGGTAAACATCAAGCAATACCAATTAAAAACCTCTTCAAAAATAACTTCATCATAACTGATAAAAAGAATATTGGAGATTTGCGAGCTGATACTTTTTCCCAAAATTCATCAAGTCAAAACTGCAAGTTGAAATTTATTACGGTCAAACAAAATGTAAAAAAGTACAAATTAAATTTCAAATCAAAAAGCCAGGAACAATACAATGACCTGTTTTCATTAGAAGAATTAAAAGACTCAATAAAAAGATCTCATAATACCGGTGAAGGACAGGATGAAGTCCATTACGAGTTCTTGAGGCAATTACCTTCAAAATCATTAAAATTACTTTTAAGAATACATAACAAACTGTGGACAGAAGGTAAATTTCTGGATATATGGAGACAAACCACAGTAATAGCAATTCCAAAACAAGGGAAAGACAACTCGCACCCACAAAATTATAGACCAATTTCATTGACCAGTTGTTTGTGCAAAATAATGGAGAGGATAATGAATGATAGATTGGTTTGGTATTTGGAATCCAATGGTCTTATTTCTAATCTACAATACAGATTCCGTAGTAAAAGATGTACAACAGACAACTTGGTTCACCTGGAAACAGTTATAAAGGGAGGCATTCATTAGGAATGAGCATCTTGCTGCTATTTTCTTTGATCTGGAGGCCTACTATACTCTGTGGAAATATGGAATAATGAGAGATCTACGTGATCTCGGACTGAAAGGTAGACTCCCACATTTTATCAATGGGTTCTTATCAGACTGTAAATCTAAAGTCTGCATTGGATGTACTCTCTCTGATATGAAAAATCTGGAAGAGGGAGTCCCTTAAGGTAGTGTACTATCCGTGACTCTGTTTAGCATTAAAATAAACAACATCACAAAACGCTTAACCTCCGGAGTTGACCGATCTTTATACGTGGACGACCTCTAAATATGTTACAGGTCAAAATATATACATGCCATTGAGTGTAAACTCCAACAATGCTTGGACAAGTTAAATAAGTGGACAACAGAAAATGGCTTTAGGTTTTCTCAAACAAAAACTAAATGCGTGCACTTCTGTCATAAGAGAAAACTTCATAATGATCCATGTCTGAAACTTGAAAGGGCAGAAACCCCTGTTGTAAATGAACATAAATTTCTGGGCTTAGTATTAGATAAAAAATTGACTTTTATTCCCCACCTGAAGTACTTAAGTTCTTGTTGCATTAAAAGAAAACAACTGTTACGTGTGATAGCCCACACAGAGTGGGGACCAGATTGAGGAACTCTACTGAAATTATATAGGTCACTGATTAGATCAAAGCTGGATCACAGCAGTTTTATATACCAGTCAGCTTGAAAGACCTATTTAAAAATACTTAATCCAATCTACCATGGAGGCCTGAGGTTGGTGCTTGGAGCCTTCTGAACATCTCCAGTTGAAAGTCTATATGCTAATGAGGCACCTGCAAATATAAGGAGTAATAAATTAGCTACCCAATATTATGCCAAACTGAAATCGTGCCCAAGTAATCCTGCATATAATGCTACATTCCATCCGGATGAAATCAATGCTACAACAATCTAAAATATCAGTTAAAAATATACATCAAGACATCTTTCCTAAAACACCACCTTGGATTCTTGAAAAATCCGAAGTGATCCTTAAGTTGAATGAACTCCTCAAAACAAAAACGCATCCCTGCACTTATATTGAAAAATTCCATCATATTGTATGGCTCGAAGGACCACAGTAGAACAGCGTGTGCAGCTGTCCTAAATAAAATAATTCACGAAAAGGCTCTTCCAATGGAAAGCTCCATCTTCACTGCAGAAGTATGTGCTATTGACCTTACTCTCAACATCATTTCTAGGGACAAACATAACAAATTTATCATATTCTCTGACTCACTCTCTGTATTAACATCAATGGAAAATAAAAAGCTGGAGAACCCATTAATTGTTATACAGCTCAGTAGACTAGACTCAATGTCTAGTCTTAAAAAAATAATTTTGTGTTGGATTCCAAGCTGCATCGGAGTGAGAGGAAATGAAAGAGCAAACTCGGCAGCCAAATCAGCCTTAGATCTAAGCTCTAAAATTATCTCCATTCCATATACCGATTTGAAACTGACAATCAGTAAATTCCTTCACACAAAATGGCAACAACGATGGAGCAATAACATCCACAACAAAGTCTTCCAAATTCAGCCCACCATGGGAGAATAGAGACCAGCTTTGAGAAAATCAAGAAGAGAACAAGTCATTATATCCCAATTGCGCATTGGTCATACAAGGTTTACTCACGCTTTTATGCTGAAACAAGAACTACAACCACAGTGTTTAATGCATCAGACAACTTGCACGGTTAAACACATTCTTATAGAATGCAGAGCTTTCGCTGTCATCAGAAAGCGATTTTTGAAAGTGAATAGTTTAACCGAATTGTTCGAAAATATCAAAATACATGACGTTCTGTCCGTCTTGCGAGAGGCAGGGTTGTACAAAAAAATATGATGAATTAAAACTGATTAATCAAGGGCAAACAAATGAAATCCTGCTTATAAAAAATTTTACCTACTAAGTATTTGTTCAGAAATCTTTGGTTGAATGTATATACATAGAAACAGAATTGGGCGTAAACAACCAACCCACCAATCAAAAACTACAATACTTTAAACCACTTAACTGTCAGCAAACATATAAGCTCAATCACTGTTTTGAATTATTAATCTTTTACATATCATACATTTTGGCAGAAAGAACTCTACCCCACCCCTAGACTGATTGATTAATCGATGATTCTAAGGGAATAATTAAGGAAAATTCACTTTTTTTTTTCTTTCTCTCTTCGTCTTATCATTTCATCTCCTCTCCTATTTTATTTATTTATTTATTAAACTTTCAACCGATGTCTCAAGATTCATTAAAGTGAATCTTGCAATAATATAAAAGAAAACAGTAATGAACTTTGTACAGGCTAAAGGGGTTAAAAAAGGTTCAGACAGGAAATAAAAACAACTCAAGTGGATCTTATGGTGGAGATGGTAATAGAGTCCATATGGTTTAGAAAAATGAAGGAAGATTCAAGCTAAAGATGTAACCAACTTAAGTGTATCTTACGGTAGAGATAGTAATAAAAGTATGTGTGGTCAAAGCAAGAATTAGTTTAAGCTAAAGATTGAGACCATATAAGTGGATTTATCTTTTCTCAAGTACTGACCTTCTGCACAGGATCAGCAGGGGGTACTGAATCTAAATTTTAAGTATCTCTTTAAATGCAGCGTCGGCCATATGTGGAATAAGTTGGTCAACTTGGCAATCTACATATCATTATGCATAGGCGTACCCAAAGATCATCGAAACTCCACCTCCAATTTATATAAGCAAGGCACGACGCCCATAGATGAGTTCAGATCAGATTGAGGAAGACAAGAGATCAAGAGAGACAGAGAGAGAGGTCAAGTGCAGAACCCATCCGAGAATAATCTTAGAACTTCGACTCAAAACCAAGATTAGTCTAGAACCAGGAGTTCGAAGTAAAAGCCGAAACAACTGATTATTTTTCTGCTAAGAAAGCCAAGAGCGATAATTGCCTCCCTTACACCTGTTTGATCTGTCACATTCCCGAACGAGTTTCGTAAGACCTTTTTCTTTTTTCTTTCTTCCTTATTGTATTCTACACATTTTGTAAATACATACATAGTAGATAAAAACAATAGCTTTGAGAAATTTGAAAGCGTTGTTTTCCTTCTTCTTATGCACTTTTGTGAACCACAACAGGTACAATCTCTCTCCAACACCAATTTTATTTCGGCATAGATTCCAGCCAAAATTGGAAACAATCTGAGGTAGCTAGAACACTGCCATTCCGATCAAAAGACACAATGTGGTGAATGGTAATAGTTATCTCGGATTGGCAAGCAGAGCAGAGGAATTGAATGTCGGCGAAAATTCCAAGGCGGAACTAGACGCATCAGCCATGGCTGGATTCACAACATCAGAACATATCTAATTAAATGTGTGCTAACAAATGACTGATGTTACATTCTTATATCATAGCAACTCTTGTAATAATTTAAATGTGTGTAAAAAAAAAAGGAAAAGTAAATAGAATAATTTATACTGCCTGCATATTTATGCCAAACTGAATTGTTTGTTATGCTAAACTGAATTATTTCTAATAGAACTGTTTTTTGACATTGAAACTGTATTTACACTAAACTGAATTATTTAACATAGAACTGTTTTGACATGTGACTGTGTATAAACGGGATCTGTACTAATACTAAACTGAATTAACTGAGTTGGAGCAGCTTGATTGAACTGAGTGGCTCAAGGTAGAGATGTTTTTCACAATTGGACTGTACTTACATTTGAACTGCGTGCCTGTGCTTGACTGAATTATTTGAAATTGAACTGTTTTAGGCATTGAAGCTCTGCTTACACTGGGCTGGATTTCTATATATAACTGCTTGAATAAACTGAATAGTTTGAAATAGAAATGTTTTTGACGAACTGTATACTCACGCTAAACTGAATTGTTTTAAATAGAACTGATTATTTACATAAAAATGGATTTGACGTTAAATAACCTACCAAGGTTGATATGCTATAAAACCAAACCAAACTTTTTTTTGACTAAGGAATACTATGTTGAGGTTTTAAGGGAGTTCAGGAGAGATGCCGTTGGAAGAGCCCAGCACTCTTCAAATCGGGTCAGTGGCATTTCCAGCAGGACAATAGACCAGTCCACAACTCCAGACTATTTGATCAAGATGGGCATCAAGATAGTTCCTCAGCCTCCCTATAGTCCAGACCTTGCTCCCTGTGACTTCTGGTTATTCCCTAAGCTCAAGGAAAACCTTAGAGGCTGTCAGAGGCTGTGACAAAGGTCATTGACATGCTCACACAAGAGGACTTCCATGGAGCCTTCCAGAAGTTGTTGGAACAGTACGACAAGTGCATTGCAGCCGGAGGAGATTACTTCTAAGGGGACTAGAGTTTCATGTGTGTACTATCAATAAGTGCCTATATGAAAAAAGTCTGGAAACTTATTGAAGGCACCTCGCATCTATATAAAACAAATAAGACCTTTCATAAAATCAGATCAGCTTGGTTATTTTTTTTCTGTAGCTAACACGATTCCAGCCTGACAGTCCTGCAGGTGGACCAGCAGATAATCTTTGGACCCCATAACCGCTCGATAGGATCAATCACAACATGGGCTGTTGAGAGGATCTCCAGAGAATTAGGTCTAACCTGTAACACTGGAATCACAACTGAAATTGTGAAGGACGGTGGTTGAGTGGGGTTAGGTTACGGCATTACATCAATGGTGAAGTGTCGAAGAGTCGTCGTTACATTAACCAAGGCCATGACAAGGATCATTGTACAGCCGTTCAAACCCGTTTAAAGTGACCAAAGACGCAAACATCACCAGGCAAGTTTTTGGCCTTCATATTTGGGAATGTGCAAGGTATTTTGTTCATCAATTACCTTGAAGAAGAAAAAAGTGCTCTTTCACCAAGACAATTCACCGTGTCACAAGTTGATAGCAGCGATGGCAAAACTACATGAATTGCACTTCAAACTGCTTCTGGACCCACACTATTCTCTTGGTTGGTTGGTTCTTTGGGCTTTATGGCATATCAACCTAGGTAGGTTATTTAATGCCAAATTCTGCTTATATGTATATACATCCAACTAAAGATTTCTTAGCAAATACTTAGTAGGTAAAATTTCCTATTTGCAAGTTTGGTTTGGTTTGTTTGGTTTTATGGCATATCAACCTGTGTAGGTTATTTAACGCCAAATCCATTTTTATGTAAATAATCTGTTCTATTGAAAACAGTTCAGTTTAGCATATGTACACAGTTTAATTGTCAAAAACATTTCCATTTCAAACTATTTAAGCAGTTATATGTAATAATTCAGTTAAGTGTAAATACAGTTTTAATGTCAAAAAACAGTTCTATTTCAAATAATTCAGTTAAGCGTAAGTACGGTTTAATTGTCAAAAACATTTCTATTTCAAGCTATTCAATTTACTCAATTCATTTTAGCATAAGTATGCTGTTAGTTCTATTTAACCCATAGATAGGACCCTTATCAGGTGCTCCCACTCCGGGCCAGAGTGGACCTGGGAGCGATGGCAATGAAGGGGTACTCCGCATTCCCCAAAGCTCCAGCACTGCTGGAACCTCACCATAAGATTGTTTAGTGTGATATCCAGGACACTCGTTAGGGGTGGGGGCTTACCCCTCTGCAGAGGTGCAATCAGTGTATTCTACAGCCCCAGCTGACTGGACAATACACAGATTTAAATGTCAGACAGTTTTATATCAGATAATTCAGTTCAGCATAAGTACACAGTTTAGACGTCAAAAACAGTTCTATTTCGAGCAATTCAGTTCAGCATAAGTACGCAGTTCCAATGTCAAAACAGTTCTATTTTAAACAATTCAGTTTAGCATAAATACACAGTTTAAATGAAAAAATCAGTATAGTGAAAGAAGCACGGTTTTGTTCTATTTAACCCATAGAGAGGACCCTTATCAGGTGCTACCACTCTGGGCCAGAGTGGACCTGGGAGCAATGGCAATGAAGGGGTACTCCGCATTCCCCAAAGCTCCAGCACTGCTGGAACCTCACCATCAGATTGTTTAGTGTCATATCCAGGACACTCGTTGGGGGGGTGGGGTCTTACCCCTCTGCAGAGAAGCAGTCGGTGTATTCTACAGCCCCAGCCGACTGGGCAACCTATTTGCAGGATTTCATTTGTTTGCACTTGATTAACCAGTTTTAATTCATATCTTTTTGAACAACCCTGTCTCTCTATAAGGACAGAATGTCATCTATTTTGATGTTCTCAAACAGATCAGTTATACTTCATCCGAAGGTCAAAAGGTTTTATTGTTTTTTCTTTTCTTTCAAAATGTTGCTTGTATTTCAGGTTGTAGGTACTGTCATAAGCTGGGTTGGATGGGAAAGATTTCAGCTTTATAGAGTTTTGGAGAGCCAGTTTTTCATGTCTTAGTGTAAGAGGTGGTTCATTTGCTTTGGTGTGTAGGCTTTCAACAGAAGTGCTATATTTTCCAAGGGCTCGTCTAAGTCCTTAGTTCTTTCAAGTATGTCTTTCTGGCAGCGACATATATAAAGCAGCCATAATTGAGTCTTGATCTGATTAATGAGAAATATAATTTAAATAATGTTTCTTTGCTTTCTCCCCAGTTAGTGTGTGCTATAGTTCTAAATAGTTGTATGGTTTTGTTACATTTTGTTCTCAAGTATTTAATATATTGAATGAAGGAGAGTTTGCGATCAAAAATGATTCCTAGTTATTTGTAGTGTTCAACAATTGGTATTTTGGTGTGGTCAATTTTCAGTACTGGATCTAGGTGGAGCTTACATTGGTTACGGAAGTGGATGCATTTCGTTTTTTCTTTTGAAAATTTTAATCCATTCTCAGTGGTCCATTTGTGGAGTTTATCAAGGCATATTTGAAGTTGTCTTTCTATATGGTTCATGTTTCTTGCTCTGTAGCAGATCAGGAAGTCATCCACATACAAAGCACAGTTTGTTCTGCTGTTAATATTTTTCACAATATTATTAATTCTTATATTGAACAGCATGACAGACAATACATTGCCTTGAGGTACACTCATTTCTTGGTGTTTTTCTTCAGAGAAAGCTTCTCCCATTCTTACTCTAAATTGTTTATCTTGAGGGAAGATTTGGATAAATATTGGCATTCTGCCTTCAAATCCAAGGTTTTTCAGATCTCTTACAATGCCGTACTTCCAGGTTGTGTTGTATGCTTTTTCGAGATTGAAAAAAAACTGCCCCTTGATGTTCTTTTTTAGTAGAAGCCTCTCCGATAAATGCTTCTAATCAAATCAGGTGATCTATAAGGCTTCTTTGGTTTTTGAAACCAGATTGGTATTCTGTTATTAATTTATTGCTTTCTAAATACCAAATCAATCTGGAATTTACCATTCTTTCTAATGTTTTGCAGACACAACTGTTCAGAGAAATGGGTCTGTACATTTTTGCGTTTTTATTGTCTTAGAAAGGTTTGGGTATTGGTATAACTGTAGTTTCTTTCCATATTTAAGGCATGTCACCTCTGTTCCATAAATCATTGGAGATTTGTTGGAGGAAATTTGTGGATGGTTCAGGTAATTCTTTCAGGAACGGATAATGTATTTTGTTGGGTCCAACTGTTGTATTGTGTGCCTTGTTGAGGGATTCTTTTATTCTTTTTAACTTTTTCTGCTTTTGTTTTGATAATTTGAATACTTTTGCTTTGGTTTTTAGTGGATGAATTTTGTGAGAAAGTTTCATCTAAATGAATTGCTATATCTTTCTTGTCTCTGATTTTCAAATTATTGTGAGTGAGGTGTTTTTTAGGAGTATTGTTATTTTTGCCAGTTATTTTTAAAATCCTCTGCCATACATTTTTGGCTTTGTGTTACCATTAATTTTAGTCACATAATTTCTCCATGTATTTCTTTTGGAGTCTTTGATGATTTTTCAGGCTTTGGCTTGGCTGTTTTTATAAGTGTTTAAATTTTCTCGTGTTGGGTTTATTTAAATTTTTTTTAAAGTTGCTCTACATAATCTGACAGTTTTTTTACATTCTTTATTGAACCATGGCCTATTGTATTTTGTAGAGATAGAGCTTTTGGGTATATGTTCTTCAGCTATGTTTAACTGTGTGTGTTATAAAATAGCCGAGGGATTTTGGTTCATGCCTTTGAGTTTAGTTAGGCTGAGAACCTTTCGGCTCAGCACAAGGGTTAGTTAGGTGCAACATTGAAGCAGGTGTTAATGCGGGTGACGTCACACACCGGAAGCGCGCGGAGGTTTGTGTGAGAATTTGAAGAAAGACAGAGTCGGGTACTAGATGCCAAACGAGAAGGATCGATTTTGGAGCTCGCAGACGCGAGGCGAACTTGTGCCCTATAGGAGCCGCTTGAGTTGGGGGCAAAATGAATAAGATAGCATGGAAGATTGTGTCTCTCCTCCTTACGTCGAAACCTTTAAGTTAATAAAAAGGTTTCGTACCTGAACAAGAAGTCGTTACATGTTTTCAAATTCCGAGATTCCTATGTTCTATTGTTATGAACATTATATGTCCACTTCGCACATAGAGTTAATTGCAAATATGGTACATGTGTTTGTAAAATATAAGATCTTTCCCCTCATTGTTTTTCATGGCTTCTGGGGATAGTTGGCCAAGGCATGAAGTTTTAAATCGATCCTAATTAGACTTTCCTGGGTTCCAGCTTGGAGTTCTTTAATTCAATTCATCAGTGCTGTCTTCCAATAGAATCAGTAAGTAGTCACTTCCACAGGTGTCGTCATGTACTTTACAGTTTTAATCTAGAAACAAGGAAGGGTTACATATTGATAGGTCTATTGCAGAATATGTGCCTGTTCCTGGCTGCCGATATGAGTTGGATTTCTTATTGTACATATACAACTGATGTTGATTTAATAAAGATTCTATGACTTTGCCCAATTTGTTGGTTGTCTTACTTCCCCAGATCTCATTATACCTATTAAAGTCCCCCATTATAATGAAGGGCCTTGGTAGTTGTTCTATTAAATTGTTCAGCTCCAAGTCCTTGGGTTCTTCATTTGGGGGAATACATACTGAACACACTGTTATCGTTCTGTGGAGGGTTGCTGATATAGCAACTGCTTGCATGTTTGTATTTAGAGTAATTTCGCTGTGAGGGATGTTGTTAATGATTATAAATGATCTGCCACAAGGTCTATCAGTGTACTGTTTTATTAAGTTGTATGAATAATAGTTTTTCATGTTGATGGTGGTGTTGTTTTTAAGGTGAGTTTCTTGGAGACAGTATTTTGTATTAAGTAATAACAATTCAGAGTAGCTGACCCTTTCTCCTCTGATATTCCATTGGATTATTTTATTCATTTAGTTTAGTTTTTGGGACTTTTTTGGTTGAGATTTGTTGATTGGAGTTTTATTTTCAATTTCCATTTCTTCAATCTCTTCAAATTTGTTTGATGTGATTATTGGGGTGGGCTGTATTTGAGAAATTCTTTTATTTGGGTTTTGTTTTTTAATGGTAATATCTTTCATTTTATTTTCATTTATATCTTTGTTAATATCTGGAGTCATACCAGTGACCTTTGTCACTCTTCTTTAGTTTGTTCAGTGGTTTTAGGGTTTTCTTCTGTATTGGTATTTACTTTCATTTTTATGCAAGGCTCGCTTTGTTTCATTTCAGTTGAATGCATTCTTTTAAGGTTTTCTTGGAATGTTAACCATTCGTTAGCTTTTAAATTTATCAATTTTTCTATTAGTTTTTGGTATTTATCGATCTAAGTGCTATCCTGGGGTGGTTGATTTACTTTTTGTGCTACATTAACATGTTTTGGTTCCCATATAGCTTTCAATGATTTTCATTGCTTCAGGGAAAGGTATATTTTTTGTGTGCTTGATAAACATTATCGCTTTTTCTTTCTTATAAATGGCACAGCTTCTTGAAAAAACAGGGTGTTCCTCATGGCAGTTTGCATATTTTATATTCTTGCATCCATTTTCCATATGATCTGGGTCACGTTCGCCACATTTGTCACATACTTGGCGTTCTCTGCATATTTCTTTGTGGTGTTCAAATTTTTGACATTTGAAACATCTCAGGGGAGCTGGTATATACTGCTCTACCCTTTCTATTGTGTAGCCAATTCTGATTTCTTTTGGTATTGATGGTTTCTCAAAAGTCAGAATGTATGTATGGGTCTGTATGGTTTCATCATTTTGGCGAATAGTGACTCTTCTGTATTATTTTATTCCTTGCTTTTTAAAAGTTGTTTCAATCTCTTATAGTGTTGCTAGTGACAGTTCTTTATCTTTCACAATGCCATTGGAGGTATTTGATTTGGCGTATGAATAGACATGACATTTGAGACAATGAATTTTATCCATTTTTAAAAGGTTTTCAGCATGTTTTTGCTTTCCATTTCCACAAGGAGGTTTCCAGTTTGTAGTTTCTTTACAGTTTTTGGGTTGGATCTACTGGATATTATTTTTTTTCTATCAAGATAGGTGACAGTTGATCTAATTTTACATCTTGTAATGATTCAATAATGATGAATCTGAGAAAGTTACTTTCTGTTTCTGAGTCGGAATCAGATAATTATCTTTTGGATTTTTTGAAAGAAGCCATGATTGGTGTATATTTTTCATTGGTGCAATGCTCCACCACCCACCATGGAGTTCAACTTCTGCTGGGAAAAAGCCAGGGGAGAAACCCATTTGCACTGGCTGAAACAGGGATACATTACCAGTATACTCATATCAAGAGCAAAATTCTGAGCCTCTGCCAATTTTTGGTTTTAGTGCCATAAAATTTAACAGTGATCAAAACTACTCTCAATACAATTGACTCTCAGTCCCCGCCTTCTAGCACCTATAAAATAAAAGGGTTGGGAATTGTTCCGCAAATGCTGATTGAATAGTACATTCTGGAGGAAAACATACAGGTGCTAGGGCATGACAAGACCGGCCAATTGATCAGATTGGGCCCAATCCGACAGCCTGTCAGACCAAGTGCTGCAAGCCATTGACCACTCTGTTGCCAGATCAATGACTGCTCAACCACCAGGATCCCGTCTTAGCACCTTACAGGTTGCCACCCACAGCCAATAGGTGGCCCCATCAGTGGGGTGGGTCTTATCCCTCTGCAGAGGTGCAGTCGGCGTATTCTACAGCCCCAACTAACAGGGCAGACTATTCTCCAGACCTGGCCCCCAGCAACTACAGGCTGTTTGCAAAACCTGAAAAGAATGCTCCAGGAAAGAGATTTGGCTCCAATGAAAAAGTCATATCTGAAACTGAAGCATATTTTGAGGCTAAAGACAAATCATTCTACAAAAAAGGTATCACACAAGAAGAAGACTTAGTTGAATTTTGCCAAAAAGTTATTGTTTTATTAGTTAGGCCTGGGACTTATTGAGTAATGTGTTAGCTGGAAAGCAATAATTATTGTGAATTGTAATTACTTGTTTAATATAAGACTTCTATTTTCAAATACTATGATGTTTACATATATTCTCAACATAAATAATGTAGAAATAGTTTTACATGTTTCATACATTATTGTAGAATATTTCTATAAATTGAAATCAGACACAAAAATCCACTAGTTCAAATCTTTATAAACCATTTTTATTGAAATAGTATTTAATCCTTACTGTTATTTCATTTTCCTATAATTTTGACAAGTGAAAATAAAGCAGGAATAGTACCCTCAATTTTCAATAAAGACCTTCTCAATCATAACATTTTTGCCATTGCTTTTCCTGCTTTCTTAGAAATCATGAATTAATCTCACTTTAACACTCATCTTTTAACCATTCCAATCATAACTTTACTTTGTCGACATTTTTGGGTTTACTGGTTCAATTAGAATTTACTATAAACAATACATTAGCTGAATTCTTTTTAAAAACTCAGCATATTTTCTAATTAAATTAGAAAAATTAATTTCATGATAATGATTTAGAAAATATACACATAGTCTGTTACCAATACTTTCAGATTATCAATTACAAATAAATAAATGCCAGGAATCTGAAATATAATTATTGTGAAAGGTTTATCTATGTTAATGCCCATTCCATGGAACGTACTCTAATTTATTGCATGGCAAATGAATATTTTTCTTTTCAGTAAACAAGTTTCCTAGAAATGTTAGTGATTTCTTTAATATTACTTCATTCAATAATGAATGATAGCAATTAATTTTATTCATAACAGAAATACTAACTGTAGTTTTACATTTTAATTTATAGATGAAGGTTTGGTAACTTAATTTCAAAAGAATTTTTATATCAAAGAAAAAATGCTCTTTACTTTCATTAATTCCTCATTTTCTATTTCTTTAAAGATACAGTATAATGAATAATTTAAGTGCACAGTTTTTATGCTGGGCGATTATTGCATTGATTGCAATATATCTAATGATAAAGTCAGGTATTATTTAAATTCAAAGAAGGGATCTTTTGGCATTATTTGAATTTGTTAAAATTATATATATATATATATCAGTAAAAATAACAAAACCATTTGATATATTTTGGAATAAATTTATAATAGAGAAAAATAAAAATTCCAAGGTTTTTATGGTAAATGCTACACATAACTACTATTATAAAAGCCATGGAATGATTTTTACACTTTGTTAACATTAACAGTTAATTATTTAAATTTATTCTTCTTTCAAATGGATCATATTAAATTATCCACTTAAAAACCTATCTCAATGTATTTTGATGACATACATAATATTTTTACATTTAGAAATTTTTCTACATTACATTGCTACACATCCAAGTTTTCTTATCATCCACATCTATGAACTGACATTGACTGAATGATGAAGGTTATTGTTTGAAGTTTTCCCACAGTTCATTTTTATTCATGTATACATCTTTACAATTTCAAATAATATTCACTTCATTATTTAGCAAATTAGCAATAGAAAATATTTATAAGCTCACCAGTGAGCAGCAACAGTAGATTGACCAATCAGAGAGGATAACATATATGAACAACAGCAACTTAATGCAGCCTTGTTACATAGAAAGCATATCTTTAGTATCGCACAACTAAAAACAAGATGGCTTGACCAAAATTTTGAACAAAGGAACCATTTTGTGGAATTAGCTGACAGAAGCTGAGCAAATAACATAGCACTGAAAAGATGTAATGCCTGATTTTATCAACACAGTTGCAAAATACACATGTGTAGATGTATCTTTAAAATACCTTATATATATATATATATATATATACTAACTTTTAAACAAAATATTTTCATTATAAGCAGCAACAAAAAAGGGTGTATGTTGTCAGTAATTCCTCACAACCTGCTTCCCCTGTTTGATGTAATAGACAGACTCCAGAAAGGCTTATAAAATAAGCTAGCTTAATTCTTTTTTTGCAGTTAGATGTATTAAGTTGAATAAAGCTTTCCTAAGTTTATTCACCTCGGGTTATTCATTACAATTTATTCAACTTAATAATGGAACGATACCTCAAGCCCGACCACCTGGAACTTGATACGTCAGACCCTGACTCTGATGACAAATGGCTACATTGGAGGGATATGTTTGAGGCATTTCTTTCGGAGCTGCAGTCTTCTACGTTGGCATTGACTGGCTCACAGAAATTAACTCTCTTATTACACAATATTTCCAATCCCATTTATAAGTGTTTGTCCAGATGTCAAAATTACGATGTTGCTATAAGCACTCTAGATGGTATGTTCATTAAGAAGAAAAACTCCATTTTTGCAAGATACTTACTTGCTACTCAGCATCAAGAGACTGAAGGAAGTCTAGAGCTGTATCTCCAAAACCTGAAAATATTAAGTCACGACAGTGATTTTACTGCCCTGACAGCAAGCCAAGCCAGGAATATCGCAATAAGAGATGTCTTCATCAGTGGAGTACGGTCTAATCAAATCAGACAAAGGATGCTCGAAAACAAGGAATTGAATCTGGCTACCACCTACGAACTAGCCTTTATGTTGGACATGGCCCAGAAACAATCAGATCTCTATTCGCAACCTGATTTTTCAGGGGCTACTATTCCTGCCCAGCCTCATTCCCAACAAATTCCCATCTCAAATTCACAACATTGTGACCCCCAGGATAAGGATTCTTCAAATACTATTGAACAACCCATTACTATCGCTGCAGCTGAAATTGAATGCTACTTCTACGGCCTTCATAAACATGCTCGTTCATCCTGCCCAGCTCAAAACAGTAGATGTCATAGATGTGGCAAGCAGGGACATTTTTTAAAGGTATGTCAGTCGGCCCCCTCATAGAAAACCCGTTTAGCCGCCACCATATCTCTATCTACCGTATCGACTGTCTCTCCCAAATGCCTTTCTAAAACGATTGTGCCGACTTAAGTGAATGGACTAAATCTCCATGCTCTTATTGATACAGGGAGTTCTGAAAATTTTATCAATGCACATATCGTGGAAACAAATAAGTGGAAAATCTTTTCTGTTCTAATCAAATATTGATGGCCACTTCATCCTTATCTCACCGTGTAATTGGATACTGCATGGTTAACCTTGAGCTAAAAGAAAATTTCTTTTCTAAGATCAAGTTACTGGTAATGAGAAACCTCTGCTGCGAAGTAGTTTTAGGGCACAATTTCCTTAACTGACATTCTCACCTTACAATTCCATTCGGTGGTACCAAACCAGCGCTGCAAATATGTGGATTAGCAACTGCAAAAGTCCAGTATCCATCTCTCTTCTCAAATCTAACCTCTAACAGTAAACCTATAGCCGTAAGATCTAGACGCTATTCGCTCAAAGACAAGGAATTTATTGCAATGGAAGTGAAGAGACTTCTTAAAGAAAATATTATAGAGCCCAGCAAATCACCATGGAGAGCCCAGGTCCTAATAATGACTAATGAAAACCATAAAAAGAGGATGGTTGTTCACTATTCCCAAACCATCAACAGATATACACAGCTCGGTGCATATCCGCTGCCCCGTATTGACGAAATGGTTTCCAATATCACTAAGTATCGTATTTTCAGCATGTTGGATCTTAGGAGTGCCAACCATCAGATACCAATCAAGCCAGAGGAAAAACCTTATGTGGCATTCGAAGCTTGTGAGCATTTATATCAATTCCATAGGATCCCTTTTGGGGTTACAAATGGGGTCGCAAGTTTTCAAAGGGTAATAGACGAAATCATTTCTAATGAGAAATTGAAGGGTACTGTGATATACATAGAAAATGTCACAGTTTGCGGTTATAACGAGAAAGATCATAACCACAACCTCAAAGAATTCATGGCCGCCGTAAATAAATATGACCTGACACTTAATGAGGAAAAGTGTTCATATAATTTGAAAAGCATAGTCAGGAATGGTGCCATGAGACCTGACCCCGAGCGACGTAAACCCCTAATGGAATTACCAATTCCTGGAAATATAGCTGCTTTACGTCGAGCCCTTGGCATGTTTGCCCATTATTCCCAATGGGTTGCGTCCTTTTCTGAAAAAATACATTTACTTACTCAAATAAGAACTTTTCCATTATCTGATTCGGCCATTAGAGCATTTCAAAATTTAAAAAGGGATATTGCTAATTCTGCCATTGCTGCCATTAATCTTTCTGCTCCACTAGTAGTTGAAAACATGGAAGATAGTACAGTTGGTATTGACAAACCAAAAAATGCCAATCTCAAAATGGGAAAGTGTCATCCCCGAGGCTTTAAACGCTATCGGGACCTTACTGTGTACATCTACAAATGCTACTCCACACAAGGTTTTTTTTGTTCCAACGACGAAGCTCGACAGGCACTTCCCTCCCTTCATGGCTTACTCAAACTGGAATCATTTCACTGAAACACCATGTTTGTCATAGTAAACATGACCCCTTAGTCAGCAAAGTGAAACTTATTGAGGTGAACTCCCCAATACGCCCAGATTGAAACTGCGGAAGGAAGGCAGTCAACAGTCTCCTTAAGAGACCTCGCCCCAGCTGGAAATACATCTGAAGAGGCTACCGCAATGGAGAATCATGAATATCCAGGTTTCAGAACCAGCCCAGTTAAGCTAGGCGATCAAATCCTGTGTACATCTAGTTCAGATACTCTACCGAATGAATCCGATTATCCTTATGAACCTTCTTCTACATCTGATTCTGAAGAAAGACCAATACCACAAAAATGCCCTCACCCTACATTGGAGACTGACACTTACTTTGCAGACACCCAGCAACTGAAACATTAAAAAAAAAAACGGTGCTGTTTCAAGGATAGACCCTCTACGCAGAAATGCGTTAATCACGATAACAATAACTTTTCGTCTGACATTGACAGCCACCAGTTACCTGAACAATCAAGATGTTCCCAAAGGACCCGCAAAGTGCCAAGTCATTGGAAAGACTTTGTTCTGTACGAATAACAGGTGGAGGAGAATGTTCTAAGGAATTCCCCACAACCTGCTCCCCTTGTTTGGTGTAATAGAGACTCCAGAAATACTTATAAAATAAGCTAACTTAATTCTTTTTTTGTGGTTAGTTGTACTAAGTAGAATAAAGCTTTCTGAAGTTTATTGGCTTTAGGTTATTCATTACAGTGCGCACATGAGTTTTGAACGTGACAACTGTCAATTAATTAACCCTAATGGAGCAGTTTTCAACGTAATACAAATGTCCTTGCTGTGTTATCTGAAAAATATTGTTTCTACCTGAAATGCCACTTACAAGTTCGCCACTGTAAGGAATCTGATATTAAAAAGTTACCCAACTTAGTAAAAGGAATGAAGATAAAACTGACACCAGATTATGCTCTGTATTCAAGAGGAGATGTCTAATGACAGAAATAAGACTTTGGATTGCAAGGCAACAAAAATCCTAACACTTGTACACAATGATTTAATAGGCCCCATTCAACCCTTAGCAAAAAATGGTTATAAATATGTAATTAATTTTATTGATGACTTTTCTGGCCTTACAATGTTATATTTCTTAAAACACAAGTCAGACACTTTGCTTGCTACAACAAAATATCTAGCAGACATTGACACTTATAGCCATGTAAAATTTTTACAGACAGACTACATAATGGAGTTCACTTCTGAACCTTTTAAACAGTTACTTGTACTTATTAGAATATAAACATGAGCAGTCAGCTCCTTATTCTTCGCATCAAAATGGGACCGCTTAATGATCATGGTGAACTTTATTTTCTACTGCAAGGTGTCTCCTTATTGAGTCAAAATGACCCAAAAACTTGTGGGTTTACGCATTGATGGATTCAGCATATATTAGAAATTGTTGTTATAATAAAAACACAAGAAAAACCACATATGAAAGTTTTACCTATTCAAAACCCAACTTGAAATGCATATTTTTGGCACAACCTGTTTTTGTTATGCACAAAATAAAACAAAATTGGATCCTTGTTGTAAAAAAGGCATTTTTGCCGGTTATGATAAACAAAGTCCAGCTTACTTGATTTATTTTACAGAAACAATGGCTATTAAAAGAGTTAAGTGTGTAAAATTCATCAACACTTATGATAATAACTCACAATTGAAACCAGATAAAAATACCAAATTTCCAGAATACTTAATCATATATGACATACAACAGAAAAATAACCTAAACACCAAAGGGGAGGGGCAAATAACCCATTATCCGATCCATATGATTTTTTTGAAGTCAAAAACTTTGAATTTGGTGAGGTTGATTACTGTTGTACTCTGTGTTCGATTACTGCTAAATACTGTAGCCATAAACTCTGTAGATTCGAATAACTGGATTTTAGCAATAAACAGAGAATTTGGTTCCTTAATAGAAAATAATACTTTTGAATGGCAGAAGGCACCAAGAAATAAAAACATTGTCAGTAGTAGGTGGATCTTTACTATGAAAAGTAAAAGTAACAGAAGTCATGAGTATAAAGTTTGTTTCATAGCCAAAGGCTACACACAAATATATGGCAAGGATTATAAAGAAACTTTCACCTTAACAACAATTATGGCTTCCATAAGGTTACTATTGCAAATAGCAGTCTATTACGACTTGTTAATTCATCATATGGATGTTAAGAGTGCATATTTAAATGCCCCCTTAGACTATGAAATATATGTTGAGCCACCAGAAGGCTTTAAAGTTAAGAATGGGAATTATGTTTGGAAACTTTTTAAAAATCCCTATATGAGTTAAAACAGAGTGGTCAAACTTGGAATAAAACATTCCATACTTAACTACACAAAATTTTGAGCCATCACCTGTGGACCCTTGCATATACGTTCAAAATGTCCACAATCAAATATCCATCATTATTGTGGGTACATGATATATTAGTAGCTTCAAAAACTGAGGCATACCTTATGCAAATTAAGACAAGACTGAACTCTACTTGGAAAATGAATGTGCTTGGGAAATTATCCTGGTTTTTAGGATTACAATTGAATGTGAAATTAATACTATTAAAATAAATTAATCAAGATATATTGAGAAGATATTATCACAGTTTAGCATGGCATTTTACAAACTACACTCAACTCTATGTGAAATGGCTCTAACAAAAACAAGTGACAAAGTCGATTTAGTAGGAAGCAAACTTTATCATGAAATTATTGGCAGTCTAAAGTATGTAATGGTTGCAACAAGACCAGAAATTTGTTATACAGTTACTAGGTTATCTCAAGACCTAAAAAAACAAACAAATTCATTCCATTTAATGAAGGCTAAGCATGTCTAACGTTATTTAAAAGGCACAACCAATCATTCACAAATTCTTAAGAAATCACAAAAACCCTTGAAATTAGAAGGATTTTGTGACACAGATTGGGCTAATTTAAGTGACAGAAAAAGTGTGAGCAGATTTTGCTTTAGATTGGCAGAAAATAACCCAATGATATTATGGAAATCTATAAAGCAGAATTCAGTTGCTTTGTCAACATGCAAAGTGAAATTTATCACCATTTCATTAGCAAACCAAGAAGACCTGTATCTTAGAGCAATATTGAGAACTATAACAGAAATTGAGTCACTTAAAAACCCAACAATTATTCATTGTGATAATCAGTCCAGTATTGTTTAGACAAAAAAACCCAGTCGTTCATTAAAGATTGAAACATATTGATATAAATTTTCAGTTTATATGTGATGAAATAAATAAAGTGTACATTTTTTTTAGAATACATTGAAACAGAGAAAAATGTAGTAGACACATTCACAAAGCCAATGACAGGAATAAAATTAAACTCTTTGAAAAAGATTATAGTTGGTAATTGATTCTTTACTTAGTAAATTAGCCATTTGACAGGGGCAGAAGAATACATCAACAGTAATCTCAGCAAAAGGGGTAAAAATCTCCCAAATAAGTGTACAGGATATGACAATAAACCAGCCAATTAATCCTACCTCTCCCAAAAATCACTAATTGTGTTTTAGTGTCAATTAAATAAAATTGTGTTAATACTGAGAATTGAAAAAAAAAAAGATTATTTGCATTTTTTAAATTTTAATATGCATTTCTTTTAAAGGTGGAAGATTCCATCTTATAACCCCAAGCAGGGGGCCCTGTTGGATTGTTTGTGAGGGGGAACTACTCATGGCGTATAAGCTTGCCAGTCAACAGTAGCAGTAGATTGACCAGAGATAACTACAAAATTTATGAATAATGGCAACTTAATGCATTCTTGTTACTTAGAGGGCATATCTTTTGTATCACACAACTAAAAACAAAACAGAATGACTACCCAAATTCCAGTATACTGTTTGCACACAGTTATATGGTTTCAAGTATTGCTATTGAACTCTAATATTAATCATTGTTTGCACACTGTTAAATGGGTTCAAGTATTGATATTTAACACTACTATTTCTATTTATCAAGTGTTACTTTCTTACATAAAACTAATCATTTGTTTGCACATGTTTACATTTTAAGTGTAGCTATTTAACACTATTTCAATTTAATATTGATAATAATCCCAAGTAAAAGGATGAATATTTTTACTTGACCCATAAATGGGTACTACCATTTATGATTAAAATGGACTTGAAAGTATTGGTAATGAAGAAGTATTCCACATTCCAGAAACTGCAAGACTGGAGCATCAGATGCAGTTTAATGTCATATCTGACCGAGACAATAAATGGTTTCAAAGATGGCTAATTATCACTGATAATTATATTCGATATTATTCATTTATTTGCATGTTTAAGTGGTTTAAAGTATTGGTATGTAATGCTAATATTTCAATTTGACTTTTGCACATGGGGAAGTGATATATAAATGATACAGTAAATGACTAAATGCTTCTATTTTACACAGGGACACAAACAGATACTACTACTCTGGGTCAGAGTGGAGCTGGGACTAAAAGCAATGAAGGGGTAATCCATATTCTCCAAACCTCCAAGTTTACTGACATACCTACGACACATATTAGTGGGATGGAGGGCTCCCACTTAAGAGAGATACAGCTGGCATAGTCTATATCTCCAGTTAACAGGACATGCAAGTATTCTTGCATATTGTTCATAAACATATTCTAAGGAGAAATTAAGCATATACATATGTTAAATTATCAGAAATTATACTTTCAATCTTACTTAGAGTAAGTTCTTTGTGCTGAAAAAGGAAATTTTACTCAATGATTGTCATAATCTATCACTACTTTTCAACATTCATGACCAAATATAAATCATCACTGAATAAGATCAGTTTTCAAAAATAAAAGAAGCAATTAAGTAAATTTGAAATTTTCATATCTAATGATCCTCTTATTAAGATTTTTCACTTTTCTCTAAACAATAGATTTTATTTTATTATGTTTTACATAGTCTTGCTTTCAAACATAATGATGATGATAATTTTCAGCCTCTCAACTTACTCGTAAACATTTTAGAATTGTTTTCTCCTGGTTCAATTTAAAAGAAAATATAGTGTGCTTTTCAACAGCTATTATATCTCATGGTAATTTTGAAGTCTGGGCTGGTCTGCTTCAAATCTTAATGATATAAACAATTTTATCAAATAAATGTCTTACATGTATAATTATTTGTATTTTGAAAACTATCCAGATATTATATATACATATTCCACCGAATGACTAATTATAAATTGTTTGCAATCTACATGCAAATATTTATCTTTTCTTTTACTTGAGCCCTTAAAAACTTCATTTTGTCAATTTATAAATGCATACGAGTTATCTCCCTTACATTGCTACTATGTCATTATCAGTGCATTCTATGAGAAAATTGCTTTTTAACTTTAAAATCTCAAATGAATTCAAATGTCTCAATTGTTTATTGAATTTTCTTTTAAAAAAATGTCACAAAACATTTTATTTCTTTTGTTTTAAACACATTTACATGGTGTCTAATTGAAAACTTTAAAGTGATATGATTTTTAATTCTGTCATCATTAGTTTTTCTTACTAATAATGCTTTGTATAATAATCATCAAAATTAAATATCATAAGTTTTAATTCTATTCCACTGTCCATATGCTATTTGTATTGTCAATCTAATTTTATCTTAATTTCCATTAGCTAGAAAGTCAGTATATCACTAGGTGTATAATGAAAAAACATACTGAAATACAACAATAAAATTAAAAATAGTTGCTTAAAAACAAAATGTTCATTTAAGAGGGGTAAGTTAGTTAATTTTCACACAGTAAATGTTGTTAGCATACTTTCTGGTGAAACAATTATTTTTTTAATAAAACCATATAACCTTCAAACTATTCAAGCCTTAACTTAACCAATAATACCAATAAAATAAATTATAGTCCATGATCACAGAAAAGTAAGCCCAATCATAAAAGTTAACAACAAAATGAAAACTAACATATTCATAAAGAAAAAACAACATAGAAACTGAGATTAACTTTTTTTCATAAATTTTTCTACATTAATACACACATAAGCTTGTTTCCTCTTCAATGCACTGAAGTCTTCCATTTATTAATTCATTAGTTTTGCGGGGGTCGGGGGTCAGTATTCAATATCAATAATATATGATTTTACAAAAGAAGGAAGTGCTCACACACAAGTTTTTAAAAAATTATCTAAAATACCTTCTGTGTGACCAATGATTCTGAGTAAATTATTCTTTGTTTAGCATCACATTAGCTTACAATTCAATTCAGCATGCAAATTCTTATCAGTATAAGAAGTACTTCTTAATCATTCACTGATGGTGTTTCTGAATAGCTAAATCATATTTTTCATTTCAGTAAAGAGTTCTCAACTCTTGCTCATAATATGATATAATTTAAGCTTATAGAAATCCAAGCACAGTATCAAAGTTGTTTGTGTTGAGGTGAATGTATCATTTTAACATAATAGTTCACTTCTGTTTAAAATGCAGTCATTATCTTTATATGCTCACTATATTATATAACCAAATAAACTCTAGATAATATTTAAAAAATTTTAAATTTTAACATAATGATTTATTGTATTTAAAATCTTAAAATCATTCTATTTCATTTTTCTAATCCTTTTAGTGTGTGTGTGTGTGTATTTATTTTATTAGTGACAGAATTAACTAGATACTCATGGGAAATAAAATCATTTATATAGAGAAGAAAATACAAAAGTTGTTTTTAAAAAGTATTAAACAAGCTTACTTGCAAATATTTTAAACATCATCTTTCAAATTTTGAAAACTAATGACTTTATATTAATTTTTTAATATTATTTCTTAAAGAGACCAACAACCATGTAACTATCCATCAATGAAGTCACTTACCCCAAAAAATTCATTCACTTTTTCCAGATGTTGGCAATTTTTTTTTTTTTTGGTATGAACAGTGTGTTATTTATATAATGATTGCTTAATATGAATATAGCAAAGTCAAATTTATTTTCTGTCTCAAAGTATAGCAGTGATTGGTTACCATCAAATAAGGGAACATATATTAGGCCTAAAAATGTGGTTGTTGTCACCAAAAGTTGAAAAGCATTTCACATCTACCATAAATGGTATACATAGATACATATAATTAAAAATTCCACTTGAATTTCTCAAAAACATAACACATCAATATTAAACTAATATTTTGAAATGAGTCTTCTCTATTCAATGTTCATTACAGGTTTTTTACTTTCTCATTGATAGTAGTATAAAGCAACATTTCTAAAGAACATAGAAAATAACACTTCTTTATTTAAATGACTTCAAAGATTGATAACTAAACATGCTTGCTGATATATCTGCAGCTTATCTGCAGCTAATCTGCAAATCAAATTATATTCAATATGTCAAAAAGTTCTAAACCGGTATTTCTTAAATCTAATGTCTAACATTTACACCCTTAGTAAAATATTTGATTAAATCATCTGCTATTTTTCATGAATAATTTTTTAGATATTTTGATTTTACAAAAATTGACTGAGATAGGTTAACACAAAAATTCAACTAATGTTAGCTTAAGACCTCAGAAATATTTCCATAATATGTTGAAAAATGTGTAAAGGAATGGAACTAACAATTGATGAAAAAGAGAAAATAACAGAATTATTGCACATGAAAATGTTCACTTTGAAGATATCAAAGGAGCTTTAAAGAAATCGTCAAATAATAAAGAAAGTTGAGAACTCAAAGTAAAAGAAATGACTTTAAGAACATGCTTCCTCAAGATGAATGTAAAATAATCAAGTGAGTTATAGCAAAACAATCACTTTGAAAGTGCAGAGATCTTTGAAAAACCTGAAATTGAGAGAATCAAAAAGGAAAATACATGTAAAATACTTGGTGAATTGGGATCTGAAAAAAAAAAAAGATCCTTGGCAAACTACTCTCAAAAATGCAAATTTTTTTATGTCAAATTTTTAATGCCCAATGAATACAAGAAAACTGACTTTACAAACTAATCAAAAAGTGCATGGGATTGACTGGAGGCCTGGGCCAAAGGATAGTTTGTGTTCCATTCACACATGACTGTGGATAAAAGAAAACAACAAAGAGGTGGTAATGTGATGTAATAGACTAGATTTGTTAACCAAACAATTATCAGACCATTCAAAGTCAGTGAAGGAGTTAATTATTACAATTTTAGGAACAATACTTATTATTCATTATAGCAATGAGAGATTTACCGGTACTAAAAACTTATGTTAAAAATACAGCTTTTCTTTGAGTCAGGAAACAGTAATTTTCAAAAATAAAATTTCAGAATACAAGCTTATACATGTTTTGAGTACACATAAGGAAATTCATAAGTCTATTCAACAGGTCAGTGAAAACCTGCACTCTGCACACCTGCAAGTAGTAAAAACAATAAAAGTAAGCAATTATCAAGAATATCATTTGAGCGTCTGTTATTGCATTGACCCATTTAAACTCATCATTTATCATCATAGCATGTTCCTAGCACAGATTTCCCTGACTTTCTCTTGCTATTCATCAATCATCCATTGATTCCTGCAGGTCTTTTAGACTACATCCTGTATCTATACAGAGCTGTTGCAGATAAGTTCTAGTTGGTTGTCCAACACTTGCACATGTGTGTAACGGTGTCCATGGGAGAACATCACTTATGAGTTCATTCTTACTTCTCCAGCAGTATCCTATGTTTTGTCCATTTTATTTGGATGTTTTTAGAGATAGGAGGTAAGTAGCCGTACAGCTGCTGTTTTGCGAGATGCTGCTTACAAGATTTGTTCAATATAGTTCATAGCATTCTTGAGCAATTCCCATTTAGCTTTTTCTTTATATGCTTTGTCAGCATCCATGTGGTGCATTTAGAATTGACATGACCACTGCTTGGAAAAAAATGTATTTTATTTTATTGAATACATTTTACTTGTTCCCAACCATATAAATCATTTACTAAAAGCTAAGTTATTTTCCTAATGATTTTTAATCTATGACAGAATTGTTTCAAAGTTGTTACTAGTTGGATTAAAAAATTTTCATTGAAATCCCATTCATCCTTCAATCACTCATTCTCTGTGAAGCCAAAGTTATAGATACAACTCAACAGCCAAAAACTAAATATGCTTGAAATATGATTTTGTGGGCATACTATAACAACAATAATCAATGGCCTATTAAGAAGTACGACAATTAATCACTTTATTATATTGCTTTCAGAAGACATTAAAAAAATTCAATAAATGTTCTATGGATGATAATGATGATGTTGCTTTCAAAAGTATTGTTTCTTATCACAAACAAATCTTTCATTAGATCATTAATATATAAACAATTGTGTTCCCTATAAGACTATGCTGTTTTGGTTGTCAACAATTAATCTTTTCTTAGCTTTTATCAAATGACTTGCAAGTTTTCATGAATGACAATATTTCTTAAGAACTTTTTGTAAAATTATACCATCATCATCAAATAACTAATCTCATTCTATCAAATATATTATGCTGCTTACATGTTCTTTGCATTGTAATATTTTGTTATGAATGTCTTTTGCTAATTTGTTTCATTAGTAGATACACAGTTCATTATATATAAACTTCCCCCCTACAAAAAATGATCATCGTAATCTTATTTATTAAACAAAATTTCTTCTTAAAAAAAGTCAATTATAAAGGCCAATGTTTTCATTCATCCTAATAATAAGTTGGAAAAAGACTGTGAATGTTACTATACTCACTAAAACTTATCTTTTACTTGTTTCTTTCAGCTAATTCTAAATGATTAAAAACTTCCAAGTTCTTTTCATCATTGGTCTTAGATTGTATTCTTTAATACAAAATCTTTAAACAAGCCAGAGCTCATTTGTTAGCTCAATTTCATGGTTTCCAGTATTCTATCTAATGAGACCCTATAGATCAGTCAATAAAATTTATTGACCATAAAAATATGAATTACTCAAAGCAGATTATAAAAGAATGTAATCAGTACATTGTAAAAAGTGAACATAAACAAAAATCAGTTCAAAAGGAATAAATCAGGAATATATTGTTTTGACCAGAAAGAGAATGATAAAAAAAAAACAATATATTGAAAAATGATGAGAGGATTGTCATTCATTTGTTATCATGAATTAGAAACTCAAACAGAAGTTGTTTTGACTACAAGCCAGGGTAAGCAGGAATCAGCTCAGAGATTTGACCTGGAGGCCAGGGTTTGTCCATCATCGTCCCGAGAATGAAATCTAGGAAGAGCAATATTTCTTTTTAAATTCTGTTATTGAAAATTTTGATTTATTTCTCTTATTGTTATAATTAAACAGTTATTGTCATCATGTCATGTGAAGATAAAATTGTAAAAATTGCAAATTTGGGGAGGACTGCTTCTTTTGAGTAAAAGTAAGAGAAAAGCAGATATGAAGAGAGTGACATTAAATACAAGGAATTCTCCCCCTTGAAGAAGAGTTCCAGGGAAATAGCATGATGAAACCACTAGATTCCCTGTCATTGTGGGCTCTGGCCTTGAGCCAGACTGTCCAAAGTGAAGAGGCAGACAAAAGCCATATTATGTGTTGCTTAGACGTGATGTAGTCTTATTGATATACAACAATATAAAAGAAGCAAAGAAAAACTGAGATAAATGGTAATAAAATTTCCTGGCTTCCTTAAATCAGCTTTTAGTTCTGCATAATTATTTGAAGTGTTTGTTTTTAAGAATTTTTTTCAGTGAATTTATGAATATTCTATGTAAAGTTTAAGAGAAAAAAATGTAAAACAATTTGTGAGTGGGGAATAAGGTTCTGGCCATCAGTAATGTACTAAAAGTTCAAGCCAATTTTATGAAAACAATTAACCTTCTTTGTTTACCACAATATTTCAGTTCATCATCATCATCATCATCATGTCGTGCTGGTAGCACGGATATCCTTGACCCTCTCTCACCACTTTTCCCTATCGTTCATCGCCTCAGGCAGGTCTTCCAGACAACATCTCGTATCCTCACATAGTTGCTGAATGTATGTTCTAGCTGGTCGTCCTGCTTTTGCACGGCCATGTGTGGGGGTCCATAAGAGTATATCACTTATGAGTTCGTCCCTGCTTCTCCAGCAGTGTCCTGCATGTCTGGTTCGTTTAACTTGAATAGTTTTGTGATAGGAGGCAGGTGGCCGTACAGTTGGTGTCTTGTGGGGTGTGGTCGCCAGGACTTGTTTAAGATTGCTTGCAGCATTCTTGTGTAATTGCCATCTAGCTTCTTCTCCAGCTGTTTTGTTTGAGTCCATGTAGTGTATCCATATAGCAGTATCGATGCGACCGCTGCCTGGAAGAAACTGCATTTCATTTTATCGGTTAGGTCTGATTTCCATATAATCGATAGCCTATTGATAGCTGTCCATGCTTTCATTAACCTTGTGTCGATGTCCTTTTCGGTTGATGCAACGCTGCTTCCTAGGTAAGTGAATTTGTCTACTAGTTTAAGAGGGGTTCCGTCTAGAGTGGAGATGTCACCTGTTTGATTATAGCACATATATTCCATTTTGTGTGCATTGACATAGAGGCCTATGCCTGCGGCTGCTCATTCCAAACTATGCAGTAGTGTTTCGGCTTGGTAAATAAACACTCAACCATTATCCCAATAAAATGCTCAGCAGGGATGCCTATCAGACAAAATGCTTTGTTTTTCTAAAAGGACCAGACAATTGTCTGAAAGAAATTTTGATTTATGACCTGTCACTAGTCCTTGTATCTATCATTTTTGTAAGATTTTTGAAAACTCAGTTGCTTTTCAACTTTGGATATGTAATCGTCAGAGAAAAAACAAAAGTAAGCCCCGCCTCCCCGAAATAAAACCAAAGAAGTTTATAATCCACTAAAGGGACTTAATGATTACTGACAAAATTTCTAAAACACGCTCATTTTAAAAGTAAAAAAACAAAACAATTCACCTGTCTGTGAACATTTTCATTGTTAAGTAACTATTTACAATTTTTTTCATAAAACTATACATATACAAATTCTTTTATTGTCATTATATTTTTGTTTTGCATGTCAATCAAAGGCTTAATAATTCTAACAGTCTAATTTGTTCTTTCTGAATAAGTATTGACTTTATTGTATTAGAAAGATTGTTAGTGGTGGTGTGTAACCCAACCTAACTCTACCCTATTCTCTATAAAGATAAACAAAGGATATCCATTCTGGTTCCTACTATCACACCCATGCCACAATTTTTACCACATCTATTCATGAGCTTGAAGTGGACAAAACTGTAAAGAAAAACAGGGGGTTGGAACTCCTTCTCGCCAACTCTGCTACTCGTACTAACTCTCAGAATAACACAATTCTGCAACTCGCATCAACTCCTCTTAGCTCAATATCTGCTCTCCCCTCTCAGAATAACACAACTGCTGTCCTCGCCAATTTGGTCTTTTTATAGCCTCTTTTTCTCCTCATATGCAAATTAATGCTATTTGTATATAAGGAGTCCACAAACTCACATTCCTCTTTTTTCTTTTCCCGACGGTTAAACGCAGACGTGATGTGAGTAATTTATTCTATTACATTTTAGACCACACCCCCATGATCATTAATGATCACTTCACAGTACATAGTCCCATGCCCAGATTGGCACAGCACATTCTCTCTGCGGTCTTTGCATTGCCACCGGTTCATCTTCATTGCCCTCTGGCCCAGCACTTACATCATTGTCTACGTGGACCACACGCCTTAAATCTAAAATATGCCGTGGCATTCGATCGACACTCAAGTTGTTAGGGGATTGTACATCAGTAATCACTCCTCTTCCCCATTGCACCGTACATCGTGCATTTGGTGGTTTCACCCAAACCTCTTCTCCTATTAGGAATCTGGCTGATCCCTGCTCCTCGATATTTTGGGATGTATCTCTTGGGTGCCTCCATTCATAGTTAAAAACTGATCTATGCAGCACTGTGTCATCTCTCTGTCTGACCTTGGAAGCTATGTTGTACCAGAATGTGGCCTCTTCAGGTGATATCCCCCACCTCTCAGCTATTGCTTTCACCATCCAATGATGTCACTCCACTATTCCATTTCTTCCGGGCCTATAGGCTGCCCTGTAATAGCTTCTTATCTTTCATTTTTTTTAGCATCATCTGGAAAATTTCTGAGCAAAAAACAGTGCCATTGTACATTATCACCTCTATGACTGGACCATGTTCAAGCATCACCTTCTCAAATTCCTCTGCAACTGCTGATGGTGATTCTGCATGCAACTCCCTCCATATCACCAGTCTACCAAGTCCACAGTCAATCATTGACAAGTATGCTCCCCCATGATAGTGTGTTATGTCGATAGCTAATCTTGTCCCATTCTTCGAAGTCCCAATTTCCCCTGGATCATGTATATTTGGAGCGGTATTGATCGATTGACATCGGATGCAATTCTTAACTACCTTCTGAACTTCTTCCCGTTTTATATGTGGATCAACTTTCCACACCAAATATAACATTCTTTCCATGTGGTGCACGCCATGCAACTCTTCTAGTTCTCCAATTCCTAGACAGCATTCAGGGACCTCTTCTTTCTCAACTAACCACTGTTTTTTTATCCGTGTGAGCACATCTGCCTTGTTTCTCTCTCATAGCCCAAACACTGCCTTTATTTGTAGTTTAAATTCAAATATCAACTCTCCAAGTATCCCTAATCTCCACTTTACAATCATTTCTCCAGCACCCTTTGTTCGTATTCTTCCACTCTCCTCCACTGTAGAAGTCACCTAACTTAGTACCATGGCTGAATCAGTTCTTATTTCGATTTCTCTCAATCCCCATTTTATAGCTAAGTTGATGCCTTTCAGAACAGCATCTAACTCGGCCTCGTTAATAAGATTATAATCATTTTTTTTCCTCAACCATGTCGCATCCTCTGCCACCAAACCGCCAATCTCCATGACCACGCCTGTCACAATACTGCTTGCATCACACCACACCACTTCTACTTTTGTTTCAGCTATATGCCAAGCTCTGGTAACAGGGTCTTTCTTTTCTACATCAACTAGAATTTCCTGTATCACCTAGAGAGTTTTACAATCAACTCTGCCCTCCCAATCTACTCCACTAGCTCTTTTTTTACATAACTACATGCCAGTCATAGCCATCCAGCAACTGGATAGTGCCCCAACAATTTGCCACAGATAGAAAATAACTCCCATCTACTTATTTCTCCCTCTATCTCTGGGATCTCGTTGCCTCTTCTGAATATCAGCTTTCCCTTCTTGTTCATAAGCTTAAAGCCCAGTGCCGCTCCTCTGTCCAGGGATTCTGGTAATTTTGCTGTTAGCCCAAATCCTTTCAGATGTTTCACAACCTCTTTTGTCGATATCTTTGTTACATCCACCATTATATCATCGATATACGAATCGGTGGCCTCTTTTATTTTGCTTCCTTTCTTCAACACCATTTTTACATGGCTGCCATAATCTTTGGCACAAGATTAAGTCCAAATCCTAACCATGTCAGGCAATATGTTTTTCCTTTATAGCTGACCAGCTGGTACTGCCATAGTTCCTTTGCTACATGTAGCTGTAAGTAGGCAGACTTAAGGTCCACAATCGCAGTTCCTCCTTCCAACCGTCTCCACTTTCTCATCTTTTCATTGCACACGTCTGTTATATCGCTCCCAGTATGACACGCCATGAAACGGTTCAATTCACGAAGTTTAACACTGGCCTGACTTTCTTTTTTGTGGCCTGGAACACTGCCATCAATGGTAACACACCTTTTCCTTTCCATGGTACAAGGATACTGTCGGCTATCCATCTTTCTACCTCCTCCTCAAACTCTGAGTTTTTCTCACTTTCCAAGGAGTTCTTATAAAATTTCACTCTATTCTGTAACATTGGTGCCTCTCCCTTCCATATCCATTTTACCGTCCATTTCTCTCCATCAAAATTAGCTTCAAAGTCTTTATCTACAATTTTGCAAACATTCATTCGGTGGGCAGCTACGACACAGTGTACATCTCCAAACTTCACCTTTGCTTTCTTTATAGTCCCACCTCCTATCTCATTGATTACGTCCATTCCAATTATGACATCAATCCCATCAATGATGTGATTCATTAATATCGCTTCCACTTTTACTGGTACTCCACATACTTTAATTTCCACTTACCGGGATCCTTTACATTTTATGTCCCTCCCACCTACAGCTTTCACAGTGCCACATCTACTGCATCCACTCATAAGTCTAGAATTGATTAAAGTGGTGGTGCACCCAGTATCAACAAGTGTGGTCATCACTGTGTTATTCACCATTACTTCTATTATTGGAAGAGGCCAATACTGTGCCTTTAGTCTGTTGCCGGGGTAGCTACTGGTGCAGAAGCTCCCCCTTGCCCATATCCCTGAATCTAAGTACATTACCTTGCCGTATGGCCAAACTTTCCACAATTGTAGCATATTACTTTAGCTCTAGGTATTTCCGTACAATCTTTAATATAGTGTGGTCCTCAACATCTAAAGCACTGAAGGCTTGGCAACTCCTTTTGAGCTTTATTTCTCAGTGCGTTGCTTTGTGCACTCACTGCCACCATCTCAGTTTTTTTAATCCTTTTGCTTACTAATAGCCGTGCAGTTGGTAACAGCTTGCTAATGTCCATTCTTTCTATATGAGGTAACTGCTGTAGTGCCACAGGTACATCATCTGAGAATCCCGTAACGAATGCAAGTTTAGTTGTATGGTCCAGCCCTATCCCTACATTTCTTGCTAGTCCAGTTAATCTTTTGATTGTATTGGCATAGACATCAGCAGATTCTCCTGTCCACTTGAATATTCAGCTTTTCATATGCCTCAAAAGGCCCTTCGGTTAATGCAGTCACTAGTCTCATCTCTATCTGTTCTGCCCATACTTGGTCTTTATTGCTCATCTAAAGATAGAGAGCAAGTGCATCTCCATACAGAAAGAGTGGAATGAAACTTGCAAGGTCTTGCACTTTTTGTAACTTAGCTACCAGTTTCATCTTTTTTATCGATCCAACTACATCACCTTCTCCACTAAAAGGTGGTATAACATCCTTGCCCAACCTCAGTAGCCCTGATTCCATGATCTCATTGAGCCGAAATAGCTTGCAAAGAAAAAAAGGTGGGAGGCGGAACTCCTTCTCGCCAATTCTGCTACTTGCACTAACTCTCAGAATAACACAACTCTGCAACTCACACCAACTCCTCTTAGCTCAATGTCTGCTCTTCCCTCTCAGAATAACACAACTGCTGTCCTCGCCAATTTGGTCTTTTTATAGCCACTTTTTCTGCTCATATGCAAATTAACGCTATTCGTATATAAGGAGTCCACAAACTCACATTCCTCTTTTTTTTTCCAGATGGTCATACGCAGACGTGATGTGAGTAATTTATTCTATTACATTTTAGACCACAAGATGGTGTCAGAAGTGCGATGAAATAAAACACTCCTCATTGAACTAGGACCCAGGAGAACCAGAAAACAGCCACAGATGAAAACAAAATTAAAAAAAAACAAAAGTAATAAAACCTTACATTACTACATGCATGTTCTGATATTAAACTCTCATCACTATGAACAAACCTCATTCCTTGTACTTAACAAATGATAGCATGTGAGAATGGTAAATTTACACCACCAAAAATGGACTGAGCAAGTTCAGTAGATGATCACAAAAAATTCAAACAAATTAAACAAAAATGGGAGCTGATTTTCTCAACAGAGGAGGCCCATAAGGTTAGACATATGCTTCTTTAGATTGATCACAAGGAACTGAAAATTTACAACACCGCCACCTTTGACAACCCAAAGGATCAACCCTGTTTTTGAAAAGCAGGAGACATACTGCAAACCCCAAAATAACCAAATTCTCAACCTGAGAGACCTCAAACAAAGGAAAATAACAACAGATGAATTTGTCACCAAAGCAAAATAACTGATCAAGGAGGCTGGGTACTCTGAACAGATGAAAGACAAAATGATGAGGGATATACTGGTCTACGGCATAGTGTCTGACCAAGTCCACAGACACACCATCAATATAGGTGATACCCTCACCTATAAACAAGTATACAACCCAGCAAAAATGGAGTAGAGCACTATTGCAGAGATGGAGGTTATATCCATAAACCCCAGGGATGAAATCCTCACCAACAAATTAGACCAGGGCAAACAGCAATGACCAGAATCCCAAAGCACAACACCACCCAAAACAAGAACAACAAGGCCAGTAGATAACCAAATTTATCTGAAAGAAGATGCAAGCAATGTTATGAATGTGGAAGAAACCACCATTACAGAAATCAATGTCCTGCTAGGTGATCACAGTGCTGACATTGAGGAAAAGTAAGACATTACATGTGAATATGCATAAAAAAAATAGCTGCAACAACTTTGTGAAGTCAGAGACGAGAAAGAATACCAGGCGTAAGAGGATTTCCCAAAGGAAGATGAACCAGAACAAGCATCAAGCAGCATTGGGACAATAAGCTCAAGCAGCAAGTGTGTACACTCAATCTCTAAATATGCAGAAAAGATATTTGCAAGCCCCACAATCAAGATCAAACTGGACACAGGGGCAGACACATGCATCCTAACAGAAAATCAAATGTGGCTGTTACCCTTCAAACCAAAGATAAGGATAACCAACACAATACTGAAGGGATATGGGTGTTCAAGTATAACAAGCATTGTGCTAACTGATCTCAAAACAAAAGAGTAACAAGATTTGTTTCTCAGGAACAAAAGAGTAACAAGATTTGACATTGTAAAAACTCCTCCCAAGCAGACTTTATATTTTTGGATGAAGAATTAGGTATCATCTCTGTGAACATAAATGAGATAAAAAGACAGTATAAGTAAGTAAAGTTGGCGACCATAGTCGAGGGTACCCCAAAGGCTCCCTTTTCGATAGCTACTACACCAAGGTGTAGGGGAGGGCGCTACTCCTTCCCTGGATTGCTCTAATTTACCCTTGATCCGTACCTTATAATGCTGAGTGTTAAGCAAGGAGGCATCAAGTACCATTTTTTGAGTCTTTGGTATGACTCGACCTGGGACTGAACCCAGGTCTCCCAGGCCATTGGTGAACACTCTAACCGCTAGGCCAATGTCCGGTTAACAGGTCTGAAAACACTGAGCAAAAAGGAATTTATGGTAAAACAAAATCTGTATCAACATAAAATGTTTTCCTGGAAAGAAATATTAAATAAAATGATAGAAAATTCCAGGCCACTGATACACCCACCTAGATAAGTCCCAATACACATCCTCCCCCTCTACAAAGCAGAATTGGCAAAAATGGAAAAAGAAGGACATCATAGGGAAAGTTACAGGCCCAATAGACTGGGTCAATTCCATCACCGATAAGATAACCACAAACTAGGATGGAACATCCAAAATTAACCTCTGTATGTACCCCAGGGACCTGCACAAAAACCTTAGATGAGCTACTACTCTTACTACACAAAAGAGGAGTTTCTGCACCATTGACTTAAAAAAGGAATACTGGCACCAAGAACTCGACAATCAATCTAGCCTGCTATGCACCTTTAATATGTCATTTGGAAAATAAAACATTTACCATTTGGCTTAACTATATCCCAGGACATATTCCAACAAAACCTAAATACTGTATTATCTGGAATCAAATGTCATGGACATAGTGGATGATATCTTGGTAACAGGATCAACAGAAGAGGAACATGACACAGCCATGACTGAAGTCTTGAAAAGAGCCAAAGAGAACCAAACTGGATTCAATCCTGATAAACTCCAATATAAACAAAAAAGAGATAACTTCTTCGGCCATGTTATCACAGAACATAGCATATTACCTAAAGAAGATAAACTTGAAGCTATGAATTCCCCCAAAATGCAAAAGAACTCTATATACTGATGGGAATGATTGCGTACCTCAGTAGGTTCTCAATGAAACTATTACAAATGACTGCACCAATTTGAAAACTGTGGAAAAGAATATGCACTTCTTATGCAACAACACCATCAAGAAGCCCTAAAAGAAATAAAAACAGAACTGTACAAGGCACAGAAAATCATTTACTATGACACAGACCCCAATACAACAACAATTGATGTCATTGTGATGCCATTACACTAAGTGTTGGGGCATGAATAAGACAGATCAACCAAAGGTGTGCCAAAAAAACAGTAGGAATGGTGTCAAGGTACCTCACCCCAACAGAGTCAAGGTACTCCAAAATAGAAAGAGAGTGTCTGGCAGTCACTTATGGGCTACGAAAAATGGAATATTTCCTACTCTGGTGAAAGGTGGCAGTAGAAACAACCCATTCACCACCTTAACAAATCTTCAAGAAAAATCTAGCTGCGACTCCATCCAGACTTCAACGGTTCATCCTAAAGTGCCTAAAATTTGCCATCCAAGTCAAATACCAGTCAGGGAAGACAATTCCAGTTGCAGACACCTTGTTAAGAGTGCTTCAATGAAAATAGAAAAGGTACACCACAACTGCACAGCATCAACTTCATAATGACAAACATTAAAATAATAAACACAGAATGGATAAAAGAGGCATTAATAGCTGACCCAACAATGAACCCTGTTGAAAGACAATATACAGAGGATGGTCAGAATACAGAAAATAATACCCAATAACACTTTATGAACACTGGACCTTCACATACAATCTCTTAGACGATGGATTAATCCTCAAGGGGGACAGAATTTTAGTCCCAGCAGTGCTGAAACTCAGTCTTTGAAAGACACACAGACCACCAAGAAGAAACAAAATGCAGCCTATTTCCAAGGGTGTTTATATTTTAGCTAGGGATAAACCAGAGCATCAGGAACATGGTAAAAGCATGCAGCAAATGCAGCAAATATCAACCAGCACAACCCAAACCTACAACTGATGCAGCCAGATTTCTCCATACACTCTTGGGCTACAATAGGAATGGACATCAATGAGCAAGATCGGTGTAAATATCTCCAAGTAGTAGACTACTAATCAAGTATCTCAGCAGTCAAAACACTCCCAGACACATCAGCTACTACTGTCTATGAGGAATTCACCCAGGTTTTAACAGCATATGGATTACTGATAACCATCATGGCTGACTGTGGTTCACAGTACAAGAGTGAAAGGTTTAAGAGGGAATGTCACAACTCAAACATAACATACCATCACCAAACAGAGTAGCAGAAAGAGCAATAAGAACAATCAAGGCCCTTTGAAAGCAGGCCCAGGAGGAATAGAAGTGCTCATACACAGCATTATGGATGTAAAGGACAACCCCAATAAATAACAACGTGCCATCCTCGTATGAACTACTATTTGTCAGAAGACGCAGAACAATGTTGTCTACAGCAGAGTTGGGGGGGGGAATCATACCACCCTGGAAAGGAGACACACCTCCAAACTCCAAAGAAATAAACAAAATGATTGCCCAGTCAGCTGGAGCTGTAGAATACACCAACTGCTTATCCTGGATATGACACTAAACAATCTGATGGTGAGGTTCCAGCAATGCTGGAGCTTTGGGGAATGTGGGGTATCACTTTATTGCCATCTCTCCCAGGTCCACTTGGACCTGGAGTGGTAGCACCTGATAAGGGTCCTATTTATGGGTTAAATAGAGCTAAATGGTGGTTGGTGATTACTGTTTTTATGCATTTAAACCGCGTATTTATGCTGAACTGAATTGTTTAAAATAGAGCTGTTTTTACATTTAAACTGAGTACTTGTGCTCAACTGAATTACTTGAAATAGAACTGTTTTGACATCTAAACTGTGTACTTATGCTAAATTGAATTATCTGAAATAAAACTGTTTTGACATTAACTCTGTGTATTGCCAAATCGGTTGGGGCTGTAGAATACACTGACAGACCCCCTCCCCAATGAGTGTCCTGGATATGACACTCAACAATCTGATGGTGAGGCTCCAGTACTACTGGGGCTTTGGGGAATGCAGAGCACCCCTTCACTGCCATTGCTCCCAGGTCCACTCTGGCCCGGTGTGGTAGCACCTGATAGGGCCCTATCAATGGGTTAAATAGAACTAACAGCATACTTATGCTAAACTGAACTGTTCAACTAAACTAAATAGCTTGAAATAGAAATGTTTTTGACAATTAAGTCGTACTTTCATTTAAACTGCGTGCTTATGCTAAACTGAATTATTTGAAATGAATATGTTTTTTGACATTGAAACTGTACTTACACTACACTGAATTCTGTAATATATAACTGTTTTGACATTTAACTGCGTGTAAAGAAAATCTGTACTTATACTTAGCTGAATAAGAACTGCTTTACTAAACCAGATAGCTTGAAATAGAAATCTTTTTCACAATTAAACTGTACTTATATTTAAACTACGTACCTATGCTAAACTGAAGAGTTTGAAATAGAACTATTTTCATAAAAATGGATTTGGCGTTAAATAACCTACAAAGGTTGATATGCTATAAAATCCAACCAACCAAACCAAACCAAGGCTGAACAGATGAAAGAGACAGTGCCCCAAAGGTCTCTCCTTACTAAGGGAGACATCTGAGAGATAAATCACCAAATAATAAAGAGGGAGTGGCCACAGCAGTACAAATTGGTTAAAAAGTTTTGGTGAAACTACGAAAAGCCTATCCAACACAATGGTGGATAGGAATTGAGAATAGTGTGCAGTCACCAAATTTATGGTTCATGGGATTCCACAACATATTGTGCACATAAAGTGCATTCATCTGATGAAGATAAGCCTTGAAAACTTAGAGGAAAATGTACTGATATCAATACCAAAATCCCAAAGAGAGACATGCCAAGCATTGACACATGATTACATCATGTGAAAGTGGTCTTAAATATGAGTGGGGGGCCTTTTTTTTTTTTTTTGATGAAAGAAAAGAAAATTCTCAATCAATTATAATAGATGTTATCTGTAGTTACAGAATGGATCTTTCGTAGTATATAGAGTTAGATATGTTAATTGACCATAGGGTTGAGTGTGTATACCAAAGTGAAAGTATGTTCACCAGATGGAGACACGGAATACTTCGACATTCTTGCAGGAGTTCTACAAGGAGACATGCTAGTCCCGTACCTCTTTATCATCTGTCTAGACTACATGCTTAGAATTTCGATTGACAAAATCAGAGAAAATGGCTTCGAGCTGACTAAGAGAAGAAGCAAAAGATACCCCGCAAAAACAATCACGGACGCCGATTACGCTGATGACTTGGCCTTACAGGCGAATACGTCTAATCAAGCAGAGACACTACTGCATAGTCTGGAACAAGCCGCAGCTGGCATTGGCCTCCATGTCAATGCACACAAAACTGAATATTCGTGTTACAACCAAACGGGCAACATTGCCACACTAGACGGAGCCTCTCTGAAACTAATAGACAAATTCACCTACCTAGGAAGTAGCGTCTCATCAACCGAAAAAGACATCGACACATGACTGACGAAAGCATGGACGGCTACTGATAGGCTCTCGATCATATGGAAATCAGACCTAAGCGATAAAATGAAACGCAGTTTCTTCCAGGCAGCGGTTGTATCGATACTGCAATATGGGTGCACCACATGGACGCTAACTAAACGGCTGGAGAAGAAACTAGACGGAAATTACACAAGAATGTTGAGAGCAATATTGAACAAGTCCTGGCGACAACACTCCACGAGACACCAACTATATGGACATTTGCCTCCCATCATGAAAACTATACAAGTTAGATGAACCAGACATGCAGGACACTGCTGGAGAAGCAAGGACGAGCTCATAAGTGATGTGCTCCTATGGACCCTCACAAATGGCCGTGCAAAAACAGGATGACTAGCTCGAACTTACATACAGCAACTATGTGAAGACACAGGATGTAATTTTGAAGACCTGCCGGAGGCGATGAATGATAGGGAGAAGTGGCGAGAGAGGGTCTGGGATATCCGTGCTGGCGGCACGACATGATGATGATATATATATGTATATCAAAAAAAGCTTCTTTGTGTGTGTATATATATGTATAATAAAAAAAGCTTCTCTGTGTGTGTGTGTATGTGTGCGTGTGTATATATATATATATATATATATATATATATATAAGCATATCTGTGAGCATGTGTGAAAGCTTACATGAATGGATATGTGTGTGCACGTAGATGAATATCACAGTACACAGGAGTAGGTGTAGGTACATATTTGTACATAAGTTTAAGCATATGTTGAGTATGTGTGTTTTGGGCATGGATGAGTGTTTGTGTGGTGACTACTCATTTACTTCTCCCTGTCTAAGTGGAGATGGTCAGATAAGGTGGAGAAGACAGCCCAAGCTGCAACTTGAGAATTCAATTTTACATTCTTTTTTTTCTTTTTATTAAGGGTGTTCTGGTGAAGTACAGTCTGGCTATATTTTCATATCAAATCTATGTGTTGCCTAGGTCAGGAAGTCAGAAAAGATTTACTCCCATATACATATATACACTCACACACACAGGTGTAGTCATTTGGTTAGAAAGACCTAACTAGGACAAAGTGACACTAGGATCTATGTCATGACAAGTCTGAAAACTGAGCAGTGGCAAGTTAGAATTTGTACTGCACATGTGGGGGTGGGAGAAGAACAAAAAAATGGTTTCAAATTGATATACACTCCCATCTGTGAGCAAATCCAGTTCTTTGTTTTTTCTTGTGACACAACCTCAGGTTTAGTACACCTTGATTGGCATCTGCAATGATTTCAGCATGGGGTTACATAATGAGCTATTGCACATGGTAGTCAGGGTGCCTCCATCACACTGCCTTACTCAGAGTTATAATGGGTGGGAAAAAAGCAAAGAATTATGGGTAATGAAAATGGTTACATAAGTTAATGGCAGGATTAGTAGGTGACTGCTTTTGGTCAAGTGTCAAGCAAGTGTCAAACAGCAGAAAGAAAGTATCGCCTGAAAGACAGAGAGGAGAAAAGAAAGATAGAAGGAAGAAATGTGTGAATATAACAAAATCTGCTTTTATCCTCATAGACTACAATCCTATTGTTGCTTTTGCAATAGATAATACAAAAATATGCAATAGAATCCTTGGATCTCATCAGATCTTCAGTAAACCAATAAGCACTAATTTATATTTACTATGCTACTTATTGGGGATAGATGAAATTAGCAGTGGGCAATTCCATTGGCAATGAACACTGATCTGATGAAAAGCATGCTTTCTTGCTTTGACCCAATGATCAAATAAAAACTGTTCAAATGCTGTAATAAAATATATGTTGATGAGGAGGTAGAATTAGTTGTTGACCTAAGTTTGAAGTTTATAATTTTATGTATTTCCAGATATATCTCAAAATATATGAGGAAAGAAATAATTTAAACATTCTGTTCTGTTAGTTTGTGATCAATTATCAGTTTGAACTGTAGGGCGGGGGGTTAAAAAAACTTTAGAACATTGGATTATCTTTATATGCTATTTTATTTGGTAAAAGATGAATTTTGACACTGCTTACCTTCATAACATTTACTTACCCTATTTGATGGCATATAAGATGCACTTTTTTACTGAAAATATCTTTTAAAATTTCCCTGCATCTTATATGCCATATGTAGATTTAAAATTTGCAATAGTCAGCTGAAATTAGCAACCTGGCAACATGTCTTAGCTTAGACTTTAGAGTAACTTTCCCATACCTACTGTCATTATTTGAAAGGCTATTATGCAGATTAAAAGTTTCATCATTGATAATATTCATTATATTAATTTCATCACATTTAATATTAGTAATTTGTTTCCTTTTTCTTGATTTGCCCTGCTGAAACTGGGGTGTGTCTTATACACCGTCAAATACAGTAAATGTTAACCACTGGAACACTAAGTAAGTGGATATAGAGTAGGAATTCTACTACCAAAGATCCAAAACTGTAATTCACCAAGGCTTTATTAGTATAATTCAGTATAATCTAGTAGTTCATTTCACTTCACTTGTTTTTGTGAGGACCTGCATTTATGGTATGGGTGATGTATTTTGCTATCTATATGAAACTGCTAAATTCTAGGAGAGTTTTAGTGGATGATTGGAATGCAGTCTTTGATCCCAAGATAGACTGGGGTGGTGGTCTTGCAGGGACACTAGCACTTAAGTGCAAAATACTTTCTCAAAATTATAGACAAGCTCGATTTTGTCAATAAATTTTGAAATGAGCATCCAGATAGAGTAGTATAGACTTGGGAAGGCTTAAACTCGAGGCAGCTTTTTAGCTACTTTGATAGAGTAGATGAATTTGATATAGGAATTTTTGGTAGCCTAAGCTTTCATAATTTAGCTTACACAGAACATAGGTTGGCTGACCACTGGAAATTCAAAGATTTGGCCTTGCCATTTGCAATGAGAAGGACACAATAATCTATATTAGAGTGGACTTTCCAATTGAGAGATGGTATAGAAACCGCCTCAATAAGAAAGACTAAGCCCTACTAGTTAAGTCTAGACTTAAAAGAATCGCAATGGATATAGCCACATAAGAACTTGGCAAAGCTGTTTATCGACATATTGCTAGATGGATGACGCGAAACTGCATATAAAGACACGAGAAATTTTGACCCTATTACAGGCACTTTTCTCAAGGGAACTGTACTTTTTGGGTGGATGATCTCCCTGAGTGTTGAACCCGGGATTAAACCAGGAATCTTTAGATTTCAGTCTAAAGTGCTTGCTACACCACTTCCCTCTTTGCGTTCCTCCTCCACTTTCCTCCTTCTCTTCCTCACCCTCCTTTTCTCTCTCTCTCTCTCTCTCTCTCTGTGCTTCTTCTTTTGTTCCTCTTCCACCTTCTTTCCTGCTTCTGCTTCTTGCCGAGAAAAAACTGACGACAAAAAGAACAAGTCGGTTTTTATTCACATCACTCTACCCATAATCCATTTTCTTAGCCTATAAAAATTCCGGTCGGGGGCCTTCTCTCTTTTTTCCTTTAGGATGGGCTGAAGGTGGATTATTGAAACAGCAGTGAGTATTTTTCTTTTCTTTCACCCCATAATGGCAGTGTTTCTTCCCTCATATCAGATTACTGCCCTGCACGCCAGACACAAATGAACCCTCTTTTATCGAGAGCTACCGTTAGTCTATAGGATACACATTTCTTCTAATCTTAAAATAAGCAATAAAAACATACTTAAGAACATTCTAGAAAATTAGGATCGGAAGTGAACTAACAGAAAATATTTAGGCTCGAAAATAAAATAGTAAAATACAAATCTGATTGGTCAATAAATGTCTACGCACAAAAATTTTAGGACGATTCTTTGATCCACCTGTAGGATATAAATAACACAGAGTTAGGAAGCCATACACACAAGACACAAGCTTACACACAAACGAAGACACAGACGAACACAAGCCACTAAGCCAGTAGCCGATACTATGTCCAACCAATTCTTTTCCTTCCTCAACTAAAGTTCATGACCTCTTTTCAAATGGCCGAGAATTATATTCAAAAGGAAAACCCGACAAACTTTCTTTCATCAACGAGACACGCTGTCACCACAACCATAAAACCCGCTATAAACTTAATGTAAGTAAGACCGACTTATTTACGGACTCTGATAACAGGAACATACACACATCTTTCAACAAATTTATTCTCTTCTTCAAACTTTATTTTCCAAAAGGCCATTTACTCATCATGTATTTTGTTTTTCATATTCTGTTACATGCACATTAAAGTGTTTGTTATTTAATGTTCATTGTGTTCTATTCCATTTCTTTTGTGCGATTGTAATGTTTTGTGTTGTATTTGTGGTGGGAATAATTTAGAGAGCAATCTACTGAAATAACCAAATTACATACTCCCCCCACATGTCTTACTTTCATGTCCACTCTCCCCCCTGGTCTCAAGATCACACATGTGGCATGATGGATGTGGTCGTTTTTGCGGGCACTCCTAGGAAGGGGGATTGTCTGGACTTCTTCATCTGAGCTCTCTGAAGTGGCATCGGAACTATCGGCATCAGCGTCGGGGTTCGCTGTCGGATCATCAGGCACGCAGGAAATAGGTCAGATCCACAGTTCATCATTGGATGATTCACCACTGCCGCTACTCGCCAACGGATTCGTGTTTAGAGCAGGCCGGATGTCCATCACATGGCGTGGAGTGCCATCGACCAGCATGGCCTGCTCACTGACAATGCCGGTGATTTGTCCCCTTTGAAAACTGGTGGTGCACCGGCTATTGGGAGGCTTCATCCAGATGGTGTCCCCTAACTCATACGGCCCTCTTGTTCCCTGCCGATCAGGCAGACGTGCATCAATGCCCTTGATGCGCACTCAGTACTGATGGATTGCATTGGCGGGTGCGCTCGCAGCAGTCACAGCATCCTTTGGTGTTGTATTATATCTATAGACCGCTTCTGCGATCGTGCACACCTTCCTAGCCGCAATCCTCTCCACGCTTTGGTGGCGCCACTCGGCACATATGCACATCAGTGTCTGAGCCTGATCCCCCACTGGCATGTTTGGCATTCCTTGACCACCGCTCTCACTGCACAGTATGTCCGTCTCACTCCGGGGTGCTGACTGTCGTGGTGTATTTTCCTGATCTTGTCCGCCGCCTCAACAGAGGCAGCACATAGTAACGGTACTGGCCCAGCTTCTTTCTTCATGGCGTCATACCATCTCTGTGGCACTCAAGTGAGCCTATCAGCGAGGTTGCAGTTTGAGGTGACAAGTACCACATCCACAGACAGATTGTGCTCCGTCACCAGCTTTCTTATGGTCTCCAACCTCTGTCTGATCAGCATCTCTCTGGCCGCCTTAGTGCGCACCCTGGCCTTGCCTGTCAGTGTGTCCGATATCCAGTGGTATACGCATAGCGAATCAGTGTGTATGCGTAATTTCCTGACTTTCCACTGGAGTGCCAGGTTGACACCTTTCATCACCGCATCGAGCTCTGCCAGGTTGATGCGAACAGCGTCATTCGTCGGTCGCAACCAGCAGGCGTCCTCAATCGCAGCTCCATTCTTCTCCAACAGCACACCAATCGCCAGAGAGCTCGCATCCACCCACATGTTCGGTTCATCTCCCTGCACTCACCAATCTCCTTTTGCGGGGTCATCCTGCTTTACCCTTGCAATGGTCTCCTTCACCATGCGAACCAACAGATCGTCTGTTGTTTCATCATCCCAGCCTTTGGTGACTGCGCTTGCCCTCCTTTTTATGGTGCCTGTTGCCGTGCAAGTCCATCCACACACTGGTAGGTGCCCCACAAGTTTTCCACAAGGGAGAAGACAGCTCATCTCGTGAAGACATCGGGTACTTCAGGAACTGCAGTTCCGCGCCCTCACTTCAAGGTCCCCCACTCCTGTCGAATGTTCAGGCCCAAGACACAGGCACCATCCTCCAAATGTTCTGGGTCCTTGCAGATCAGACCAAACTCGGCCAGTTTGGACCTTACGCGTGATGACGACACGTCTTTATTCACGTATATTTCATCAAGGTACGCCGATGTCCCCTCTTTTATTGTTTCTTGCTGTGACAAGCGTTGACGATGGTCTTCATTATTTGGGGTGCCACATTCAGCCCAAAAGCCAGTCTGGTAAGGCAGTACCTTCTGCCGGCAAATACCACCATCTGAAACGGCCACATCGTCTCGCTGACCTGGACCTGCAGGTACGCTTTTCTTAGATCCAGCAGGGACACATTGGAACCCAGCTGGCGCCATTCTCGTAGCTTCCTGGCACAAACGTGAGCATCTGCCATGAATGCATCAACATGCGCGTTTAGTTCACGGTAGTCTATTACTGGCCTCACTTTTGCTTTGTTATGCTAAGCAACCGCCATCAGCGGGATCAAACCTTTGGGAGGTCCAAGTTTCTTATAGGGGTAAGGAATTAACCAGCCATCCTTGATCCATTCGCGGAGCTCCTCTTTGTATGCAGGCCTTATTTGGTCGGGCACATGGTACTCAGCTACTCCGTTCCACAGTTTGGCTGGTTCCTGATTTCCCAACCACCTCCATGAGGCAGTCCAAGCCTTCTGGTGTGGGTCAAATTCGACACTAAAGTCTGGCTCGTCAATCCTCAGCGATGCGCACACCGGGGTCTTCTCCTGAAACTGTACTGCCCCGTCTGCGTTATATGAACACCACCTAGGGCTCTGATGGCATCATAGCCTAGAAGCAGGTCAAAGCTCAGTGGTTTTTTGAGCGCTACTAGCGCCTCGACGTTGGCAGAGTTTCCAATTCTTGTGTAGACGTTTACCGCACCCACCCCGCAACATGTCCGCGTTTCTCCACTGATGGTGGTTACCCTGACACCCTTCTCCTTCCAAGTGCGGCAGAGGCACGCGAACACTATGGTGCGGGAGCAACCAGAATCAAAGAGTGCTGAGCACAATGTCTCGTTGACATAGACCTGAATGATCGGAAGCGCCTCATTTAATTTCTGCTTTGGAGAAAAGTTGATGCCAGCACCTTGCCCCCGGCCCCATTTCCCGCACAATCCTGGGCCATATGTCCGGTCTCATTACACCGGTAGCAGCGAACAGCCGTCAGTTGCCGCCTGCAGTTCCTCACAATGTGGTCCTGGCCATCGCACCTATAACACATGACCCCACCACATGGGCTAGGCCCCTGAGACAGTCTGTCATCACTCGGTGTGGATTGCGCAGCACGATTACCGGATCCCTCAGCTCGGAATTGTTCTTCATCACGGTTCTGGTCCGGTCTACCAGGTCATTAAGGGACAATGAGTCTATGCTTGAGCTCGCTCACAGGAGCTGCTTTGCTCCGGTTGGGAACCCCGCCAGAAATTTGTATGCCAAGGCCCGCTTGGGCAGCCCACCGAACAACACCGTCAGCTTCGTTAGCTCGGCCAAATATATGTCCACAGTTTCGCTTGGATGTAATGCTCTTGCCTCAAATTACTCCCAGGCAGTGGCGGGGTCGATAGCAAATGCTTTGTATAGTGCTGCCTTGATCCTCTCATAACTCTGTTTTTCCTCAGCACTGAGCTGTTGATACACAGTGAAAGCCCCACCGGACAGACGCAGAGGAATCACATGTTCAATGCTCTTTACACCAGACAAGAGACAATGCAATTCCACTTTTTCCACCCAGTCAAGTACTGGGGTCGAGCCATTGAATTCTGAAATTAATTTCAGGTCAAACCTGTCCCCCATTATGCCGAAATAGCTTGTAGTTTTAGGGTGGATGATCTCCCTGAGTGTTGAACCTGGGACTGAACCAGGAATCTTTTGATTTGTCTAAAGTGCTTGCTATACCACTTCCCTCTTTGCGTTCCTCCTCCAATTTCTCCTTCTCTTCCTCACTCTCCTTTTCTCTCTCTCTCTCTGTGCTTCTTCTTTTGTTCCTATTCCACCTTCTTTCCTGCTTCTGCTTCTCGCCGAGAAAAAATTGACGATAAAAAGAACGAGTCGGTTTTTATTCACGTCACTCTACCCATAACTCATTTTCTTAGCCTATGAAAATTCTGGTCGGGGGCCTCCTCTCTTTTTTCCTTTAAGATGGGCTGAAGGTGGATTATTGAAACTGCGGTAAGTATTTTTCTTTTCTTTCACCCCGTAATGGCGGTGTTTCTTCCTTCGTATCAGATTACTGCCCTGCATGCCAGACACAAACGAACCCTCTTTTGTTGAGAGCTACCGTTAGTCTCACTTTCATGTCTACAGGAAGTTGGTTTGAGCTTGATTCTAATTTGGTCAACTTCCCTTGTTCTGAAGATATCCAAGTGGCTTGGTACCAAGAGCCCATGACAGAAGACATTTGGAAAGTATTAAAGAAGTTTGGAATGGACAAACCTCCAGGCACCAATGAGATTCCCTACAAAGTACACTTGAGGCTGTTTATATTTGTACTCTTGCTAGCTATTGTCTACATCAACCAGATGAGGTGAGAGTCTAGTCTCCAGCGATGTTGAACCCTGAAGATTTTGGCAAAGGTCTTGGCAATCCATTTGCAGATGTTTTGCCTAATCTGATTGCTCCTAAGCACACTTGTGCTGTAAAGAGCAGGATTGTTCAAAACAGTTTTGGTTTGGTATACACTTTCTTAGTGAAAGTCAATGAAGATACTACACTGATCCATTTAGATCAGTCCAAATCCTTTGAATGGGTTGACCATTATTTTCTGGAGACTGTGGCTGAATTCAAGCTGAACTTTCACAGCTGTATCTTTATGTATGCGCATCTTAGGGCTATGAGGGGAGTGAATGGAATAAAGCTAGATTCTTTTGTCTTTTCTTGATCATATTATAAAGGGTGTTCATTAGTGCCCTTGCTACATGTTCCTTTGTGGGAACTTTTTCTGCATCAATTGAAAGTGAATACGGTCCTTTGTGAGGTTTAGCAACTTCATTCATCTCGGCAAAGTATTCTACCGGACAATGTTAATTTGCTTGTGAAGAGCAATGGCAAGATTGACGAAGCAAAGAAATTAGATTGTATGAAAAAGTGATTGGCGACCAAAATTAACTGTAAGAAGTTTGTCAGTTTACAGTTGATTTCATGTACCCGACTTGGTCCCAAACTTCAGTTGGAGATGAATTGGTTGGAGTTGTTGGAAAAAGTTCTGGTTGCATCTAAGCTGGTCATACAGAAACCTTTCTTTAAAGGGGATGGTCATGATGTGTCTTTTGCAAATCTTCCCTCTCCCCATCCTTTGCCAACTTTCAGGGCTTCCTCTCCTATCTACCATTCTATACAGTTTAGAAAGAGCTCTGTTCAGGTTTGTTTGGGTTCCTAGGGATCCCACAGTAGGTTGTGGGATCTGTTTTCACTCCTGAAAGCCTCCTGTATTTGCAGCAATGTGGTACTGCTGATTTAGGGATCAGCAATTAGAATTATTCTTATTAGGAATAAGTATGTTCAAGACAGGGTTGGATAATCAAGACAGGATGAGTTCAGAGGGGGATATTCTATGCAGGATGGAAGATGGGATGGGATATTCAAGGCAGCATTGGAGTTGAGGAGATAATCAAAACAAGGTTGATGCATTAGGTTAGTGAGGAAGATTAGGGTTCAAGTTGAGGTATTCAAAAGTGAATTAGATTGAAAGATTTAGTCATGAGTATTGTGACGGCAAATTCTTTAAAATCCCAAAACGGGACTTTATTTTTGCACGTATGAAGACGGGGCAGACTGGCACTTGATCCCTTGTAGAATAAGTCTCCGTTCAGAGTTTTTTTCTCGGGCACATAAGAACTGGCATATTACGTGGGGGATTAATTCATGGCTAGACTGACCACCGCTGGCAAGGGGTTCCAAATTTCACACTATACACACACCCACCAAGGCCGCTAGTCTTCCTCCCCTAGAACAATGGAAGATATGGACTACTAGGTTTAGACGTAATAATATTATATTGTAGTAGTCGGCAACTCCGGTTCCCCGTATAAGAATTTAAAGGAATTTATAGGATAATTTTAAGCGAGCATATCATAAGGCGAATAGAAGCTGAAAAAGAAATATGACATAACAAATTCGTAGCAGAGGCCATAAATAACAACTTAGAGCACGTGGGAACATTAAAATATCAATCCTTTTTACTACACACGGATATACACTTTCAACGTATCAAATATATCATAAATGGATAGGACATGAGCATAAAGGTCTTTCTTCTTTTCTTTTCTTTCGTTTCAGTCTTTCTTCGACTTGAGAGAGAGAGAGGGTATATATAATTGGGTATAGGGAGCAACAGTCTCAAAGTTTACTTATCTTATTTCGATGGATTCTTGTGGAGAATATTTCCTCTTTTACGGGCTAATAGACTTCAAGCTATTTTTAGTACTGGCTTGAAGAAATTGCTCCTTCGTGTCCGAGATATTTTTTCGTCTTCTTTTACCCGGAGTTCTTGGCTTTAGTTCCGTCCGCCACGAACCCTGTCCAACAACTAACTTTCTTATTTTAAGGGGTCTTCTTTTACCCGGAGTTCTTGGCTTTAGTTCCGTCCGCCATGAACCCTGTCCAACAACTGACTTTCTTATTATCTATTTCCGCTGACGGGAAGGAGTCCCCACTTCCGTTTTAGGGTCCCAGCCAATCACTTGGCTTCTCTCTTCCTCCCCCTGGTCGGGCGATTTCTTAGGGCTACTAGATGTCACCCAAGTCAGGTTACTGAGTACAGATAGGTTGACCCATATTACTATCATGTCTTAACGGTCATTCTCTGATGGCTTGCCAATTTAAACACGAGGATAGTAGTAATCATATTTCTATCTTCTCAGTGGGACACCACGTGACAGTATCAATTAGGAACATGCAGAATTAAAAAAAAAAAAAGGTGGCGTAAGGGTGAAGTCAAAGATAGTTCGCTTTGGATGTTTTTATTTCTGGTTGGTTGGAACATGCATTTTGGATTGAGGGTAGAATGAAGGTGAAATAGTCATAGAATGATGTGAGTTTGGAGAGTGGTTTAGAGTTAAAATTGTTTATGCCAGAGATAGAAGACCTCAGTGAATACATAAAACTCTCTTTCTCTCTCTCACTCATGTAAACTTTCCACTTATGCAATAATTTCCATTATATACAGATACACACAGCTATGCACACTCATCCTAAACATAGACTTTAGGAATATTTCATAGTTTAAGAATTGTTTCATTTGGCAATCAATTGACCAAATGTGATACTATGTTCTGGGATCAGTTACCATGCTATCATTTCGGTACAGTACTAAATGTAGCAATATCTTGGAACCACTGTTACAATATTGCGGTCACGACTATCAACGTCAATACCAGTGGCACATGTAATATCATTGTGCATGATAACACTTTTTGTTCTAAATGTACGTCAACTATAGTACTATGGTTAGGCCCTGCACCAATTATAACATTATCACTTGGTCATGTACCAAATGTGATACTATGTTCTGGGGCCAGTTACCATTTGTAATGCTATCGTTTCAGTACAGTACTAAATCTAACAATATCTTGGCACAGCACCACTGAAACAATATTGCAGTCATGACTATCAATGCCAATACCAGCGCCAAATGTAATATCATTGTGCAAGTCAACACTAGTACCAAATGTACTAATAATGATTGGTCTTATCCTAGTAACAGTGCCAAATGCAGTACTATAGTTGTCATACTACTTTTACTTTGATCTTATCACAGTAACGGCACCAAATGCATTTCCAGTTGGTCTTTTTATCAAATCTGTCAGTGCTCATGCTGTGTTTGAAAAATTCACAGATAGGGAATGAGACAATTCATCCACAACTTCTGTTGATGGTCAGGGTAATCTGTTGGAACAAAATTGCCTAAGTGTTGGCTACTCAAAAACAAGAAGCACTCTCTGTTAACAATTAACAAACATTTATTGTTTGATGTTAAGACTGCATACAGTAGCACAAAAGAGAGAGAGAAGATCTGTTAGGGTCTATGAAAAGAAACACAAAAAGCCCCCACCCAACTGAACTCTCTGAATGCCAACTGACCCAACTGACAACTTTTTCAAAATTTACCAATACATCTAAATTCAAGGTATCTGTAGTGTTATGTCATCTTGCTAAGTTATTGCATCACTCACACATGTCCAAATTCACCGTTTTCATTTACTCAATCAAACTTGTGACAAGACCTGAATCTATTTTGTTTACATTTGGGTCTTCCTGTGTTGGTCGTTGGTGTACTGGCTTGAACTTTCCAATTTGACTTAAATTTCCACTCAAAGATTTCAGCTCACCTAACAGCTAACTGAAAACAGTTGGCTTTATCAGCAAATCTACAGATGAGGAACAAAATCATGAAAAAATGCTCTGACTAGGATATTTACTACTGTTAAAATAGAACCAAAGATAAATGATGAAGTTGAAATAAAAGAAAAAGTTATAACAAGTGAATTATTGAAGAATTAGGAGGACCAAATTTACCATTTGATATCTTCAACAAACCCTCTTTACTGGAAAATAGAAATATTCATGAAGTGATGAAAAAGTATCTCACAAGTTCAGAGGAAATGCAAAAACAGACCATCAGCTGGCCTGGTCCCACTATGGGTCGCAGATCTTTCACATGGCGTGGCATTCCGTCGACCATTATGTTCTGTACACTGGTAATCCCGGTCACACGTCCTTACATTATATTTTGTGGTACATCGTCCATGTGGAGTCTTTACCCACACTCGGTCACCCGGTTTGAAAATGGCCTGCAGTCGACTATATGTTGGTGCCAGTGTTCCATTGATTCCTTTCAGCCGTATGCAATACCGATACACCATATTGGCTGGTGCTGTAGCAGAAGATACGTCATCCTTTGGCGTGACGTTGTACCAATATACTGCTTCTGGTATAGTACACTGTTTTCTGGTGGCAATCCTTTTTATAGTTCTGACATCGCTCAATGATGCCATTACCAGAGGTGACGTATGCACAGTGGAATTGAAGTCGGACTCTCCACTTATTTAGAAAGGTCTTAAGCAGGCTGCTCCAAAAGGCAGTGTCATTATCTGTCAGAATCTCTGTCGGCGGGCCCCGCTCATAGAAGAGTACTTTCAGCTGGTTGATTACACTTGTCGCATCTTGTCGAGGAAGACGTCACCAAATGGCAAACCGAGTGGGGGCCGCAGTCGATCACCGTCAAAAAATGGGACCCGTTACAATGGGTAATATCCATCGCTACCCAGTGCCATGTTTGTTTAACATTCAAAGCCCTCTTTGACCAGTGCATGGATGCTGGATCAATTAACTGACACTCTTCACATTCTCTGACGATGGTTTTCACTACAGCCTTAGAGACCCAAGGAGCAATCTGTTTCACAAAATAAAGTGTCCGCCGCACACCAGGATGACCGCTTTGTTGGTGTACAATCTCGATCTGGTCAAGCCCGACTGAGCTCATGGATGCAGTGCAGGCAGGTTGCACAGGCCCAGTGTTCCTCTTAATAGCATCAAGCCACCTCTGAAGCACTCTTGTCAATCAATCTGCCTTATTTTGGCTAGATTTGACCAAAGACACATTCATCGACACTGCGTATTCTTTCACCTGTTTTATTATGGTGTCAAGCTGCCATCAAATGAGCACCTCACTTGCGGCTTTTGTTTGTGCCCTAGCTTTGCCAGTAAGTGTGTCCGAGATCCATTTATGGACACAGGCAGAATCAGTGAACAAATACAAGGTGGTCATCTTCCAGAGGATTGCCAAGTTTATTCCTTTAATAATGGCATTGAGTTCTGTAAGGTTAATATGTTGGGAATCCTTTGCTGGTCGCAACCAATAAGCGTCCTCTACTACAGCCCCATCATATATCTTGGTAGCGAGAGAGCGTGCATCAACCTATACGCTAAGTGCTTGGGCGTCAATGCACCATTTGTCCCATGCTGGGTCTTCCTTGCGCACTCTAGTGAGAACCTCTTTAATCATGGTGTTGAGAGGGGCGTCATCAATTTTGTCATCCCATCCAGCGGTGACGTCAGATGCTCTCTGCTTGATGAATGCCACAGCTACACGAAGCCAACTACCCATGGGAAGGTGCCCAACCAATTTGCCGCATAGTGAAAATATGTTCCGTCACGTGACGACACAAGGCATGTCTGAGATTTTGTTCCCTCTTCTCCAATACAGAGAGTTATCCTCTTGCCAGACCTGTAACCCAAGCACTCGTGCACCATCCTGTAGCCTCTCCGGCTCCTTGCTGAGGAGGCCGAAGCTGCAGAGATGCTCCTTCACACATGCCGCAGGCACAATGCTCTCGTCCACATACACATCATCAATATAGGCAGATGTTGTCCACTGTATGCGCTTGTCCTTCGTCAAGATAGCATCAACAATTGTCTGCATTATGGATGGTGCCTCATTGAGACCAAACCCCATGCGGGTCAGGTAATACTTTCATCCCTTAAACAGTACAGTTTGATAGGACCATAGTGATTAATGCACGCATACTTGAAGGTATGCCTTGCAAAGGTCTAACATGGATACATTCGATCCTGCTCACCACCATTTTCTCAACTTTTCAGTGCATATCTCTTCATGAGCTGTAAATGGATCAACGTAATCATTTAACTCCCAATAGTTGAGAACCAGCCTTACCTTTTGTTTATTCTGCTGGATGACTGCCATTAATGGGATCAGACCATTTGGGGGCCCCAATTTATCTTCCGGATAGGGAACTAACCACCCATTGTCAATCCAGTTTTGAAGCTCTTTATCGTTTTCTGTACGAGCTCTTGTAGGGATGGTGTACTCCAGTACTCTGTTGTATAACTTTTCTGGTGGCTGATCACCAGACCACTTCCATGATATTGTCCAGGATTTGGTGCATTGATCAAACTCTGTGCGAAAGTCAGGCTGTTCTAGCTCTATTGTTGCACCCAAAGTGTGAGCTGCCTCAGCAAAATATGCCTTGCCTCCTTCCCAGAAGGAGGTCGAATCCCAATGGCTTGCTGTTTACCACTAGCACATTCGTCTTTAAGGGATTTCTGTTGGTCACTGTTAAAGTTATGCTACCAACACCATGGCTTAAAAGGCACTTCCTGCTTGCTGTCAGAATTGCGGTACATTTCCATACTTTGGGTCGACATCACATTCCACTCACAACAGATGAGGAGCAGCCGGAATCCACCAATGCTATCCGATCCATTCCATTGACTTTCACCTTCATTACAGGAAGCACTTCTTCTAGTTTATGTGGGGAGAGAGTTGTGCCGGCCTCTTGCCCCTTGCTTAGTTTTCCTGGACACCTCAATGCAACGTGTCCTTGTTGTTGGCACTGATAACAGCGTATCTCCAGGAGCACTCTTCATGATTTGCCCCCAGGCTGCCAACAGTCTCTGGCAAAGTGATTGGGACCTCCACACTTGTAGCACTGCACTGTAACTGCATTCAGCTTGTCGGGGGTTGAAGGTGGGGCCACAGGCATACAAGGAAGAACTCAGCCTCAACCAGTCACCGTAGCAACAGGCTCATCGACCTCTGCCTCTTCCGTCATAAGAGCTCGAGCTCTAGCAAGAATCAGTTCTAAGGTCATGTGCTCCATCCTTGAGGACCCACGCAATTGTCTTCTAACTGGACCGGGGAGTCCTGACACGAAAGCGCAACTGAGCCATCGGTCAAAGGTGTTTTCTTCAATCAGACACGCTAGGTCCTGAAGGTCACCCAAATATTCGTCCACAGTTTCCCTGGGGTGCAAACAACGCGAGACAAATGTGTCGAATGCAACAAAAGGATCCGGCGCAAAAGCCATGAGGAGGGCTTGTTTTACCTGCTGTAAATCCTTCCTTTGGTCGCGGGTTAACCATCGGTATACTGACAGAGCCCCGCCTCTCAGCCTGAGTGGTAGAATACGTTCAACATTGTCAACACCACACATTTTACTCACCAGTTCCACCTGTTCCAACCATTCTGACACCATGTGGTCGGATGAGACGCCATGAAATTCGGAAATCAGCTGAATATCAAATGCTTTGCCTGCCATTTGCGTCTGGTTACACGTATGCCGAAATAGCTTGTTCGTGGTTTTAGAAGTCTAGTCGAAGTGGAATCAACCTATTGGGGGGTAGTCAAATTATTTAACACACAAAATAAACTGATGGATGTTCACCAATCAGACATAAGCAAAATATTGCTCTGCTTTTTCCACCTCAAACTTAGTTTCTTATATGCTCATTAAATCTCGCCACTTCACGCGGGCTTATCACATTCTCCTCCATAAAATAAGTCACACCTCTTGCGTCCTTTACTTCTTCTGGTTTCCATGTGCCGGTAGCAGAAAGAACACAACTTCTGTTTCTTCGAGGTAAGATTGTTTGTGGCATTACTACTACAAGTTATCAGAACATATTTGAAGAGCACTGAGAAGACAAATAAAACTTTAAACAAAATGTAATTGTGTTCTGAAGAAATGGCGAATGGAAAAGCCAAGTTTCGGTTATAGGAAAAGATAATGTAGTTGTGACTGATATAAAAGCACTCATGTTCATATACATGACAATAGCTTATTCAGAGCTTTACATACAGTGTACACAAGATTTCCCCAAGTAATGTGAGACTTAAAAAATATTTGCAAGAATCACGGAGTAATTCACTCAATATTTCACCAACAACCCCCACGAGATTTCAGTAACATCAGGTTCCATAAATCTGTACAAGCTAACACAACCCAAGATGTATAAGAATTTATTGCTAACAAAGAAACAAACCGACTAAGTGTGGCACTTAATTTTGGCCAGAGTGGAAAAGGGAGAAGTAATCCCAGATGATATGACACCAAAAAGCTACCTCATACTACTTGTTGAAAACTCCTATTAGACCCTCAGTACAAAATTGGGGACCAGACTGTTAAGGCAGGATAAAATAGCAGAAAGTTTTAATCACTCGCTTCTTGAATAGCCAATAAGTATTCTAACAGGCAAGCAGCTTCCCTAGAAATGAAAGTCAATAACCGAAATTCTACAAAGTTAAACAACTGAAAGAAAATTCAACCCGAGAATTCTGCTGAAGAGATAACTTTACAGAAAACTCAATTGAAATTAAATGAAAATTAAAAATTAAAAATCAATTGAAAGATAAAATTCAACTCATGAACTCTGTTGAAAAAACAACCTTTCAGAAGAGTCAAAATTAAATGAAAACTGAAACATTTTGACAAAACTAAAAAGAAATAAATACTCAAATCAATTGTATGTTATTAATGAAGTCACTTGCCCAAATAAATTCATTCACTTTTTCCAGATGTTGGCAATTTTATTTCTTTTTTTTGGTATGAACAATCTGTTATTTATATCATCATCATCATCATGTCGTGCTGGTAGCATGGATATCCCTGACCCTCTCTCACCACTTTTCCCTATCATTCATCGCCTCTGGCAGGTCTTCTGGACTACATCCCATATCCTCACATAGTTGCTGAATGTATGTTCGTGCTGGTCGTCCTGCTTTTGCTCGGCCATGTGTGGGGGTCCATAAAAGTACATCACTTATGAGTTCATCCCTGCTTCTCCAGCAGTGTCCTGCATGTCTGGTTCGTTTAACTTGAATAGTTTTTGTGATAGGAGGCAGGTGGCCGTACAGTTGGTGTCTTGTGGGGTGTGGTCGCCAGGACTTGTTCAAGATTGCTTGCAGCATTCTTGTGTAATTACCATCTAGCTTCTTCTCCAGCCATTTTGTTAGAGTCCATGTAGTGCATCCATATAGCAGTATCGATGCGACCGCTGCCGGGAAGAAACTGCGTTTCATTTTATCGGTTAGGTCTGATTTCCATATAATCAATAGCTGTCCATGCCTTCGTTAACCTCGTGTCGATGTCCTTTTCGGTTGATCCGACACTGCTTCCTAGGTAAGTGAATTTGTCTACTAGTTTAAGAAGGGCTCTGTTTAAAGTGGAGATGTCACCCATTTGATTATAGCACATATATTCCGTTTTGTGTGCATTGACATAGAGGCCTATACCTGTGGCTGCTCGTTCCAAACTATGCAGTAGTGTTTCAGCTTGGTTGGGTGTATTTACCAGTATCGCTATGTCACCGGCGTAGTCGGCGTTGGTAATTGTTTTTGCGGGGTACCTTCTGCTTCTTTTCTTTGTCAGCTCGAAGCCGTTCTCTCTGATTTTGTCAATTGATGTTCTAAGTACGTAGTCTAGACAAATGATAAAAAGGTATGGAGCTAGCGTGTCCCCTTGTAGTACTCCTGCTACAATATCAAAGTATTCTGTGTCTCCATCTGGTGATCGTACTTTTACTTTGGTGTTTCTATAGAGAATCGTTATTGCTACTATGGTTTCTTTAGGTAGGCCGTATGCTAGTAGGATTTGTTCCATCTTTCCTCTGTGAATGGAATCGAAGGTAAAGTCGACAAATAGTAATGTCGCTTGTAGGTTTTTTGCCCATACACCTTCAAGGATTCTATGGATGGTTAATATTTGTGAGGTCGGGAAGGGAAGGATGCATGCCTTCATCCATCTATCTATCGGATTTTGATTATATACTGCGTTGCAGTGTCGGAGCAGTATGTCGTCGAATTGTCTGGTCTTCCATACTTCTGGGGGAATCTCATCGAGCCCAGCAGCTTTCCTATTTTAAATTTTTCTGAGAACTGAGTCAAGTTCTTCTTGTGTGAATGGTTCTAGTTTAATGTCCAATTGCTTACTAATTATTCTGGGGATTGGTTCATGTGTTACTTTTGTTGGGTTTCCTAGTAGGTTTTCGAAGTGCTGTTTCCACAGTTTTATTCTTTAAAATTATTATTTAAAATAATCTAAAATAAAAAAAAAATAAAAATGACGAAATGCCTAGCCTCCCCGTCTCAAACAGTAGGCTGTCTCCAAGTATATTTTAAATTCATTAGTATATAAACGATAAAAGGGAAGAGGAAGGATTTGAAGTCGTACCTGCCAGCAGAGAAAATTGTTTCAATATTGGTCAGTATGTCTTTAAGTCCTATTAATTTAAAATGCTGAAAATTTTACAAAATTTTATGCTGTATTCTTCTTTGTAAAATATTGCCTAAACTGTGCATTTTAAATGTAAAGACACCCTTACAATAAACCCAAATTGAATATATGACTCTGTCCAAATGTCAGCGAACACGGCAAAACGTTTTTGAATCTTTTCTAAAAGTTTAAAATTCTTAAAGGCCCCTCCCCAACAGTAGTTTAGAAGAAAAACTAAAAGCCTAAGACTGCCAAAGCCACCACACCAAAACAAAACACAAAAAAAAAACAAAAAAAAAACGAAATGCCTAGCCTCCCCCAACTCAAACAGTAGATCGTCTCCAAGTATATTTTAAATTCATTAGTATATAAATGATAAAAGGGAAGAGGAAGGATTTGAACTCGTACCTGCCAGCAGAGAAAATTGTTTCAATATTGGTTATTTATATAATGATTGCTTAATATGAATATAGAAAAGTCAAATTTATTTTCTGTCTCAAAGTATAGCAGTGATTGGTTACCATCAAATAAGGGAACATATATTAGGCCTAAAAAATGTGGTTGTTGTCACCAAAAGTTGAAAAGCATTTCACATCTACCATAAATGGTATACATAGTTACATATAATTAAAAATTCCACTTGAATTTCTCAACAACATAACATCAATATTAAACTAATATTTTGAAATGAGAGTCTTCTCTATTCAATGTTCACTACATGCATTTTCCTTTCTCATTGATAGTAGTATAAAGCAAGATTTCTAAAGAATATAGAAAATGACACTTCTTTATTTAAATGACTTTAAAGATTAATAACTACAAAGTATTAACATGCTTGTTGATATATCTGCAGATTATCTGCAGTTAATCTGCAAATCAAATTAAATTCAATGTCAAAAAGTTCTAAACCGGTATTTCTTAAATTTAATATCTAACATTTACACCCTAAGTAAAATATTTGATTGAATTATCTGCCATTTTTCATAATTAATTTTTCAGATATTTTGATTTTACAAAAATGGACTGAGATAGGTTAACACAAAAATTCAACTAATGTTAGCTTAAGACCTCAGAAATATTTCCATAATATGTAGAAAAATGTCTAACAATTGATGAAAAACAGAAAATAACAGAGTTATTGCACATGAAAATGTTCACTTTGGAGATATCAAAGGAGCTTAAAAGAAATTGTCAAATGATAAAGAAGGTTGAGAACTCAAAGCAAAAGAAATGACTATAAGAACATGCTTCCTCAAGATGAATGTAAAATAATCAAGTGAGTTATAGCAAAACAATCACTTTTGAAAATTGCAGAGATCTTTGAAAAACCTGAAATTGAGGGAATCAAAAAGGAAAATATATGTAAAATACTAGGTGAATTGGGATCTGAAAAAAAAAAAAAGATCCTAGGCAACCTACTCTCAAAAATGCAAATTTTTTAATATGTCAAATCAGGCCCAAGGAATACATGAAAACTGACTTTACAAACTAATCAAAAAGTGCATGGGATTGACTGGAGGGCTGGGCTAAAGGATAGTTTGTGTTCAATTCACACATGACTGTGGATAAAAGAAAACAACAAAGAGGTGGTAATGTGATTAAATAGACTAGATTTGTTAACCAAACCATAACCAGACCATTCAAAGTCAGTGAAGGAGTTAATTATTACAATTTTAGGAACAATACTTACTTTGCATTATACCAATGAGAGATTTACTGGTGCTAAAAACTTATGTTAAAAATACTACTTTTCTTTGAGTCAGGAAACAGTAATTTTCAAAAATAAAATTTCAGAATACAAGCTTATATATATTTTGAGTACACATAAAGAAATTCATAAGTCTTTTCAATAGGTCAGTGAAAACCTGCACTCAGCACACCTGCAAGTAGTAAAAACAATAAAAGTAAGCAATTAACAAGAATTTTATTTGAGCGTTTGTTATTGCATTGATCCATTTAAACTCATCATTTATCATCATAGCATGTTGCTAGCACAGATTTCCCTGACTTTCTCTTGCTATTCATCTATCATCCATTGCTTCCTGCAGGTCTTCTAGACAACATCCTGTGTCTATACAGAGCTATTGCAGATAAGTTCTAGTTGGTTGTCCAACACTTGCACATGTGTGTAACGGGGTCCATAGAAGAACATCACTGCTGAGTTCATCTTTACTTCTCCAGCAGCATTCGATGTCTTGTCCATTTTATTTGGATGGTTTTAGAGATAGTAGGTAAGTAGCCGTACAGCTGCTGTTTTGTGTGATGCTGCTTACAAAATTTGTTCAATATAGTTCATAGCATTCTTGAGCAATTCCCATTTAGCTTTTTCTTTATATGTTTAGTCAGCATCCATGTGGTGCATTCATATAGTAGAATTGACACGAAAAAATTGCATTTTATTTTATTGAATTCATTTGACTTGATCCCAACCATATAAATCATTTTCTAAGTTATTTTCCTAATGATTTTTAATCTATGACAGAATTGTTTCAAAGTTGTTACTAGTTGGATTAAAAGTTTCTCATTGAAATCCCATTCATCATTCAATCACTCATTCTCTGTGAAGCCCAAGTTATAGATACAACTCAACAACCAAAAACTAAATATGCTTGAAATATGATTTTGTGGTGCATACTATAAAAACAATAATCAATGGCCTATTTAGAAGTACGGCAATTAATCACTTTATTATATTGCTTTAAGAAGACATTAGAAAAATTCAACAAATATTCTATGGGTGATGATGATGATAATGCTTTCAAAAAAATTTTGTTTCTTATCACAAACATGTGTCGGTATGCTGCTGCAATAGATTTCGCATATCAGTTTCCCAAGGCTTGTGCGTAATAATATGAGTGTTTCTTATTCCACATTTCCTGTCCTTTTTCTTCCTTCCTTCCTTCTCTCCTTCCAGTTGTAATAAAACTTTCAAGCGTGCTCATCAATTCATTCACTCAAAAAGAAAAATGACCCATTCTAGCCGTCACCATGCGTTTTTATGCCTGATCTCAAAAGAATTTGCATATGCGCAGACGGACTCTCGCTGGTTCGAGATCTCCCAATGTTACATATAGTGCTTGAAGCAGCCATATCTGTTTCTTGCTTCCACTCTACAGGCCAGACACATCCGTGCATGCTTCGAATGTCCAGGTATGTTGCGTCCATTACATTCGCACTCCTCCATGATTTGGGAATCACACAATGTACAGTGTGGAGCAGGTCTCTTTAGTCTGCTACTTCGTATAAGCGGGACACTCTCGACAATACCTTCATCCTTGGATGTGTCTCTGCGACCATGCTGACCACGGTCGCTGTGATCACTTTCGGATGCTGTGAGATCCTCCCACATTAAATACAGCATCTGCACTTCGTCTTCAGAGGAAGTGATGCTGCAATTAGTGGTGTCTATTCCTTGCAGTGGACGAACATCCTTTACGTGGCGGGGTGTCCGGTCAACAAGGACCGAATATGGGCTGTACACACCTGTTATTGTCCCCTTTCCAAACTGGGTTGTACATCACCCATACAGGATCTTGACCCAAACACTATCCCCTACCTTATAACTGCTGGGACCAGCATCGTCCGGTAGTAATATGACATCAATACTTTTTATACAGGCCGGATAAGAATATATCACGTTGGCTGGTGCGGTTGAAGCTGACACATCATCTTTGGGAGTCACATTATACCAGTACACTGCCTGCATTACTGAGCACCGCGTTCTTGTGGCAATGTGCTTTATTGTACGGTGAGATCTCTCCGCAATCCCATTACCAGCCGGTACATATGCACCTCGGAATATTATCCAAACGCCCCAGTGCTCGGTGAATTTAGAGAACGTCTCTCCGCTAAAGGTTGTGGTGTAATCTGTAAGTAGCTCAACAGGCGCCCCCCCTCTCGTAAAATACAGTCTCCAACTGCTGAACAATGCTGGCAGAATCCTGGCACAATAACAGCCTCTAAATAGCAAATCGACTGGGTCCGCAGTCAATCAAGGTTAAGTAATGCTGACCTTCAAGGTGGGTCACATCCATTCCAACACTCATCCAGTTCTCGCATACGTCCATTCTGCCTGCCTTCGAACTTACCGGGGATGGATCTATGGACAGACACTCCTCGCACTCTCTAACTACCTCCCGCAAAGCTGCCTTGGAGACCTCGGGACTCACCAGTTTTACGAAGTAGCATGTGTGCTTTACACCAGGATGTCCACAAGATCGGTGAATGGTCCAAATGCGAACAGCATCCAGCTCCCCCATGGATGCGGCGCATACTGGCTCAATGGGTTCCGCTTTTTTTCAAAGTATATCCAGCCATCAATGGGCACTCTAGTGAGTGGATCGGCTCAATTTGCATGAGATTTAACGAGTGCCACGTCAATCGTCAGTCCATACTCTGCCACTAATTCATGAAGCATACTCAGTCTCCATCTTATTAGCATCTCCAACGCCACCTGAGTCCATACCCTTGCTTTCCGGGACAGTGTGTCAGAAATCCACCAGTGCACGCAGGCCGAGTCCGTCCACAGGTGAATCACGCTCGCCCTCCAGTGCAGTGCCAGATTAACGCCTCTTAACATTGCATCAAGCTCTGCCAGATTGATATGCTTATCTGCATGCACCAGTCGTAGCCAACTTGCATCTTCAATTATGGTGCCGTCATATTCAATAGCCACACTAATGGCCAGGGAGCTTACATCCACCCATACAGTGACTTCCTGATCATTCGCGCACCAGTCACCATGCACTGGATCATTTTGTGATGACCTCAACACAATTTCTTCAAGTATCCGACGCAACATGGGGTCTTGTGTTTCATCGTCCCATCCTGTTGTTGCTGCGTTTGCTCTCTGTTTCACGAACACAGCTGCAACACAAAGCCAACCACACACCGAAAAATGCCCAGTTAGCCACCCACACACAGAAAAGATGGCATGACGTGTTAGTACATCAAGAACCTTCAGACGCTCGCCGTCGCATCGCCATCTAAGTTTACCATGCTCCTCCCAAACGTATACACCCAACACACGAGCGCCACTAATCAGTTGTTCTGGATCCTTGCAATTCAGCCCAAACAGTTCAAAATGCATCTTCAGTTGAGCTGCCGAAAACACACTCTCATTAACAAATATGTCATCGACGTATGAGGAAGTAGCGCATATGGTGGTTTCATCTCTACAACACATTGACGAACTCCCTCCAACAACTAGCAAGGGAACTTTCTTTTTCTACCATGTCTGACTGCATGGCTTGCGTACTAGGCTTTTCATGCAGCCTGTATCCACCAGGGCAGTACACCTTACTCTGTCAATCTGCACTGTGACCACAGGTAGCGCGCCATTCAGATGAGGTTTGGGGAAGAGACTGGTGCTAAAGACTCGTCCCCTTGTTCGTTTCCCGGACAATTTCATGAATGACAATATTTCTTCAGAACTTTTTGTAAAATTATACCAACATCATCACACAATTTGTCTCATTCTATCAAATATGTTATGCTGCTTACATATTCTTTGTATTGTAATATTTTGTTATGAATGTCTTTTGCTAATTTGTTTCATTAGTAGATACACAGTTCATTACATATATACTTCCCCTCAACAAAAAATGATTATCGTAATCTCATTTATTAATCAAATTTTTTCTTTTTTTAAATCAATTAACTATATAAAAGGCCAATGTTTTCATTCATCCTAATAATAAGTTGGAAAAAGACTGTGAATGTTACTATACTCACTAAAACTTATCTTTTACTTGTTTCTTTCAGCTAATTCTAAATGATGAAAAACTTCCAAGTTCTTTCCATCATTGGTCTAAGATTGTATTCTTTAATACAAAATCTTTAAACAAGCCAGAGCTCATTTGTTAGCTCAATTTCATGGTTTCCAGTATTCTATCTAATGAGACCCTATAGATCAGTCAATAAAATTTATTGACCATAAAAATATGAATTACTCAAAGCAGATTATAAAAGAATGTAATCAGTACATTGTAAAAAGTGAACATAAACAAAATTCAGTTCAAAAGGAATAAATCAGGAATATATTGTTTTGACCAGAAAGAGAATGATAAAAAAAAACAATATATTGAAAAATGATGAGAGGATTGTCATTCATTTGTTATCATGAATTAGAAACTCAAACAGAAGTTGTTTTGACTACAAGCCAGGGTAAGCAGGAATCAGCTCAGAGATTTGACCTGGAGGCCAGGGTTTGTCCATCATTGTCCCGAGAATGAAATCTGGGAAGAGCAATATTTCTTTTTTAAATTCAGTTATTGAAAATGTTGATTCATTTCTCTTATTGTTATAATTAAACAGTTATTGTCATCATGTCATGTGAACATAAAATTGTAAAAATTGCAAATTTGGGGAGGACTGCTTCTTTTGAGTAAAAGTAAGAGAAAAGCAGATACAAAGGGTGTGACATTAAATACAAGGGATTCACCCCTTGAAGAAGAGTTCCAGGGAAACAGCATGATGAGACCACTACATTCCCTGTCATTGTGGGCTCTAGCCAAATTGAAGAGGCAGACAAAAGCCATATTATGTGTTGCTTAGATGTGATGTAGTCTAATTGATATACAACAATATCAAAGAAGCATAGAAAAACTGAGATAAATGGTAATAAAATTTCCTGGCTTCCTTAAATCAACTGTTAGTTCTGCATAATTATTTGAAGTGTTTGTTTTTCAGAATTTTTTTCAGTGTATTTATGAATATTCTATGCAAAGTTTAAGAGAAAAAAATGTAAAACAATTTGTGAGAGGAGAATAAGGTTCTGGCCATCACTGATGTACTAAAAGATCAAGCCAATTTTATGAAAACAATTAACCTTTGTTTACCACAATATTTCAGTTACATTGAATAAATAAATATTCATCCATTATCCCAATAAAATGCTCAGCAGGGATGCCTATCAGACAATTGTCTGAAAGATATTTTGATTTATGACCTGTCACTAGTCCTTGTATCTTTGATTTTTGTAAGATTTTTGCAAACTCAGCTGCTTTTCAACTTTGGATATGTAATCATCAGAGAAAAACCAAAAGTAAATGCCCCCCATAGTCGTTTGTCTGTCTAGTTATTTTTTTGTTTTGCATGTCAATTGAAGGATTAATAATTCTAACAGTCTAATTTGTTCTTTCTGAATAATTATTAACTTTATTGCATTAGAAGGATTGTTAGCGGTGGTGTGTAACCCAACCCAACTCTACCCTATTCTCTATAAAAATAAACAAAGGATATCCATTCCGGTTCCTACCATCACACCTATGCCACGATTTTTAACACATCTCTTCATGAGCTAGAAGTGGACAAAACACACAAGATGGTGTCAGAAGTGCAATGAAATAAAACACTCCTCATTGAACTAGGACCCAGGAGAACCAGAAAACAGCCACAGATGAAAACAAAATTAAAAAAAAACAAAAGTAATAAAACCTTACATTACTACATGCATGTTCTGATATTAAACTCTCATCACTATGAACAAACCTCATTCCTTGTACTTAACAAATGATAGCATGTGAGAATGGTAAATTTACACCACCAAAAATGGACTGAGCAAGTTCAGTAGATGATCACAAAAAATTCAAACAAATTAAACAAAAATGGGAGCTGATTTTCTCAACAGAGGAGGCCCATAAGGTTAGACATATGCTTCTTTAGATTGATCACAAGGAACTGAAAATTTACAACACCGCCACCTTTGACAACCCAAAGGATCAACCCTGTTTTTAAAAAGCAGGAGACATACTGCAAACCCTAAAATAACCAAATTCTCAACCTGAGAGACCTCAAACAAAGGAAAATAACAACAGATGAATTTGTCACCAAAGCAAAATAACTGAACAAGGAGGCTGGGTACTCTGAATAGATGAAAGACAAAAAGATGAGGGATATACTGGTCTACAGCATAGTGTCTGACCAAGTCCACAGAGACACCATCAATATATGTGATACCCTCACCTATAAACAAGTATACAACCCAGCAAAAATGGAGTAGAGCACCATAGCAAAGATGGAGGTTCTATCCATAAACCTCTGGGATGAAACCCTCACCAACAAAATCAAATACAGAACTGGGCAAACAGAAATGACCAAAACCTCAAAGCACAACACCACCCAAAGCAAGAACAACAAGGCCAGTAGACAACCAAATCTCTCTGATACAAGAGGCAAGCAATGTTATGGATGTAGAAGAAACCACCATTACAGAAATCAATGTCCTGCTAGGTGATCACAGTGCTGATATTGAGGAAAAGTAGGACATTACATGTGAATATGCATAAAAAAATAGCTGCAACAACTTTGTGGAGTCAGAGACCTGAAAGAATACCAGGCGTAAGAGGATTTCCCAAAGGAAGATGAACCAGAACAAGCATCAAGCAGCATCGGGACAATAAGCTCAAGCAGCAAGTGTGTACACTCAATCTCTAAATATGCAGAAAAGATATTTGCAAGCCCCACAATCAAGATCAAACTGGACACAGGGGCAGACACATGCATCTTAACAGAAAATCAAATGTGGCTGTTATCCTTCAAACCAAAGATAAGGATAACTAACACAATACTGAAGAGATATGGGTGTTCAAGTATAACAAGCATTGCACTGACTGATCTCAATATAATGCTCAAGAACAAAACAGTAACAAGATTTGGCATTGTAAAAAACCCTCCTAAGCAGCCTCTATATTTTTGGATGAAGAATTAGGTATCATCTCTGTGAACATAAATGAGATAAAAAGACAGTATAACAGGTCTGAAAACACTGAGCAAAAAGGAATTTATGATAAAACAAAATCTGTATCAACATAAAATGTTTTCCTGGAAAGAAATATTAAATAAAATGATAGAAAATTCCAGGCCACTGATACACCCACCTAGATAAGTCCCAATACACATCCTCCCCCTCTACAAAGCAGAATTGGCAAAAATGGAAAAAGAAGGACATCATAGGGAAAGTTATAGGCCCAATTGCCTGGGTCAATTCCATCACCTATAAGATAACCACAAACTAGGATGGAACATCCAAAATTACACTCCGTATGTACCCCAGGGACCTGCACAAAAACCTTAGATGAGCTAGTACTCTTACTACACAAAAGAGGAGTTTCTGAACCATTGACTTAAAAAAGAGATACTGGCACCAAGAACTCGACAATCAATCTAGCCTGCTATGCACCTTTAACATGTCATTTGGAAGATACAAACATTTACCATTTGGTAAACTATATCCCAGGACATATTCCAACAAAACCTAAATACTGTATTATCTGGAATCAAATGTCATGGGCATAGTGGATGATATCTTGGCAGCAGGATCAACAGAAGAGGAACATGACACAGCCATGACTGAAGTCTTGAAAAGAGCCAAAGAGAACCAAACTGGATTCAATCCTGATAAACTCCAATATTAACAAAAAAAAGATAACTTCTTTGGCCACACTATCACAGAACATAGCATATTACCTACAGAAGATAAACTTAAAGCTATGAATTCCCCCAAAACGCAAAAGAACTCTATATGCTGATGGGAATGATTGCGTACCTCAGTAGGTTCTCAGTGAAACTATCACAAATGACTGCACCAATTTGAAAACTGTGGAAAAAGAATATGCACTTCTTATGCAACAACACCATCAAGAAGCCCTTGAAGAAATAAAAACAGAACTATACAAGGCACAGATAATCATTTACTATGATATAGACCCCAATACAACAACAATTCTCCAATGTTATGCCAGTACACTAAGTGTGGGGGCATGAATAAGAGATCAACCAAAGGTGTGCCAAAAAAACAGTAGGAATGGTGTCAAGGTACCTCACCCCAACAGAGTCAAGGTACTCAAAAATAGAAAGTGTCTGGCAGTCATTTATGGCCTACAAAAAATTGAATATTTACTACTCTGGTGAAAGGTAACAGTAGAAACAGACCATTCACCACTTTAACAAATCTTCAAGAAAAATCTAGCTGCGACTCCATCCAGACTTCAAAGTTCATCCTAAAGTGCTTAAAATTTGCCATCCAAGTCAAGTATCAGTCAGGGAAGACAATTCCAGTTGCAGACACCATGTTAAGAGTGCTTCAATGAAAATAGAAAAGGTACACCACAACTGCACCGTATCAAGTTCATAATGACAAACATGAAAATAATAAACACAGAATGGATAAAAGAGGCATTTATAGCTGACCCAACAATGAACCCTGTTGAAGGACACAATATACGGAGGATGGAGAAGATAGTCGGGAAAACAGAAAATTATACCTAATAATACTTTATGAACACTGGACCTTCACGTGCAATCTCATCTTAGACAATGGATTAATCCTCAAGGGGGACAGAATTTTAGTCCCAGAAGTACTGAAACTCTCAGTCTTTAAAGACACACAGACCACCAAGAAGAAACAAAATGCAGCCTATTTCCAAGGGTGTCTATATCTTAGACAGGGATAAACCAAATTATCAGGAACATGGTAAAAGCATGCAGCAAATGCAGCAAATATCAACCAGCACAACCCAAACCTACAACTGATGCAGCCAGATTTCTCCATACACTCTTGGGCTACAATAGGTAAGGACATCAATGAGCAAGATCGGTGTAAATATCTCCTAGTAGTAGACTACTAATCAAGTATCTCAGCAGTCAAAACACTCCCAAACACATCAGCTACTACTGTCTATGAGCAATTCACCCAGGTTCTAACAGCATATGAATTACTGATAACCATCATGGCTGACTGTGGTTCACAGTACAAGAGTGAAAGGTTTAAGAGGGAATGTCACAACTCAAACATAACATACCATCACCAAACTGAGTAGCAGAAAGAGCAATAAGAACAATCAAGGCCCTTTGGAAGCAGGCGCAGGAGGAATAGAAGTGCTCATACACAGCATTAAGTACGTAAAGGACAACCCCAATAAAAAACGACATGCCATCCTCATATGAACTACTATTTGGCAGAAGACGCAAAACAATGTTGTCTACAGCAGAGGTTGGGCGTGCCACAATCATGCCACCCAGGAAAGAAGACCCACCTCCAAACTCCAAAGAAATAAACAAAATGATTGTCCAGCCAGCTGGGGCTGTAAAATACACGAACTGCTTCTCTGTAAGACCCCCTCCACAACGAGTGTCCTGGATATGATACTAAACAATCTGATGGTGGGGTTCCAGCAATGCTGGAGCTTTGGGGAATGTGGAGTACCCCTTTATTGCCATCGCTCCCAGGACCACTTGGGCCCAGAGTGATAGCACCTGATAAGGGTCTGATCTATGGGTTAAATAGAACTAACAGCATACTTATGCTAAACTGAATTGTTCGACTAAACTAAATAGCTTGAAATAGAAATGTTTTTGACAATTAAATCGTACTTACATTTAAACTGTGTGCTTATGCTAAACTGAATTATTTGAAATGAATATGTTTTTTGACATTGAAACTGTACATGCACGAAACTGAATTGTTTAATATATAACTGTTCTGACATTTAACTGTGTGTAAACAAAATCTGTACTTATACTAAACTGAATTAGCTGAATTAGAACTGCTAAACTAAATAAACCAAATAACTTGAAATAGAAATCTTTTTCACAATTAAACTGTACATACATTTAAAATACATACCTATGCTAAACTGAATGGTTTGAAATTGAACTATTTTCATAAAAATGGATTTGGCATTGAATAACCTACAAAGGTTGATATGCCATAAAATCCAACCAACCAAACCAAGGTTGAACAGATGAAAGAGACAGTGCCCCAAAGGTCTCTCCTTACTAATGGAGATATCTGAGAGATAAATCGCCAAATGATAAAGAGGAAGTGGGTCACAGCAGTACAAATTGGTTAAAAAGTTTTGGTGAAACTACCAAAAGCCTATCCAACACAATGGTGGATAGGAATTGTGATTAGTGTGCAATCACCAAATTTATGGTTCATAGGATGCCACAACATATTGTGGACATAAAGTGCATTCATCTGATGAAGATAAACCTTGAAAACTTAGATGGAAATGTATTGACATCAATACCAAAATCCCAAAGAGAGACACGCAAGCATTGACACATGATTACATCATGTGAAAGTGGTCTTAAATATGAGTGGGGAGCTTTATTTATTTATTTAATGAAAGAAAAGGAAATTCTCGATCATTTACAATGGATGTTACCTGTAGTTACAGAATGGACCTTTCGTAGTATATAGAGTTAGATATGTTAATTGACTATGGGGTTGTTTGTGTGTGTGTGTATATATATATATATATATATATATATACATACAGGCTCTCATCAATAATGGGTTTCCTAACTATATTGTTGATGAACAAATTAAACATATGATCAAAAATGTTAACCAACACTGTACTACTCCATCCAGTCAACAAACATATATCAAACTTTTTTATCGTAAACAAATGCACTACAATTATAAATCCGATGAAAAAATATTGAAAACATTGATTCACAAAAACATACTCCCCACTGATCCTAATAAAAAAAATAAAACTTATTATATATTATAAGTTTAAAACCTCTAATTTAGTCATTAGAAATAATTCCTCTCCCTCGATTGGAGTTTTGCAAAAAACCAACGTTATATATAAATTTAAATATCCTTTAGGAGATTGTATCTCTGATAATAATAATTTATATGTTGGTTTAACCTCAACTACCCTGTTGAGGAGACTTTCAATGCACATTTCTGATACAAGTTCAATAGCTCAGCATTTAAAAAAACATTCATGCCCAACAACACAACTACGGAAAATTCTCACCGACAACACAACAATATTGTGTGTACATATGTGAATAGTTATATATCAACATAAGTTTAAGCATATGTTGAGTATGTGTGTTTTGGGCATGGATTAGTGTTTGTGTGGTGACTACTTATTCACTTCTAGTCTAAATGGAGATGGGCAGATCAGGTTGAGAATACTGCCCAAGCTGCAACTTGAGAATTCAATTTTACATTTTTTTTTTCTTTTTATTAAGGGTGTTCTGGTGAAATACAGTCTGACTATATTTTTATATCAAATCTATGCATTGCCTAGGACAGGAAGTAGGGAAAGATTTACTCTCATTATATATGTGTGTGTGTGTGTGTATATATATATATACACACACACACACACACACACACACACAAGTGTAGTCATTTGGTTAGAGAGATCCAACTAGGACAAAGTGACACTAGGATCTATGTCATGACAAGTCTGAAAACTGAGCAGTGGCAAGTTAGAATTTGCACTGCACATGGGGAGGTGGGAGAAGAACTAAAAAATGGTTTCAAATTGCAATACACTCCCATATGTGCGCAAATCCAGTTCTTTGTTTTTTCTTGGGATACAACCTCAGGTTTAGTACACCTTGATTGGCATCTGCAATGATTTCAGCATAGGGTTACATAATGAGCTATTGCACATGGTAGTCAAGGTGCCTCCATCACACTGCCTTTCTCAAAGTAACAATGGGTGGGGAAAAAGCAAAGAATTGTCGGTAATGAAAATGGTTACATGAGTTAATGGCAGAATCAATTGGTGACTGTTTTTGGTCAAGTATCAAGCAAGCATATTGATAGACATGATGAACAAACAGCTGAAAGAAAGTATCGCCTGAAAGACAGAGAGGAGAAAAGAAAGATAGAAGGAAGAAACATGTGAACATCACAAAATCTTCTTTTATCCTCATAGACTACAATCCTATTGTTGCTTTTGCAATAGATAATACAAAAATATACACTAGAATCCTTGGATCTCATCAGATCTTCAGTACACGAATAAGCACTAATTTATGTTTACTATGCTACTTATTGAGCATAGATGAAATTAGCAGGGGGCAATTCCATTGGAAAAGAACACTGATCTGATGAAAATCATGCTTTCTTGCTTTGACCCAGTAACTTAATAAAAACTGTTCATTGGATTATCTTTATATGCTATTTTGTTTGGTAAAAGATGAATTTTGACACTGCTAACCTTCATGACATTTACTTATCATATTTGATGGCATATAAAGGTGCACTTTTCAACTAAAAATATCTTTTAAAATTTCCCTGCATCTTATATGGTACATGTAGATTTAGAATTTGCAATAGTCGGCTGAAATTAGCTCCCTGGTAACTTCTATTAGCTTAGATTTTAGAGTAAGTTTCCCATACCTATTGTCATTATTTAAAAGGCTGTTATGCAGATTAAAAGTTTTATCATTGATAATATTCATTATATTAATTTCATCATGTTTAATATTAGTAATTTCCTTTTTCTTGATTCACCCTTTTGAAACTGGGGTGCATCTTATACACCGTCAAATACAGTAAATGTTAAACAGTGGAACACTAAGTAAATGGAGAAAGAGTAGGAACTCTACTACCTAAGATCCCAACCTGTAATTCACCAAGGCTTTATTAGTATAATTCAGTAAAATCTAGTAGTTCATTTCACTTCTCTTGTTTTTGTGAGGACCTGCATTTATGGTATGGGTGATGTATTTTGTTATCTATATGAAACTGCTAAATTCTAGGAGAGTTTTAGTGGGTGATTGGAATGCTGTCTTTGATCCCAAGATAGATTGGGGTGGGGGTCTAGCAGGGACACTAGCACTTAGGTGCAAAATACTTTCTCAAAATTATAGACAAGCTCGATTTTGTCAATAAATTTTGAAATGAGCATCCAAATAGAGTATTATAGACTTGGGATGGCTTAAACTTGAGGCAGCTTTTTAGCTACATTGATAGAGTAGATGAATTTGATATAAAAATTTTTGGTAGCTTAAGCTTTTATAGTTTAGCTTACACAGAACATAGGTTGGCTGACCACTGGAAATTCAAAGATTTGGCCTTGCCATTTGCAATGAGAAGGTCACTATAATCTATATTAGAGTGGACTTTACAATTGAGAGATGGGAAAGAAACTCGGTTGAGATGGAGTAGACCTTCCTCAATAAGAAAGACTAAGCCCTACTAGTTAAGTTTAGGCTTAAAAGAATGGCAATGAATATAGCCACATAGGAACTTGGCAATGCTGTTTATTGACATATCGCTAGATGGATGACGCTAAACCGCATATAAAGACACGAGAAATTTTGATCCTATTACAGGCACTTTTCTCAAGGGAACTTGGTTTGAATTTGATTTTAATTTAGTCAACTTCCCTTGTCTTGAAGATATCAAAGTGGCTGGGTGCAAGAAGCCCATGACAGAAGACATTCGGAAAGTATTAAGAAGGTTGGAATGGACAAACCTCCAGGCACCAATGAGATTCCCGACAAAGTACACTTGAGACTGTTAATATTTGTACTCTTGATAGCTATTATCTATATCAACCAGATGAGGCAGGAGTCTAGTCTCCAACGATGTTGAACCCTGAAGATTTTAGCAAAGGTCTTGGCTAACTGTTTGCAGATGTCTTGCCTAATCTGATTGCTCCTAAGCACACTTGTGCTGTAAGGAGCAGGATTGTTCAAAACAGTTTTGATTTGGTACACACTTTCTTAGTGAAAGTCAATGAGGATACTACACTGATCCATTTAGATCAGTCCAAATCCTTTGAATGGGTTGACCATTGTTTTCTGGAGATTGTGGCTGAATTCAAGCTGAACTTTCACACCTGTATCTTTTTGTATGCGTATCTTAGGGCTATGAGGGGAGTGAATGGAATAAAGCTAGATTCTTTTGTCTTTTCTTGATCATATTATAAAGGGTGTTCATTAGTGCCCTTGCTACATGTTCCTTTGTGGGAACTTTTTCTGCATTTATTGAGGGTGAATCCAGTCCTTTGTGAGGTTTAGCAACTTCATTCATCTCGGCAAAGTATTCTACCTGACAATGTTAATTTGCTTGTGAAGAGCAATGGCAAGATTGACAAAGCAAAGAAATTAGATCATATGAAACAGTGATTGGCGACCAAAATTAACTGTAAGAAGTTTGTCAGTTTACAGTTGATTTCATGTACCTGACTTGGTCCCAAACTTCAGTTGGAGATGAATTAGTTGGAGTTGTTGGAAAAAGTTCTGGTTGCATCTAAGCTGGTCATACAGAAACATTTCTTTAAAGGGGATGGTCATGATGTGTCTTTTGCAAATCTTCCCTCTCCCCATCCTTTACCAACTTTCAAGGCTTCCTCTCCTATCTACCATTCTATACAGTCTAGAAAGAGGTCTGTTCAGGTTTGTTGGGTTCCTAGGGATCCTATCGTAGGTTGTAGGATCTGTTTTCACTCCTGAAAGCTTCTTGTGTTTGCAACAATGTGGTACTGCTGATAGGATGAAACTTTCAGTGCTTACTTGGAATTATGAGAGTCATGATATAGATAATGATGTGGTGGGGAGGAAAGAAATTCACAGAGGTGAGTCTTATTTTTACTTCAGGTCGAAATCTAATTCTTTAGACATCAGCTAAAAGTGAAGATTGGGGTTGAGAGAAAGAGACTCAGTGTCAGATTTCAGCAAAAGGTGAGTGTTGTGTGTTTATGTCAAGTAAGATGAGCCAATTCAATATTCAATATGGAACTTAATGACCTAGAAAAGGATCTGGGGCTTTTGAAAAGTTGAGTGGACCCAGTCCAGGTAAGTTAGAATTTATTTTGCCTTTTCATTTTGTGACAAAGGTCAACTTCACTTGTGTATAAAAGTGAATTTCCCCAATTTTTATTTTTTAGTTCCCCATTTTAAGTGTTAGCATTCATTCCTTCCTGCTTTTAGATGACATAAAATTGAATACGTTGGAGATGTGGAAAAATTTTGAGGGTGTTTATTTGTGTAATTTTTAGTCTTTGTTTAATTTTCCTCCCTACCCATATCAACAGAAAAAGGTGAGAATTGTAATGAAATGACTGTGATTTAACACCCGTGTCTTCTTAGATATCTTCTAAAAATCAACTTGGATAGTATAAATTGAATTCCTCTCTCTAAAAAATAAAAAAATATATCTATTCCCTTGTCCATGAGGTTATGATTACGTAGATAAGTATCTCCAATCAACTTGGGAAGCCGTAGCCCTTGAGTTGATTGTGTCCACTGTAAGAGTATGGATGTAACTACTAAACACATCAGGTTAATTGGCCAAGCATTTACCATGACAGATTGATTTGGCATTGTGCGATGTGGATCTGTTGCTCAGTGGTAGAGTTTTGGATCTGCATTGTGTGATTGCAGGTTTGATTCCCAGTGGGATGGGTGGGTCATGGTAGACACTGCTAATGAGACCTAATAAGATCAAAAAAGCTGTCAGATGGACCTGTATTTTGCATGCACTGCTTGCAGAATTTTCTGATCATGGTAATTCAATTTATAAATATATATCTAACTTGGATAGGTTTTAGGTTGGGTTCAGAATTTAGATCTATGGTTAAGGTTTCAGGATGGAGGTAGGAATAGAAAGAATTATTAGAGGCAGGTGTTAGGGATTGGCTTTAGTGCTCAGTTAGGGTTTAGGTAATTACAAGGATAATTAAATAAGTTTTCAGACTTTCTTTCGTATGGGCACTTTTATTGACTGTAAATGCATGAAACTCTAGTCCCCTTCGAAGTAATCTCCTCCAGCTGCAATGCACTTGTTGTACCATACCAACAACTTCTGGAAGGACCCATGGAAGTCCTCTTATGTGAGAGTGTCAATGACCTTTGTCACAGCCTCTTTTATCTCCTCAATTGTCTCATTACGACAGCCTCTGAGATTATGGAATAACCAAAAGTTACAAGGAGCAACATCTGGACTATAGGGAGTGTGAGGAACTGTCTTGATGCCCATCTTGATCAAATAGTCTGTGACAAGAATGGAGTTGTGGACTAGTACATTATCCTCATGGAAATGTCACTGACCCAATTTGAAGAGTGCTCGCCTCTTCCGATGAAATCTCTTCCTGAACTCCCTTAAAACCTCAGCATAGTAACCATAACCCTAACCCTTTGGCCCATCAACTCTGGTATATTGACTTCCTTACTCCTTGCACACCTCTCCCTGCCTTCCTTGAATCTCTTATACCACTCAAAAACTGATGCTCGATTCATGCAAGATGGTCGAAAAGCAGTCCAAAGCATTTGATACGTTTCTGTGGCATTTTTTCCAAGTTTAAAACACAATTGTATTGCATATCATTCTTCTAAAGTGTTCTCATGTCCAGACTGGATTTTTTGAAATTCACCAGCTGTGGCAATCAGGCTTTAGTAGGGTGTATTCCAATTGCTGCTGTAGCTATTCATTTGAATCTGAAATCATAAAAATTGGTCAGTCATCTCATAAGATGTATAGCAATAACACAGTGAATTTTCAAAAGTCTACAACAATTTTAAATGTCTGTACAAAAAAAGTTCTGAAACTTATTGAATGCACCATGTAGTTTGAAGAGTTTGATTTTGGGATTGGTAATTAAAATTATTCTTATTAGGAATTAGTATGTTCAAGACCGGGTTGGATAATCAAGACAGGATGAGAGTTGGGAGGGGGATATTCAATGCAGAATGGAAGATGGGATGGGATATTCAAGGCAGCATTGGAGTTGGGGAGATAATCAAAACAAGGTTGATGCATTGGGTTAGTGATGGCGATTAGGGTTCAAACTGAGGTATTCAAGAGTGTATGAGATTGAAAGATTGAGTCGTGAGCATCAATTAGGAACATGCAGAGTTAAAAAAGGCGGCATAAGGGTGTAGTCAAAGATAGTTCGCTCAGATGTTTTTATTTCTGGTTGGTTGGAACATGCATTTTGGATTGAGGGTAGAATAAAGGTGAAATATTCATAGAATGATAAGAGTTTGGAGAGTGGTTTAGAGTTAAAATTGTTTATGCCAGTGACAGAAGACCTTAATGAATACATAGAACTCTCTCTCTCTCTCATGAAAACTTTCCACTTATGCAATAATTTCCATTATATACAGATACACACAGCTATGCACATTCTAAACATAGACTTTAGGAATATTTCATAGTTTAAGAATTGTTTCATTTGGCAACCAACACATCAAATTGAAAGTTTAAACAGTTGCTTTCCAACCTTTTTGTGGCCTCTTCCTCCTACCTACCTATGCTGGAATGTATGTAACACTCATCAAAAGAGAATGGTATGTTTGATTGTTATAAAAAAATAGATATTACACTTTGATTTTAAACAAAATGCAACAAACAGGACCACAAACTGTCAAACACCAAAACCTTTGACAATGTATGTACGATAATAGTGAAAATTTCACTTAAACTCTAAATCTGTTGTCCTTTTAATTAATATCAACAGGGGATTTAAACCTTGGTGGTGGCGGTGGTATGTTACAGATTCTCATAATACTGAGAATTATTGCTGATAAAGCAATTCTCATTTCTTTGTCAATAGTTTTGAAATTTTCTCTCGTCTTTGTCCTAATATTTGTTGAGTAGAAAAAGTAGATTTACATAGTGAAGTTGAAAACTGAAGCAGAATTACCAAAGATTTTCTGGATTTTGTTAGATACTGCATAGAGGTTTAAATCCCCAAACAATCCAATTCCACTTCTCAATATCTTATACTTAAACAGCAACCATTCCTCAGTTCAACAACTTTTCTGTTTCTCTCTGGGTTATTTCGTGTACCACAGATCTTATGAAAGGACATAGCATTTCAAACAAAATTTGCAATTTACAGGAGTTTTAAGGGAGATAATTCATTCGGTTTAACAAAGCGACTTCCCTAAAATCATTAGGTGCTATGGAAACTTTTTTTTCCCCCGTTTTACCTGAAATGATGAAAATTCTGATTGGTTTCTCAATGTTTGTGGTAAAAAAAAAATACAAAAAGATATCTATTCTAACATTAATAATTTGAGGATAGTATTGTTCATAAATGAATCCCCATTGATTTAGTCATACCATCTTGTTATAAGGAATTTCCTTGAATTAAATTGAGTATCAATTGGAAAAGAATAGTTTTTTAAAATGTTGCGATTAAATTTTCATTATAAAAATCCATTGAAATTTTAGAACCACCCACCCTCAAAAAACCTGATTAATGTATTTGAATAGCAAAAGTCACTGTCAACACAATTCATAGAATAAAATACATTTCTACTATATAGAAATGATTTACAATGACTTTTTTTATCATTAAATCCATATCAATGCATACCTATTTTCATTATCCACTTTATCTTTGTAGTAAAAATCTGTGGCGGAAATCGTGAAAACGGAGAGGAGGGGCTTACATTTTAAGTGACCTTGCGTGTGCGTCATTCAAACAGGCCAGGAAACCAAGAAATTCAAGATGGCACTCACAACTTTTTATAACCATCTGATCTCGTAAAGTCACGCAAATCATCACTGCTCGCATGCAAATGAGGTGGTCTCCTCCTGAATGAAAGCGGATTGCTTTGAGGATACGTCTAGTGTTGATACGAGGATCGTTGGATTTGGTTGTTGTTGTTTCTGCTGGTGTGACGTACAGAGAATAGAAAAGAGTTTCAATGAACTAACAGAGGCCACTTTGGAAGTGAATACAGGGATCAATTTCACATTGTCATTTGCACCTACTCTTACCACCAAACAGATATTTAAAAATTTAGGGAGCAGTGATATCTTACTACAAAATCATTGAAAAAGGATTGTTGTAATAAAATCATTTTTATAGTAAAAATAGTTCCCAAAGCATTTTTGTAGTAAAAATCGTTGTCCAATTGAATAAAAATGCATGTGAAATAATTTCACTGGCAATTGCCAGGTACTTTTACAATGAATTTGTTTTTTTTAATTTTTTCCTTTTTTTTTTTTAGATACTGGACGTATTTTTAATGTCGCCCCCAAGCAAAACCTACCAGTTTTCAAGGAAGGTAATTCATTGGGTGTCGTAGAGTTACTTCCCTTGAATTAAAAAAAAAAAGAGAGATATTTACATTCGAGAAACTCATTGCCCAAAATAATTTTTACATCACTGATAAAAATTCTGATAGGTAACTCAGTATTTAATTTGCTAAGCTTTTTGTTTAGATGTGGAAAAAGGCCGCATGTATGGGGCACCCAATAAGACTCGAATTCACTTGTGAAGTTTTGCTAGTCTAGTAAGCTAACATTACACGACCAGAGGCACCCTTGTGGCTTTTTTTTTCTTTTTAAATGAGAAGAATATTTTTCTTTAATTTATCTTGCAGGGCACGGATATAGCTATTTAGTTTAAGAACTTCTAAGTGAAATTATCTAGAGGTTCAATCTTGACTACAGATTTGTCCAGTCAGCTGGGGCTATAGAATACACCGACTGCACCTCTGCGGACGCATAAGATCCACCAATGAGTGTCCTGGATATGACACTACACAATTTGATGGTGAGGTTCCAGTGATGTTGTGTCTGGCTGTGCTGTGGATTTTCAGGCACTAAATGTAACACTAAGGTTTGTACCATCTGGGCTCTTATCTCAGGCACATCAACTATAGTACTATGGATTGGCCCTGCACCAATCATAACATTATCCCTTGGTCCAGTCCCAAATGTGATACTATGTTCTGGGGTCAGTTATCATTTGTAATGCTATCGTTTCAGTACAGTACTAAATCTAACAATATCTTGGGCACAGCACCACTGTAGCAATATTGCGGTCACGACTATCAATGCCTATACCAGCGCCAAATGTAATATCATTGTGCATGACAACACTTGTTGTACCAAATGTACTAATAATGATTGGTCTTATCCTAGTAACAGTGCCAAATGCAGTACTATAGTTGTCATACTACTTTTACTTTGGTCTTATCACAGTAACAGCACCAAATGCATTTCCAGTTGGTCTTTTTATCAAATCTGTCTGTGATCATGCTGTGTTTGAAAAATTCACGGATAGAGAATGACTCAATTCATCTGGAACTTCTTTTGATGGTAAGGATAATCTGTTGGAACAAAGTTGGCTGAGTGTTGGCTACTCAAAAACAAGAAGCACTCTCTGTTAACAATTAACAAACATTTATTGTTTGATGTTAAGACTGCATACAGTAGCACAAAATAGAGAGAGAGATCTGTTAGGTTCTATGAACAGAAACACAAAGAGCCCCCTCCCAAATGAACTCTCTGAATGCCAATTGACCCAACTGACAACTTTTTCAAAATTTGCCAATATATCTAAATTCAAGGTATCTGTAGTGTTATGTCATCTTGCTAAGTTATTGCATCACTCACACATGTCCAAATTCACCGTTTTCATTTACTCAATCAAACTTGTGACAAGACCTGAATCTATTTTGTTTACATTTGGGTCTTCCTGTTTTGGCCGTTGGTGTACTGGCTTGAACTTTCCAATTTGACTTAAATTTCCACTCAAAGATTTCAGCTCACCAAACAGCTAACTGAAAACAGTTGGCTTTATCAGCACATCCACAGATGAAGAACAAAATCATGAAAAAATGCTCTGACTAGGATATTTACTACTGTTAAAATAGAACTGAAGATAAATGATGAAGTTGAGATAAAAGAAAAAGTTATAAAAAGTGAATTATTGAAGAATTAAGAGGACCAAATTTACCATTTGATATCTTCAACAAACCCCCTTTACTGGAAAATAGAAATATTCGTGAAGTGATTAAAAAGTATTTCACAAGTTCAGAGGAAATGCAAAAAGCATATTTGGTGAAATAATCAGAAAGTATTTGAAGAGCAATGAGAAGACAAATAAAACTTGAAACAAAATGTAATTGCGTTCTGAAGAAATGGTGAATGGAAAAGCCAAGGTTCGGTTATAGGAAAAGATAATGTAGTTGAGACAGATATAAAAGCATTCACGTTTGTATACATGACAATTGCTTATTCAGAGCTTTAGTGTTAAAAGTTAGTAAGAAAAGCACAGTTTACATAAGATTCTCTCAAGTAATGTGAGACTAAAAAAATATTTGCAAGAATCACAGAGTAATTCACGCAAGATTTCACCAACAACCCCCATGAGATTTCAGTAAGATGAGGTTTCATAAACTTACACGAGCTAACACAACCCAAGATGTATAAGAATTTATTGCTAACAAAGAAACAAACCGACTAAGTGTGGCACTTAATTTTGGCCAGAGTGGAAAAGGGAGAAGTAATCCCAGATGATATGACACCAAAAAGCTACCTCATACTACTTGCCGAAAACTCCTATTGGACCCTCAGTACAAAATTGGGGACCAGACTGTTAAGACAGGATAAAATAGCAGAAAGTTTTAATCACTCGCTTCTTGAATAGCCAATAAGTATTCTAACAGGCAAGAAGCTTCCCAAGAAATGAAACTAAAATCAAACGAAAGTCAACTACCAAAATTCTACAAATTTAAACAACTGAAAGAAAATTTGACCTGAGAATTCTGCAGAAAATAAAACTTTACAGAAAACTCAATTGAAATTAAATGAAAATTTAAAAAATTTAAAAAATTAAAATCAATTGAAAGATAAAATTCAACTCGTGAACTCTGTTGAAAAAACAACCTTTCAGAAGAGTCAAAATTAAATGAAAACTGAAACATTTTGATAAAACTAAAAAGAAACAAATACTCAAATTTAAAGAACTTTGTATCCCAGACACTCTCTCAGGTAAGTTTCCATCTTTTCTACCTCTTTCTTTCTTGTTTCTTTTGTATAAAATTCCTTTTTAAAAACTTTATTGTCCGTGTTGTCTTCTGAATTCAGTATCCAAACTAGAAAGCTATGAAACTTACCATTTAAAATTACACACTAAAGCCCCCTAAGAACATACCAAGTTAAATACTAAATTTGGGTTTAGTGTCATTCTCTTTATAGTGATTTTTGTACTCTAAGTTTTATTTTATATTGCAAATTTTTGTTTTTTAAATTCTATTATATTGCAAATTTTACTATAAATTCTGTTAGATGAGATGTCACAAAATAAATTGAGATTTCAAGACATAACTCAAGATTTTACCAACAAACATGAGATTTCACCAAGTACCACAAGATTTACTTTTCAATCATACATTTTAGATGTATCAGGGAGGTCTTCAGTGATGCGCTGTCTTCATTGCCAATTTCGGGTTATTTCTGCATCATATGGGCTCCAACAGTAACCCCGGCATGACTGAAAGAGTCAAGCCGCCTCCGAGATCGCGATGTGCTACACTCGTGCCTCCACCAAAGCAAAGAAAAAAAATAATAAAGGCCGGACTTCGGCCGTTCTTATAGACATCTGTCTTTTAGTAATAAGCGAATGAAAACTGGGCATTCCACACTCCTCTGCTATATAATACCATCTTTACCTCATCCGGTTTCGCTCGGCTACTTCCGGAATGGGTACTGAGGTAAGATGTTATTTTACTACTTGTCCGTGTCCATGATTTACACTTCACTAGACTTACACGAATCTCCCGCCAAATCTGTCCTATACTAATACTTCTAAACTAACATGAGTTAAGCCCCCACTTTTATTCAGTCAGTCTTTACTCTTACCTTATACCCTTATTTGAAGAAAAAAAAAAAAAAAAATATATATATATATATATATATATATATATATATATATATATACTCCCGTTTATTTGGTTCACGAGATCATTTTCTACAAAATAACTCATGCTTTTTGCCCAAATTTCCCTCCCAGTTATCATTACTCTATGCTCATATTACCAATTTAATGCATAAAAAAAAAAAACAACGCTACTCTATTCAACTCCTTACATTCTAATTTATTACTATTTCGACCCTATCTCCAGTCCCCCCACTTCGTCCCGTGATCTATTTGCAATTAGATTTCAATCAAATAACTAAAACTGCTTGTGACCGCTGGCAAATAAATTTATTAAAACCTTAAAATTGTCGCAGACCATAACTAGTATACGAGGAATAAAAAATAAAAAAATAAATAAAATTTTTAAAAAATAAAATAAAATAAAAACGGATTATTAAAAAAAAAAAAAAAAATCCAACCCCCTCCCAACCGCGAATTATTCTCCACCCCTCCCCCTGACATTCCGACAACCCTAACTTAGTATTAATTCATTATACTTTTATGGTTTGTAATGTGTCTCCTAGTCTTAATTCTTTAGGCTCCTCCATCGGCCTCTTTATTTCTTCCATGGCTCTGATCTCTTAAGCCAAATCCACTTTGACGCCTTCAGAACTGTGTTGGTAATGTCCTTCAGCACTCTCACTCTAGCTGCCCCGACTATAACAATTTTTGCAAGGGCTCTGCCCAAAGACTGTCCAGCAAAGCCCCTACAACCAACTTCTACAGGGTCATAATGAATCTTCCATGACTTTTGTTGACATTGTTCAACCAGTTCTTAGTATTTGGACCTCTTCCGCTCATTAGCGAGAGTAATATATTCCTTCCATGACACAGTCAGCTCCCAAATAATGCACTGCTTTGTGTTATCAGAGTGCAATATCAGGTCTGGTCTTTGCGATGTTACAGCTATGTGTCTGAGGAATTTCAGCTGAGTCTCCAGATCCACTATCAACTGCCAATCGTCCGCGGAAGATAATAGGTTCGTTTTCTCTCTCCTCTTCCTTTGTATCTTCTCTCCTGCTCTTACGAAGTTGATCTGCTTCAATTTCTTTCCTGGTTGATGTTTACTAGCCCTCATAGCTTTAGTCACCTCATTTGCAATTACCTTGAGTACTTGATCGTGACGCCAACGGTACCGTCCATCACCCAAAGCTTTTGGGCAACTACTAAGGATATGTTGTAAAGATCCTTTCCTAGCACATAGTTGATAATTGGGGGTCTCTATCTTCCCCCATATGTGCAGGTTCGTTGGGCTCGGTAACACATCATACACTGATTTAATGAGGAATCAAATCTCGTTGAAATCCGGCCGTCAACAATCTGACCATGTAACCCTTTTTTTCTCTACATCCTCCCACCTTGTCCAGGCTCCTTGCAGACTCAAACCGACCATTTTGCCATAACGCCCTTCCTCTATGCCCTCTCAAACTTCTTCTAGGATGAGATGGCGTCTTTCCTTGCCTTTGGCACTGATGATATGCGTCGAGGGGAAAAATCCCAATCCCACTCTGCCTTTAGCTATCGACCCTAAGATATCTTTATACCTAAGCCTCTCCTTCGCCACTTGCAACTCTCTCTTCGCACTTCACTTCCTGCCAGATCTTATCTGAATTCCTGCTGCCGCCACCTTTGGATCTTCAGACTCTGTATACTGTAGCAGTTCTCTTGTCTTTGTGATTTTGAATTCTTCCACGAGACTGCTGCAGGGGAGGCGCAATGCATTGCTGTTCCCATAGAGAGCTGCACCAATTAAGCATCTCAGCAAGCCCAGCCACCTTCTCAACCGATTTATAATTGCTCTTTCTAACGATTCCACGGTGGTAATCGGAATGTCATAGATGAGCAATGGCCACAATATCCGGGGCAAAACTGCATGCTGGAATAACCATACCTTAAATCGACCAGGCAATCCAGATTTGTCGATTTTCGCCAGCCATTCCTCAAGGTCTTTTATAGTCTTCTGTTTTGCGGCTGTATCCTTCAGACTACTGTTGAAAGTCTTGCCCAAGCTCTTAATAGGCTTTTCACTCAGAGTAGATATTGTTTCTCCTGCGACTGTAAATCGGACTTTCTCCATGACCTTGCCTTTTTTTAGTACTAGTGACCTGGATTTCGCTGGCTTGAAATACATTCTAGCCCAGGTCATATTTCTCTCAAGACCCTTTAAGAGCCATCTACCTCCCATGACATAATGTTGTTGTCACAGTTAATTCATCCATGTAAGCACTTATTGGTGACTGACGGACTCCTGAGCTAGACAAAGGACCTTGGCATTCCACCTCTGCCGCCTTCACAAGCATGTTCATGGTCAATGAGAATAGGACAGCAGACATAGTACACCCTGTAATGATACCCTTTACCAGGGTTTGCCACTCTGATGTTAATGAACTAGAACATGCTCTCAGCCGGAAATTTTTATCATCGTCTGCAATGAGATCGCATACTGATGATGGTACATGATGTCTCGTTAGGGCTTCCTCCACATGTTTGTGTGGTATGGACCCATAGGCGTTAGCAAGATCCAACCATAATACAGTCAAGTCTCCTTTGCTTTCCTTTGCCTCTCTCAGGAGCTGTGTCAGGACTTCTGTATGTTCAAGGCACCCTGGCATACCGGCTACCCCGCCCTTCTGGAGTGATGTATCAATGTAGCCATTACCCAGGAAGAAATCTGATAATCGCCTTGACAATAAACTGAAAAAGATCTTACTTTCAGTGTTTAATAATGAAATTAATCGGAACTGGTCCAATAACTTCGAACCCTCCTCCTTCGGGATCCATACCCCCTCAGTGAATCTCCATTATTCCACGATCTTGCCTCTCCTCTAAATGACTCTCAATATCTTCCACAAGATTTGTAGAACCCCTTTACATCGCTTGTACACAATGTAAGGTACCCCACTTGGTCTTGGTGCTGAGGCGGATCTTGTGGCTCTTACAACTTCTTGCATTTCCTTCCAGGTTGGCAAGCGGGTGTCATATTGAACCACTGGTGGCTTCTGATGAATCAAGTGGTTGTTAGTACCCATATCTTGATCTTTTGCAGGGTCACTCATAGTATCTTGAAGATGGTTGTTAATTTCTTCCTTCGATGCCTCCAAATTCCCATTTCGCTTCTCCCCTAGTAATGTTCTTGCAAAGCCGAAGGGATTAGACAGGAAATTTGCCCACTTCTTTGATCTTTCTTTCCTCCTCCTCCTGTGCTACTCCGCTCGCCATAAGGTTTTTAATTCCCCTCTGAGTATTCCCCTGAGCTCTTCAAGGAGTTGACGCTCTTCTTTCCTTGCCCTTCTATAGAGCTTCTTAAGGGATCTTAATTCTTTCCTTATGTCTTTCATTTTATTCACCCTATGGTTGGCAGTGTAGGGCCTCCTTGGTTGCCGGAGTTCGATGCAACCAAATCTCTCTGATGCCCAGCTAGTTATTATTGTCGTCATGAAACTTAGTCGCCTCTCCACATCCCCCTTCGTAGTTGACTGCATTATCTCACAAATGTCATTGTCGAAGTCCTGCCAGGCCCCCTTGTTGTTCGCTGGGGTCCATTTAATCTTCTTATGGGACTCCTTGCCCAGAGTGAGAGGAACTGAAGCCTAGAGGGACTGGGCGCTGTGGTATGACTCCTGTTCCTGTACCTCCTCCATTTTACCAGGGCTTGCACCTGCACGTTGCTCCCGGTTACCCCCCTCCAGACATTTCATCCGGCTTTGATGTATCTTTAAGCCTCTTTGGTTTTTGCACGTCTTACCACAAATGCATCTGCTCATTCCTGTTCGTTTCCATTAAATCCATCCTGTTAAGGATCTCTTCCACCACCCCCCTCTCGGGATCCCCTGGGGGTATTGCGCATTTAGGTTCGTCGTAGCATCCTTCTTGGTTACTCCTCACGGAGCGTGCAATTTGGGTTGCTAACCCATCTTGCCCCGTTACCCGTCTTTCTGGGTTGCCAGTTGCCTCTCCAACCATCACCAGGTCTATTCCCTGGTTGCCAACTAGTCTGTTCCCAGTCGTCACTGTTGTTACCAGCATTCACATTTCAATCATACATCTTAGATGCATCAGGGAGGTCTTCAGTGATGCGCTGTCTTCATTGCCAATTTCGGGTTATTTCTGCATCCTATCAGCTCCGACAGTAACCCCAGCATGACTGAAAGAGTCAAGCCGCCTCTGAGATCGCGACGTGCTATGCTCGTGCCTCCACCAAAGCAAAGAAAAAAAATAACAAAGGCCGTATTTTCGTCGTTCTTAATAAATTACCATGAGAATTCACCTCATCAGATGAGACTTTAACTCTTCACGTGAGATCTCAGCAAATACCATATTTTACTTCTTTACCTGAGATTTTACCACATCAATTTACATATAATTTGATCAAAACACATGGATTTCCCTTCTTCAGGCAAAATTACCTCATGTAATTTGAGATTTGACAAAGTTGTCGTACTCTGTTCAAAAGCGTAAAAAAAAAAGACTGCTCTAATCCCTAAAAAACACTACACCCAGCTACATCCGGAAATGATGAAATCGCTTGTAGCCTTGACCGGCTGCCCTAGTAAAAGAAAGAAAAAAATCTATCTTTTTACAACAATAACAGCCAGTTTTGCAAAAGTCACTCTATCAAAATAAAGTGGTTTATCTTCAGAAGCCTATTTCAGGTTAACAAAGGACTGTATTTCCACTTATATTTTTTTATGGACGAACTCTTTGTCCACACGGCCCTGGTAGAGTGATACGACTTTCATTCTATTTATATCCAAGCCTTTCAGCAGTCCTTGAGCTTGTCCGTAAGCATTATGGTACTTGACTGGGACACATTTTGGTTGGATGTGATGGCAAGTCACGTTCCAACTGGGTGTGTCCTTGCTCAGGTGATAGTCGGTAATGACTGGCATCCTCAAGCCCCAGGGGGCCATCCCCAAGGCATTATCCCTCTTCAGAGGGGGTTGGTCTTATCGCCTGGTGCCCCTTTTTGGGGGAATACTGATAGGTCCCAAGGCATTTTTGGGACTGCCAGGTGCATGTGGGTTTCTGTCCCACCTAAAAAACGTCTTTATGCCACACTCGTACACTTGGTGGGGGCATATAACAAATACATTAAAATGAGTCATAAAATAATAGCAATCAGAGATATTACATCATTAAATGTGATAAAGAGAAATAGGAAAAAAGTAGCTGGAAGAATTTGGAAATTCAAAAAGGATAAACAAAGTAAACATATATGAATAATTCAAAGTTAGGTTCATTTGCAATATAGAATTAATCACAGAGTGAAATTTAATCCTAAATGTTGTGACATTATGAACCCTTTGTATAGATTTTGGTGGAGTTTCCACACCTATAGTACATGTTAATCCAAGCTTAGATTATAACTGGAATATTTCTCAATGATCAGTGTTCAATCCAAGACAAAAATCTAAATTACACTCTACTAAATTGGAAGCTTGCCATGGCATAATCTTCATTTTCCTTGTTAGTCTTGTACACTTGATAACATAGAAATTCACACTAGATGACCGAGAAACATTTTTTTTTTCTCATTGTAGCAAACCTCCATGATACTTACATAGAGAAAGGAACCATGGTATATTTATCACTTTAATATTAGAAATTGGGATGATTCAAACATCAAAATTATCCTCCAATCGCAATTTGAAGTCATCTTGCTTTATTCCCTGAACAAGAGCACCATACATCTAACTATGATAAATGAATCATTATGATGTACTGCTTTTGCTAGGACATGATCAAATAAGTTACTAGTATATGTTTGTTTTCGTGTCCATGTTTGATTTCTACATAAAATTGACTTCTCTCCATAATAAACAAGTTTATGAGTTGTCTGCTGTATTGTTATCAATTTTGCCCCATTTACATTTTAAATCAATATAACCACCTAAAAAAGGAACTCAGTTTTTATCACAAAATTTACTGATTACAGATAAGCTGAATAATTCACAAATACACATTCACTTTTTTAAAAATTCTAATTTGTATTTATCTTAATTTTTCTGCATATTGCTATTCATTCACCTATTTCGACAACATTAAAAATACACATTATTACTTTATGTCAGATTGTTAATCATACTTCATATTTCTGCAATCACGCATATATTCAGTGATATTTACTGGGGTATAGCTTTATCATAACCAGTTGAACATTTTTTACTAGAAACAGTGAATAAAGATGTTTATAATATCCAAGTATCATTTATATATATATATAAACTTTCATATAATAAAGGTCTTCATTTATTGATTCTACTAAAAAAAATTTTTAACTGTTTATGATTCTATTATTTATAATATAAACTTCTCAATAATAGACAAATGAAAATTTTAGATGCATTTCTAAAAAAACTGTTCTTGTAAAAATGTTTCTTTCTTACCTGAATGGAAAATTTTTGACAGGATTCTACAGCAGGTTCCAACATTGAATTTGGATTTTGATGGGCAAAGTTAGTCCAATGAATTTTGTATTTATATGTTTCAATATATTTTTTGTTGTGCTTCTTCCTTTTCAGTATCAGTCCATTTTAATTAAATTTCATTTCCAGAAATTCACTGAAGATGAATAATAAAATCATAAGCATTTTTATATGTTGTATTTGGAGATTTGTCATTAATTTTGTATTTTTATTGAACACCTATTAGGAATTTGATCAACCTTAATTCACAAGTGGTTCTCTCAGTGATTACCTTATCTTGGCTGTTTTTTTCATCACAATTTATTACACTGGAAAAAAATTAAATAATTCAATGAGTTTGAAATCAGTCACATAACAATTTTTAAACTCATTTATTCTATTCAGGTGACAAAAATATTTCTGCACACACTTCAAACAATCAGAAGTTTTGTCAATTCCTTCTGAATTTTATCTACTTAACACATCACTCCATAAATCCCAGCCTGACATAGAGATGGTGCTACTAATAAAAAATCCATATGATTTTTATAAATGCCAACCTTCAAATGGCACGTCTCAAAATTTGTGCCCAATCAGATTATTAGTTTACAAATTTCAGTTATTTAAGTGAAGCTACTGTCACAAATTTTTAAAAAATAGGAAAATCATAATTTCGTGTGTTGATAAAGCATTGCTTTCTGATAGGAAAAATACTGTTCAAGCAAAGCAATGGCTTGATAAGTGTTATTTGGGCTCTTGCTCTATCAGAAACAACTGTTGAGAGGTGGTATGCTAACTTTAAGCCCAGTCATACAGACACAAATGATACTGAATGCTTAGGTCGTCTAAAATCGACAGTTGTCCCTGAAAACACCAAATAACTCCACAAACTCATTTTGGCCAATCATAAATTGAAGTTGTGTGAGATAGCAGAGAAGTTGAAGATATCAGAAGGCAGTGTATTCACCATTTTGCATGAACATTTGACAATGAGGAAGCTGTGTTCACAATCAATCAAAAACAACACATCAACAATTTAGAGCATTGTTTGCAACTGTTTCAACACTACAAAAATAAGTTTTTGTTTAAGATGTGACTATGGATAAAACATGGATCAACCACTTTACTTAAGAGTCAAATCAGCAGTCAGCTGAATGGGTAGCAGCATGTGGTATGGGCAATTTTGCCCCGAAATAGGGACAATAATAAGAGTATTAATAAAGATAGATATGCCATACAATTAGAAAATGGCAAGTGAAAAAAGGTGTGTCTTTGAAAAGACTCAGGAGGTTGATTGTGAGGACTTTGGTATATTAAAAAAACAATATCACGTGAACTCAACAGTTAACATAAAGTTGTAAATATAATCTGTATTGATTACAGAAAAAACCCTAACCCTGCATTTGAAGGAAGAAATCACCAAAAAAAATGGCCACAAATGAAGAACAAAAAAAGTGCTCTTTCATCAAGACCATGCACCGTGTCACAAGTTGATCGCAACGATGGCAAAACAACATGAACTGCACTTCAAACTGCTTCTGGACCCACAGAATTCTCCAGGTTGGTTGGTTGGTTGTTTGGGTTTTATGGCATATCAACTTTGGTAGGTTATTTAACGCCAAATACTGTTTATATGTATATACATTCAACCAAAGATTTCTTAGCGAATACTTAGAAGGTAAAATTTTCTATTAGCAGGATTTCATTTGTTTGCACTTGATTAACCAGTTTTAATTCATCATATTTTTTCATACAACCCAGTCTCTCTCAAGAAGGACAGAACGTCATCTATTTTGACATTCTCAAATTGATCAGTTAAACTATTCACTTTGAAAAGTCGCTTTCTGATGACAGCAAAAGTTCTGCATTCTAAAAGAACGTATTTAAGTGAGCAAGTTGTCTGACAGGTCAAACACTGTGGTTGTGGTACCTGTTTCAGTATGAAAGAGTGAGTAAGCCTTGTAGGACCAATGCACAATTGGGATATAACAACTTGTTCTCTTCTTGATTTTTTCCAATGCTGGATTCCTCTCTCCCAAGGTTGGCTGAATTTGGGAGAGTTTATCATATTTACCAACCCCTCTGCTCAGGCAGGATGTGACACAAGGTCAATTTTTTAGCGAAGTTTAACAGGTTTGAATTCAGAGTTTTCCCTCTCCTAGAATAGTCGCCTCACCAAGGCTGAAAAACCTAGCCTGCCCTACTATTTACCCATACCTGGAGGGAGAATAATTGGATTCATACCTTTCCCAAGGGTATTAGTGCTATGTGAAATGCAATCAGGCTCGTCCAGGATTTGAACTCGTTTCGCCGTGTCCATTTCCTAGGACGGTAACCATTATACCACGGGCACCTCCTAAATTTGGGAGAGTTTATTGTGGATGATATTGCTCCATCGTTGTTGCCATTTTTTGTGAAGGAATTTATTAATTGTTGGTTTCAGATCTGTTTATGGAATCCTGGATTTATCGTCAGTCAGACCTAAGACCAATTTGGCTGCCAAGTCAGCTCTTTCATTCCCTCTCACACCAATGTGGCTTAGGGTCCAGCATGTAATCATTTCTTTTCTATTTGACAGAGTCTAATCTACTCAACAGTTTAATGATAAGAGGATTCTGAAATTTTTTATTTCTTAATGATAGCAAGACAGAGAATGAGTCTGAGAATATTATAAATTTCTTTTGTTTAATCTTCAAGATAATGTTGAGAGCTAGGTCTATTGCACGGGCTTCTGCTGTGAAGATAGAGATTTCCATTGGAAGAGCTTTCTTAAGAATTGTTTTATTTAAAACAGCCACACACGCTGTTTTATTACTGTCTTTGGAGCCATCCATAAAGACATAGAGGTGGTTGGGATGGTGTTGGAGAATATTGTGGAATTTCTCTTGATAAGTGCTGGGGTGGGTTTTAGTTTTGGAATGTTCATTCAGCTCAAGAATCACTTTGGGAATTTTAATGATCCAGGGTGGTGTTTGTGGAAAAGTGCTTTCATGTATGTTATTTAGTGGTATTTTTGATTCTTGTCGGGTCGACTTAATCCGAAGGCCAAAAGGTTCTATTGTTTTTTCTTTTCTTTCAAAGTGTTGCCTGTATTTCGGGTTGAAGGTGCAGTCAAGAGCTGGGTTGGATGGGCAAGATTTCAGCAATATGGAGTATTGGAGAGCCAGTTTTTCACATCTTAGTGTAAGAGGTGGTTCATCTGCTTCTGTGTATAGGCTTTCAACAGAAGTGATATATGTTCCAAGGGCTAGTCTAAGTCCTTGGTAGTGTATGGTATTTAGTTCTTTCAAGTATATCTTTCTGGCTGCCCCATATATAAAGCAGCCACAATTGAGTCTTGATCTGATTAATGAGCAATATAATTTTTAATAATGTTTCTTTGCTTCCTCCCCAGTTAGTGTGTGCTATAGTTCTAAGTAATTGTATGGTTTTGTTAAATTTTGTTCTCAAGCATTTAATATGTGGAACAAAGGAGAGTTTGCGGTCAAAAATGATTCCTAGATATTTGTAGTGTTCAACAATTGGTATTTCGGTGTTGTCAGTTTTCAGTACTGGATCTAGGTGAAGCTTACATTGGTTGCAGAAGTGGATGCATTTCGTTTTTTCTTTTGAAAATTTTAATCCATTCTCAGTGGTCCATTTGTGGAGTTTATCAAGGCATATTTGAAGTTGTCTTTCTATATGGTTCTTGTTTCTTGCTCTGTAGCAGATCAGGAAGTCATCCACATACAAAGCACAGTTTGTTCTGCTGTTAATGTTTTTCCCAATATTATTAATTTTTATATTGAACAGCATGACAGACAATACACTGCCTTGAGGTACACTCATTTCTTGTTTTTCTTCAGAGAAAACTTTTACTATTCTTACTCTAAATCGTCAGTCAATCTTGAAGGAAGTTTTGGATAAACATTGGCATTCTGCGTTCAAATCCAAGGTTTTTCAGATCTCTTACAATGCCATACTTCCAGGTTGTGTTGTATGCTTTTTCAAGATCAAAAAAACACTGCCACTATATGTTCTTTTTTAATAGAAGCCTCTCCGATGAATGCTTCTAATCAAATCAGGTGATCTATAGGGCTTCTTTGGCTTCTGAAACCAGATTGGTATTCTGTTATTAATTTATTGGTTTCTAAATACCAGATCAATCTGGCATTTACCATTCTTTCTAATGTTTTGCAGACACAACTGCTAAGAGAAATGGGTCTGTAATTTTTACGTTTGTATTGTCTTTGAAAGGTTTTAGTATCAGTATAACTGTGGTTTCTTTCCATATTTTTGGTATGTCACCTCTGTTCTATAAATCGTAGAAGATTTGTAAGAGGAAATTTGTGGATGGTTCAGGTAATTCTTTCAGGAACTGATAATGTATTTTGTCGGGTCTGACTGCTGTATTGTGTGCCTTGTTGAGGGATTCTTTTAGTTCTGCTATAGAGAAATGTTAGTTGTAGCTTTCGGTGTTTTTGCTTTAAAATTTGATTTTAACTTTTTCTGCGTTTGTTTTGATAATTTGAAAACTTTTGCTTTGGTTTTTAGTGGATGAATTTTGTGAGAAATTTTTAGCTAGATGATTTACTATATCTTTCTCATCTGTGATTTTCAGATTATTGTGAGTGAGGTGTTTTGTAGGAGTATTGCTATTTTTGCCAGTTATTTTCCGAATCATCTGCTTTACTTGTTTTGGCATTGTGTTACCATTAATTTTAGTACAGTAATTTCTACATGTATTTCTTTTGGAGTCTTTGATGATTTTTCAGGCTTTAGCTTGGCTGTTTTTATAAGTGTTTAAATTTTCTCATGTTGGGTTTATTTTGAATTTTTTAAAAGTTGTTCTACGTAATCTGACAGCTTTTTTACATTCTTCGTTGAACCATGGCCTATTGTATTTTGTAGAGGTAGAGCTTTTGGGTATATGTACTTTAGCTATGTTTAACAGTGTGTTCATAAAATATAAGATGCTTTCCTCATTGTTTTTATTGGCTTCTGGGGTTAGTCAGCCAAGGTATGAAGTTTTAAGTCCATCCTAGTTAGCCTTTCCTAGGTTCCAGCTTGGAGTTCTTTCACTCAATTCATCAGTGCTGTCTTCTAATAGAATTGGTAAGTAGTCACTTACACAGGTGTTGTCATGTACTTTCCAGTTGTAATCTAGAAACAAGGAAGGGTCACATATTGATAGGTCTATTGCAGAATATGTGCCTGTTGCTGGCTGCTGATATGTGTTGGATTTCTTGTTGTTCATACACAACTGATGTTGATTTAATAAAGATTTTATGACTTTGCCCTTTTTGTCAGTTTTCTTACTTCCCCAGATCTCATTATGGCTATTAAAGTCCTCCATTATAATGAAGGGTCTTGGTAATTGTTCTCTTAAATTGTTCAGCTCCAATTCTTTGGGTTCTTCATTTGGGGGAATATATACTGAACACACTGTTATCGTTTTGTGGAGGGTTGCTGATATAGCGACTGCTTGCATGTTTGTATTTAGCGTAATTTCGCTGTGAGGGATGTTTTTGTTCGTGATTATAGATGATCTGCCACAAGGTCTATCAGTGTACTGTTTTATTAAGTTGTATGAATAATAGTTTTTCATGTTGATGGTGTTGTTTTTGAGGTGAGTTTCTTGGAGGCATATGATTGTTGGGCAGTATTTTGCAATAAGTAGTAACAATTCACAGTAGTTGAACCTTGCTCCTCTGATGTTGATTTGGATTATTTTATTCATTTAGTTTAGATTTTTGGGACTTTTTTGGTTGAGATTTGTTGGTTGGAGTTTTATTTTCAATTTCCATTTCTTCGATCTCTTCAAATTTGTTTGATGTGATTATTGGGGTGGGCTGTATTTGAGAAATTCTTTTAATTGGGTTTTGTTTTTTTAATGGTAATATCTTTCGTTTTATTTTCATTTATATCTTTGTTAATATCTGGAGTCGTACCAGTGACCTTTGTCACTTTTCTTTAGTTTGTTCAGTGGTTTTAGGGTTTTCTTCGGTGTTGGTATTAGTATTTACTTTCGTTTTTATGCAAGGCTCGCTTTGTTTCATTTCAGTTGAATGCATTCTTTTAAGGTTTTCTTGGAATGTTAACCATTCGTTAGCTTTTAAATTTATCAATTTTTCTATTAGTTTTTGGTATTTATCGATCTAAGTGCTATCCTGGGGTGGTTGATTTACTTTTTGTGCTACATTAGCATATGTTTAGGTTCCCATATAGCTTTCAACAATTTTCTTTATTTCAGGGAAAGGTATATTTTTTGTGTGCTTGATAAACATTATCGCTTTTTCTTTCTTACAAATGGCACAGCTTCTTGAAAAAACAGGGTGTTCCTTATGGCAGTTTGCACATTTTATGTTCTTGCATTCATTTTCCATATGATCTGAGTCACATTTGCCACATTTGTCATATACTTGGCGTCCTACACATATTTCTTTGTAAAGTCCAAATTCTTGACATTTGAAACGTCTCAGGAGAGCTTGTATATACTGCTCTACCCTTTCTATTGTGTAGCCAATTCTGATTTCTTTTGGTATTGATGGTTTCTCAAAAGTCAGAATGTATGTATGGGTCTGTATGGTTTCATCATTTCGGCGAATAGTGACTTCTGTATTCTTTTATTCCTTGCTTTTTAAAAGTTGTTTCAATCTCTTATAGTGTTGCTCATGACAGTTCTTTACTTCTCACAATGCCATTGGAGATATTTGATTTGGCATGTGGATAGGCATAACATTTGAAATTATGAATTTTCTCCATTTTTAATAGGTTTTCAGCATGTTTTTTGCTTGGATCTACTGGATATTATTTTTTCGATCAAGAAAGGTGACAGTTGATCTAATTTTACATCTTGTAGTGATTCAATAATGATGAATCTGAGAAAGTTACTTTCTGTTTCTGAGTCGGAGTCAGATAAATATCTTTTGGATTTTTTGAAAGAAGAAGCCATGATTGGTGTATATTTTTCATTGGTCCTATGCTCCACCACCCACCACAGAGTCCAACTTGTGTTGGAAATAAGCCAGGAGGGAAACCCATTTGCCCTGGCTGAGACAGGGATACATTACCAGTATACTCATATCAAGAGCAAAATTCTGAGCCTCTGCCAATTTCTGGTTTTTGTGCCATAAAATTTAACAGTGATCAAAACTCTACTCTCAATACAATTGACTCTCAGTCCCTACCTTCTAGTACCTATAAAATAAAAGGGTTGGGGATTTTTCCGCAAATGCAGATTGAATAGTACATTCAGGATAAAAACATACAGGTGCTAGGGCATGACAAGATCGGCCGATTGATCAGATCGGGCCCAATCCAACCACCCGTCAGACCAAGTAAGGGCCAAAGTGGTGAGTTGCAAGCCATTGACCACTCAGTTGCCTGATCAATGACAGCTCAACCACCAGGATCCCGTCTTAGTGCCTTATGGGTTGCAGCCAACAGGTGGCCCCATCAGGGGGAGTGTATTACTCCTCTGCAGAGGTGCAGACAGTGTATTTTACAGCCCCAGTGGACAGGGTGGACTATTCTCTAGATTTGGCCCCCAGCAACTACTGCCTGTTTGCAAGACCTCAAAAGAATGCTCCAGGAAAGAGATTTGGCTTCAATGAAAAAGTCATATCTGAAACTGAAGCATATTTTGAGGCAAAAGATAAATCATTCTTCATCACCCAAGATGAAGGCTATAATGAATTTTGCCTAAAAGTTGTTTTATTAGTTAGGCCTGGGACTTTTTGAGTAATGTGTTAACTGGAAAGCAATAATTAGTGTGAATTGTAATGACTTACTTAATATAAGACTTCTATTTTCAAATACTATGATGTTTACATATATTCTCAACATAAATAATGTAGGAATAGTTTTACATGTTTCATACATTATTGTAGAATATTTCTATAAATTGAAATCAGACACAAAAATTCACTAGTTCAAATCTTTTTAAACCATTTTTATTGAAATAGTATTTAATCCTTACTGTTATTTCATTTTCCTATAATTTTGACAAGTGAAAATACAGCAGGAATAGTAGCCTCAATTTTCAATAAAGATCTTCTCAACCATAACATTTTTGCTATTGCTTTTCCTGCTTTCATAGGAATCATGAATTAATCTCACTTTAGCACTCTTCTTTTAACCATTCCAATTATAGCTTTACTTTGTCAACATTTTTTGGTTTACTGGTTCAATAAGAATGTACTATAAACAATACATTAGCTGAATTCTTTTTAAAAACTCAGCATATTTTCTAATAAAATTAGAAAAATTAATTTCATGATAATGATTTAGAAAATATATACCTAATCTGTTATCAATACTTTCAGATTATCAATTACAAATAAATACATGCCAGGAAATTGCAATATAATTATAGGGCAAAGTTTATCTAAGTTAATACCCATTCCATGGTCCATACTCTAATTTATTGCACGGCAAATGAATATTTTTCTTTTCAATAAACAAGTTTCCTATAAATATTAGTGATTTCTTTAACATTACTTCATTCAATAAGGATTGGTAGCAATTAATTTTAATTATAATGGAAATACTGACTGCAGTTTTACATTTCATTCAATAGATGAATGTTTAGTAACTTAATCTCTAAAGAATTTTTCATGTTAAAGAAAAAATGCTCTTTATTTTCATTAATTCTTTATTTTCTATTTCTTTAAATATACAGTATAATAAAATTTGTAAATTTTTAATTTTAGTACACAGTTTTTATGTAGGGGGATATTGCATTGATTGCAATATACCTAATATTAAAGTCAGGCATTATTCAATTTCAAAGAAGGGATCTTTACAATTATTTGAATGTCTTAAAATTTATATATATATATATATATATATATATATATATATATATATATACACACTCACATACACATATAGACATCAGTAAAAATAACAAAACCAGATATATTTTTGAAGAAATTTATGATATAAAAAAATATATAAGGTTTTCATGGTAAATACTACACAGAACTACATTTATAAAAACCCTGCAAAGATTTTTACACTTAACACTTTTTACACTTAATGTTAACATTAACTGTTAATTATTTCAATTTATTCTTCTTTCAAAATGATCATATTAAGTTATCCTCTTAAAAATCAATCTCAATATATTTTGATGACATACATAATATATTTACATTTAGAAATATTTCTATATTAAATCAGTACACCTCAAAGTTTTCTTATGATGCACATCTGTAAACTGACATTGACTGATTGATGAAGGTTACTGTCTGAAGTTTTCACACAGTTCATTTTCATTCATATATACATCTTTACCATTTCAAATAATATTCACTTCATTGTTTAACAAATTACCTATGTATGTCAAACACATTACATATAATGGATGTAGGTGGCAACTTAGAAAAATCAGAAAATGTTATTTTCATAAAATATTGCAAGAAAAGAGAATGGCATTTCATCACTTAAATGTATGCAGGTATCCTTCGTTTTTGGTTGGGCCCTGTTTTATAACATACCAACCCTTTGGCGTTATTCAATGCTAAATCCTGTTTACATATATATATGATTGGTAAGTTTGTAGGTAACATTTTCAAACGAGTCAGAACTTATTTGTTTACACACAGTTAAATAGTTTCAAGTATTTTTATCGAACACTGATACTTCTATTTAATAATACATATTCATTTTCACACAGTTACATGGTTTCAAATATTGTTATTTATTGTGTACACACAGTTATATAGTGTAGCAGAAAGAACTTCATATTTTTGTTTGGCGCATAAATTGATTTGACCATTATGGTCGTCACATATTTTCACCGAATGAAGATGACTTATCCTATTCTACCCGAACCATTTTTCCTGGGCAACATAATAATGGTGAAAGCTCCCCCAACTCTCTCTTCCTCAGAATCTTTCAAGCAGGACTGACATACTTTCTGTCCTCTCTCTTCATAGCAGCAGAACCATCACACCATGAGGAAAGCCATCTAATTTATGGACCCTTGAGTCTACCCTCCTTGACCAAAGGTTCTGAGTTGGATATAAATTAGATGTATCTATTCTGCCACTTACAGGAACACTTTTATGTCACACCTAACTTTTGCTATGCCTACAGTGATGCATAATTCCACTCAGACATTCAGCTATTTCATCCCTCCTAACTCTGTGGGAGATTATCATTCTTCTCTCTCCCACTGCTATAGGACTACGCTCATGGCTGGCTACATCATTCCTGTCCTTATTCAGCAACAAAACCTTTGCTATGACTGTAGCGATGCAAATCCCATGCAGACACCTAGCTACCTTATTCCATCTCTATTCTGCTTATCTATTCTATTTTGAAGACATTTATTCCTCACTCCAAAATCTATGGAACTTAGAACTACTGGCTGAATGCCAAATGCCTGCTCATCACTTTTTAACTGTTTTCTTCCCATTACAACAACTAGCACAAAGGCAACCTCTCAACTCAAGCCTTTATTAAACTTCTAAATTAAAAGCTTTCAGTATCTTCATTCGACTCATATATTTTTACTTTAAATATAATGGATAGGGTAAATTAATCACCTTCTTCATTATTATGGTTTCAAGTATTGCTATTGAACTCTAATATTACAATTTAATATTAATCATTGTTTGCACACAGTTAAATGGGTTCAAGTATTGCTATTTAACATTACTATTTCTAGTTATCAAGTGTTACTATCTTACATAAAACTTATCATTTGTTTGCACATATTTACATTTCAAATGTAGCTATTTAACACTAATATTTCGATTTAATATAGATAATAATCCTGAGTAAAAAGTTGAATATTTCTATTAGAACCATAAATGTATTCTACCATTTATGGTCAAAGTGACTAGAGGGTAATGGTAATGAAGGAGTATTCTACATTCCAGAAACTGCAAGACTGGAGCATCAGATGGAGTTCAATGTCATATGCAAAACAATAAATGGTTTCAAAGATAGCTATCTACCACTGATAATTCTATTCAACATTATTCATTTATTTGCACAGTTAAATGGTTTAAAGTATTAGTACAGAATACTAATATATCAATTTAACTTTTGCACTTTGGGAAGTGGTATATAAATAATACAGTAAAGGATTAAATACTTCTATTTTACCTAGGGACACTAACAGATAATAACACTTTGTGTCAGAGAGGTACTTATGGGAAATTTGATGAAACCCCCATATGGGTCATAAGAAAGAATAAGCAACGCGATAAGACATTTAAATAGGTTTATATAAGAAGTGCGAAAGAGTTACTAAAGCATATTCCTTTAGTGGTCACTAGTCTTTAAGAGAACAAAGTTAAAATTATTACACATTTATCTGTGGTTGGTGAATGTCCTGTTGTCTTTCTGTATATTCTCTGGTTGTGTTTAAGACTGTTTTAAGAGGCTGGTGGACGTTTGGTTTTGTAGGGCTCAAATTGTTTTCTGGTTTCTGTTTATAGAGTTGGGTAGTCTGCTAACACCCTCAGTTACCAGGCTCTCTTTAGCCACATGTCACCTCGTGGAGCACTAGTCACTTCATCTCTCTGTGCCCTAGTCCCATGCTCAAGTCCTCTCCATCCTACCTTCTCCCTCTGCCCCTCCACATCTGGGTACACAGCTGTCTAGAGGATAACTCAATTTTTTTATAACCTGGGACTAAAGGCAATGAAAGGGTACTCAACATTACCCAAACCTCGAGGACTGGAGACTTACCATCGGATGGTTTACTGACATACCCAGGACACACGTTAGTGAGTTGGAGGGCTACCACTCATGTGAGATACAGTTGGCATAGTCTATATCCCCAGTTAACAAACAGGGTAAGAACATATTCTTGAATATTGTTCATAAACATATTCTAAGGAGAAATTAAGCATCAACATATAAATGTTAAATTATTAGAAATTGTACTTTCAATTTGACTTTGATTTTCATAATCTATCATTACTTTTCAACATTCATGACCAAATATATCCAAAATATTAGTTAATATGATTGAATATGAATAAGATCAGTTTTCAAAAATAAAAGAAGCAATTAAGTAAATTTGAAATTTTCATATCTAATGATCCTCTTATTAAGATTTTTCACTTTTCTCTAAAAAAATAGATTTTATTTTATTATGCTTTACATAGGCTTGCTTTAAAAAATAATGATGATGATAATTTTCAGCCTCTCAACTTACTAGTAAACATTTTAGAATTGTTTCCTCCTGGTTCAATTTAAAAGAAAATATAGTGTGCTTTTTCAACAGCTATTACATCTCATGATAATTTTGAAGTCTGGGCTGGTCTGCTTCAGATCTTAGTGATATAAACAATTTTATCAAATAAATTTCTTACATGTATAATTATTTGTATTTTGAAAACTATCCAGATATTATATACACATATTCCACCTAATGACTAATTATAAATTGTTTGCAATATACATGCAAATATTTATCTTTTCTTTTACTTAAGCAATGAAAAACTTCATTTCGTCAATGTATAAATGTATCTGAGTTATCTCCCTTACATTTGTCCCATGTCATTCTGAGTGCATTCTGTAAGAAAATTGCATATGTGTCAATTGTTTATTGAATTTTTTCAAATCAGTAACAATACATTTTATTTCTTTTGTTTTTAACACATTTATATGGTGTGCCATTGAAAACTTTGAAGTGATATGATTTTAAATTCAATCATGGTAGAATAACAATAACACACACCTCCGTAAAGCGTCCAGCTGGCAGGTCGTAACTCAGTGCAGTCTTTCTTGCTATGGTAAACAGAAGCTGGTTTATATAATGAAATACCTTCACTCACTTACCAGTAGCCTACCACGACCCATGCAATAGAATCGTCCACTTGTGCACAATGGGATGCTCCAAGGCACCATAAATAGCTCCCATTCCTCAGTCACGGCAATGCTTAGCTTTCTGCCTTCACGACCGATTGCTCTTAGCTATTGCAACTAATTGCCTTACGCGACCTGACAAATCCTACAATCATCATTATCTTTTTAGTCGATATGCTATTTGTATTGTCAATCTAATTTTATACTAATTTCCATTAGCTAAAAAGTTGGTATATCAATAATGGTATAATGAGAAAACATACTGAAATGCAACAATAAAATTACAAATAGTTGCTTAAAAACAAATTTGATATCAAAATATAAGATATGATTTTACATAAAAATGAAGTGTTAACACATAAGTTTTTAAAAGATTATCAAAAATACCTTCTGTGTGTCCAATAATTCTGAGTAAAATTGTTTCTTGTTTAGCATCACATTAGCTTACAATTCAATTCAGCATACAAATTCTTACCTGTATAAAATTTACTTCTTAATCATTCACTTATGGTGTTTCTGGATAGCTAATTTATATTTTCCATTTCAGTAAAGAGTTCTAAACTCTTGCTGATAATATGGTATAATTTAAGCTTATAGAAATCAAAGCACAGACATCAAAGTAGGTGTTTATATTGAGGTGAATGTATCACTTCAACATAATACTTCTGTTACTATCATTATCTTTATATCCTCAATCTATTTTATAACCAAATAAACACCCAATAATATGTATACTTTTTTAAATTTTACCATAATGATTTATTATCATTAAAATCTTAAATCATTCTAATTCAATTTGGTCATTAGACTAATTTTTTTTAAGTATCTGTGTGTATGTGAGTTCTTATGTATTTTATTAGAGATAGAATTAACCAGATACTCGTGGTAAAAAAATTATTTGTATATGGAAAAAATACAAAAGTTGTTTGTAAAGAGTATTAAATATAAATTTACTTGCAAATATTTTTAAACATCATCTTTCAATTTTTGAAAACAAATGGGTCTATGTTAATTTTTCTTATTATTTCTTGCAGAGACGGGCTATGAAGTCATTTGCCAAAATAAATTCATTCACTTTTTGCCAGATGTTGGTGTATGCTGGTTGGTTGGGTTTAATGGCACATCACCTTTGTAGGTTATTTAATGGCAAATCCATTTTTATGTAAATAATCAGTTCTATTTCAAACAAATCAGTTTAGCATGAGTACACAGTTTAATTGTCAAACACATTTCTATTTCAAGCTATTCAGTTTATTCAAACAGTTCTAATTCAGCTAATTCGGTTTAACATTGTAGAAAGATATCACTGCAAACTGAATTTTCAGTCTACGAGTCCCAAATTATCAAAAGCAAATATCAGTTTGGTAGTAAGAGTAGGTGCAAATGACAATGTGAAATTGATCCTTGTATTCACTTTCAAAGCGGCCTCTGTTAGTTCAGTGAAACTCCTTTCTGTTCTCTGTACACATCACACGAGAAGAAACAACAACAACCGAATCAAACGATCCTCGTATCGACTCACTCCTTCTTCAAAGCAACCCGCTTTTATCAAGTTCGAGACCACTGCATTTGCATGCGAGCAGTGATAATTTGCACGACTTTACAAGATCAGATGGTTATAAAAAGTCATGGGTGCCATCTTGAATTTCTTTGTTTCCCGACCTGTCTGAATGATGCACATGTGAGGTCACTTAAAAGGTAAGCCCCCCTCTCTCTCCATTTTCATGATTTCCACCACACTCCCCCCTGATCTCATGATCACAGAGAGAGCAGGGAGGTAGTGATCGCCTTCGCCAGGTGCTTCTTCGGGGGGAACAACGTGGGCTTCATCTTCGCTTGTGCTTTCATCCGCGGTCAGCGAGTTGAGAAACACTGCGTTCCCAGGGAGGCTGCTGATATCCGAGTCACTGCCCGATGGTGCTGGTGTGAACCAGAGTGATAGCTCATTGGTCTCAGATTCCAATTCGCTCTCGTTGCTCACTGGTGGTTGCAACCGCGTCGCCGGTCCTTAATGTGATGGGGCACACCATCAACCCGCACTGATTTACAGGCTGATCTCTTCAGTGACGTGTCCAGTTCCATATCATGTCATGCACTTACTGCATGGATTTTTAACCTGGACGACATCTCCCTCCTTAATCCTCTCTCCAGTTACTTCCCATTTGGGCAGCGGGTTGGTTTCTATGCCCTTCACCCTGACATGGTACCTGTGCAATGCGTCACCTGGTGCAGTGGGGGGTGAAACGTTATCCTTTGGGGTGACGTTGTACCAGTAGACTGCCTCAGACACCATACAATCCTTCCTAGCTGCGATGATCTTGACAGTCCTGTGGTTCCGCTTGATGATCCCGTTTCCGCAAGGCACGTAGGCACACCAAAACTGAAGATGTATGCCCCAGCTATCTTCAAACTTCCTGAACTGCTCACTGGTAAACACGGTGCCATTGTCGGCCAGTATCTCTGTTGGGGGGCTATGCTCAAGGAAGACACTCTCTAACTGACAGATGATGGTGGTTGCATCTTTCCAGCGCAGCGGCTGCCACACCGCAAATCTAGATAGATCGCAATTGATGAGCATCAAAAAATGCTCGCCATTGTGGTGAGCTATGTCCATCGTTAGCTTGATCTAATTTCTCTTCATGCTCAGCTTCCCTTTCTTCCAGTGAACAGGTGCTGGGTCGATTGACCGGCAGGTCTCGCAAGCTCTTACGATGGATCTTACGTCCTTCTTGGACACATGCAGATCGACTAATCTGGTCCGAGTCTCGCCTCCTTCCTTTGGCAGGTCCAGCCACCAGCGCGGCACTCTGGTGAGGTGATCCATGCGGTTCCGACAAGACTGCACAAGTGCCACATCTACAGTCAGGTCATACTCTCTGATGGTCTCGACCATCGATGCTTTTGTGGTCAGCTGTGCTTTTGAACTCAAGGCATCAGTTATCCACCGATGCACGCACACAGAGTCCGTAATACTGTGTTGGAGCCTGGCCTGCCACTGGAGCGCCAGGTTAACTCCTTTCAGAGTGGCGTCAAGTTCGGCCAGGTTTATGTGTCTGGAATCATTCTCCAGCTGAAGCCAGCAGGCATCTTCAATGATGAATTCGTCACCCGCAAGGGCAACTCCGAGGGCAAGCGAACTGGCATCCACTCAGACTATGAACTCATTCCCATCAACGCACCAGTTCCCTTGCACAGGATGGTCATGAGTCCCCCTGGCCACAGTTTCCGTCAGCATGCTCTGTAGGGTGGCATCATGCACCTCATCGTCCCACCCCGACGATACTGGTGTTGCATGTCGTTTTATAGCCACCACCGCTACCCTGAGCCAACCACACATGTAGTGACCCACCAGCTTTCTGCAAACAGAGAAAACGCTACAATGCGTAACATTGGTCGGAATCCCCAGGACGTCACCACCTCTCCTCCAGCGGAGTCCCTCCTCACTACCACTCACATGCAGGCCAAGCACTTTTGCCCCATCCCGCAGATGCTCTGTCTCCTTGCATGTCAGCCCAAAGCTCTCAAAGTGTTCTTTGATCGCCTGGGCAGACAGATACCCTCATTCACAAAGATATCGTCGATGTAGGATGATGTTGCCAGTCGCACGGCCTCATCTTGTTGTTGGATCGCACTCATGATTGCCGTCATAATGCTCGGGGCCATGTTGAGGCCGAACCCCAGCTTGGTCAGATAATAGCGGGTTCACTTGATTTCTACAGTCTGGAATGACCATAGCAATTTTTCCACGTGTATTTGCAGGTAGGCTCTGCGCAGGTCCAAAATTGCCACATCTGATCCCTGCTGCCACCACCCCCTCAGTTTGGGTGCACAAACATCAGCTCCTGCCGAGTACAGGTCGACGTGTTTGTTAAGTTCACGGTAGTCTATGCTTGTTCTCTTGCAGGACAGCCATTAGGGGAATCAGCCCTCTTGGGGGACCTAGCTCATCCCCTGGGTATGGACGCAGCCAGCCATTGTCAATCCAGGCCTGCAGTTCTTCCTCATACTGCTCCCTAAGCCACATGGGAAGGGGATACTCCGATAACCTGTTCCGCAAGGATATTGGTGGCTGATCGCCCGACCACTTCAACAACGCCATCCACGCATTTGTGTCCTGGTCGTATTCCGCGTGAAAGTCAGGCTCGTCAAGGATGATTGTAGTGCAAACATGTTTCTCATGTCGGGAAAACCTTATATTGCCAGTACCATTCACAGTGTTTCCACCCAGCTGCGTAATTGAGTCCATCCCGAGGAGTAAGTCATAAATGAGCAGCTCCCCGTCTACAGCTAGGGCTTGTACGGCCACTGAGGGCCCATAGCCTATGCTTATGTGGACAATGCTCTCTCCACAACACACCAGTGAGCCCCCGCCAACAGTTAACACCGGAACCTTCTTCTTCTCCCATGCATTACAACATACCTAGTGCACGAGGGTTTGGGTGCACCCGATGTCTACAAGCGCTGAGCACTTACACCTGTTAATGCACGTGCTCACTGTAAGTAGTGCCTTGTTCAGCAGCGATTTTGGGAAGAAACTGGCGCTGTGTCTTTCTCCCCTTGCCCGTTTCCCGGACAATTCCATGCTATGTGGCCTAGCTTGTTGCAACAGTAGCAGCATATTCGTGTCCGTGCTCTTTAGTCAGGTGTGTCCTTTATACTGCTCTGGCTTTGGCAATCCCGAGAGAAGTGGTTGGGTCCACCACATCTGCAGCATCTTGGGCCCTCTCTTGGCGGTTCGGGTGCTTCCACAGCCACCGAGACCGATTCTGTGTTGTCTTTTAAAATGTTCTGGGCTCTGGCCAGCAATTCATCCAGCCCGAGCTCATTGAGCCTCGAAGATGCTCGCAGTAGCCGACTCTCGTCATCCGGGAGACCCACCAGAAAGGCGCATCCCAATATGCTGTGGGTCACGCCACCAAACGGTGCAGCCAGCATCCTCGAATCAGCCAAGTAGACATCCACCGTCTCACCCAGCTCAAGCCGTCGCTCGGTAAACCGTCTCCAGGTGATGAAGGGGTCTGCACCAAAAGCAGAATACAGTGCCTGCTTGATTTCTTCCAGGCCTGCGTCATCCCCAAGTTGCTGGTATATGGCATAGGCTCCCTTTGTGAGCCTCGGTGGGATGACCAGCGCAGGCTCCTTAATCTTGCACAGCCGACAAATGCATTCGGCTTTCTCAAACCACTTAACCACAGACAGGCCAGTGGGAGAACCATCGAATTCTGGGATCAACTTTAGGTCGAATCTGTCTATGATGCTGAAATAGCTTGTAGAAAGATATCACTGCAAACTGAATTTTCAGTCTACGAGTCCCAAATTATCAAAAGCAAATATCAGTTTGGTAGTAAGAGTAGGTGCAAATGACAATGTGAAATTGATCCTTGTATTCACTTTCAAAGCAGCCTCTGTTAGTTCAGTGAAACTCCTTTCTGTTCTCTGTACACGCCACACTAGAAGAAACAACAACAACCGAATCCAACGATCCCCATATTGACTCACTCCTTCCTCAAAGTGACCCGCTTTTATCAAGTTGGAGACCACCTCATTTGCATGCGAGCAGTGATAATTTGCATGACTTTACGAGATCAGATGGTTATAAAAAGTCATGGGTGCCATCTTAAAATTTCTTTGTTTCCCGGCCTGTCTGAATGATGCACACGTGAGGTCGCTTAAAAAGTAAGCACCCCTCCTCTCCATTTTCACGATTTCCACCACAAACATAAGTACAGATTTTGTTTACTCAGTAAAATGTCAAAACAGTTCTATATATTACAATTCAGTTTAGTGTAAGTACAGTTTTAATGTCAAAAAACAGTTCCATTTCAAATAATTCAATTTAGCATAAGCACACAGTTTAAATGTAAGTATGGTTTGATTGTCAAAAACATTTCTATTTGAAGCTATTCACGTTTCTCAAAGAATTCAGTTTAGCATAAGTATGCAGTTAGATCTATTTAACCCATAGATAGGACCCTTATCAGATGCTACCACTCCAGGCCAGAGTGTACCTGGGAGCGATGGCAATAAAATTTACTCCTCCTTCCCCAGAGCTCCAGCATTACTGGAACCTCACCATCAGATTGTTTAGTGTCATATACAGGAAACTCGTTAGGGAGGGGTCTTACCCCTCTGCAGAGGTGCAGTCAGTGTATTCTACAGCCTCAGCAGACTGGGCAATACTGAGTAAAATGTCAAAACAGTTTTATTTCAGATAATTCAGTTTAACATAAGTACACAGTTTAGACGTCAAAACCGTTCTATTTTGAACAATTCAGTTTAGCATAAGTATGCAATTTAAATGTCAAAACAGTTCTATTTTAAACAATTCAGTTTAGCATAAATACGCAGTTTAAATGGAAAAATCTGTATTGTGAAGGAAGCATGGTTTAGTTTTATTTAACCTATGGATAGGACCCTTATCAGGTGCTACTACTCCGGGCCAGAGTGGACCTGGGAGCAATAGCAATAAAAGGGTACTCCACATTCCCCAAAGCTCTAGCATAACTGGAACCTCACCATCAGATTGTTTAGTGTCATATCCAGAACACTCATTGGGGGGATCTTACCCCTCTGCAGAGGTGCAAACAGTGCTGTCTACAGCCCCAGCCAACTGGGCAAGTGGTGTTTGTTTGTTTGTTTTTTTCTCATATAAACATTCTTTATATAATGATTGCTTAATGTGAAAATAATAAAGTCAAATTTATTTTCTGTTTCGAAGTATAGTAGTGATTGATTATCATGAAATAAGGGAACACATATTGGGCCTAAAAAATGTTCCCAAAAGTTAAAATGCATTTCACATATACCAAAAATGATATATACAGTTACATATGATTAAAAATTCCTCTTAAATTTCTCAGCTTACATTTTGAAATGACAGTCTTCTTTATTCAATGTTCATTACATGTATTTTCCTTAAATAAAAGTTTATTGATAGTAGCATAAGGCAACATTTCTAAGAACATAAAAGATAACATTTCCCTATTTAAATGACTTTGAAGATTAATAACTATGTATCAACATGGCTTCTGATATATCTGCAACTTGTCTGAAGTTATTCTGCAAATTAAATTAACCTCAGTAAGTCAAAATGTTCTTAACCAGTATTTCTTAAATTTAATCTCATTCATTTACACCTTTAGTAAAATGTTTGACCAAATTGTCTGCCATTTTTCATCATTAGTTTTTGAGATATTTTGAATTTACTAAAATGGACTGAGATAGGATAATACAAAAATTCAATAAATATTAGCTTAAGACCTCTGACATATGTTCATAGTATGTTGAAAAATATGTAAAGGTACAGATCTAACAATTGTTGAAAAACAGAAAATAACAGAGTTATTGTGTGAGAAAATGTTCCCTCAAAGGAGCTTTAAAGAAATCATCAAATGATAAACAAGGTTGCTGAAAATATAACTAAGTTGAGAACTCAAAGCAAAAGAAATGACGAAGAACTTACTTCCTTAAGATGAATACAAAATATAGTGACTTATAGCAAAACAATCTCTTTGACAAGTGCTCAAATCTTTGAAAAACATGAAATTGAAGGAATCAAGGACAAACCATGTAAAATACTTTGTGAATTGGGTACTGCAAAAAAAAAACAAAAAACAACAAACTAGTAATGCAAATATTTTAATATGTAAAATTTGGACCAAGAAATACATAAAAATTGACTTTACTAAAGTAATTATCAAAAACTAATCAAAAAGTGCATTTGATTGACTGGAGGGCTGGGCCAAAGGATAGTTTTTATTCAATTCATGCATGCTAGTGGATAAAAGAAAACAAGGAGATGGTAATGTGATGAAATAGACTAGAATTATCAACCAAACCATTATTAGATCATTCTAAGTTTATGAAGAAGACTTACTTTGTATTATGGCAATATGACATACTTACTGGTGCGAAAACTTATGAAATAAATAATACTTTTCTTTAAACATCAAGAAACAGTAAAATAAAAATATCAGAATACAGACTTATTTACGTTTTCAGTACACATAAAAAGATTCAAAAGGGATTTTAAAAGGTCAGTGAAAAGGTGCACTCTGCACTCCAGCAAGTTGTCAAAACAATCAAAATAAGCAAGCAGCAAGAATATTATTTGGGGTTTGTTATTGCATTGACCCATTTAAATTCATCATTATAATCATCATGTCATGCTACTAGCACAGATTTCCCTGATTCTTTCTCACCATTCGTCTCCTTCATCCAGCACTTCCGGCAGGTCTTCTAGACTATATCCTGTGTCCATACAGAGCTGTTGTTGATAAGTTCTAGTTGGTTATCCAACACTTGCATGTCCATGTGAAGGGGTCCATTGAAGAATGTCACTTATGAGTCCGTCCTTACTTCTTAAGCAGTGTCCTATATGTCTTGTACATCTTATTTGGACAGTTTAAGAGATGGGAAGTAGGGGGTCGTACAGTTGCTGTTTTGTGGGATGTTGCTTCCAGGATTTGTTCAATATATGTGGTGCCTTCAATAGGTTTCCAGACATTTATTGTACAGGCACTTAAAATTATCATAGACTCTTGAAAATTCAGTATGTTATTGCTATACACCTTATGAGATGATTGACCAATTTTTATAATTCCAGGTTCAAATGAACAGCTACAGCAGGAATTGGAATACACTCTACTAAAGCCTGATTGTCACAGCTGGTCAATTTCAAAAATGCAATCTGGACATGAGGACGCTTTAGAAGAATGATTTGCAATAAAATTCTGTTTTAAACTTGGAAAAAATGCCACAGAAACGTATCAAATGCTTCAGACTGCTTTTCGACCATCTTGCATGAATCGAGCATCAGTTTTTGAGTGGCATAAGAGATTCAAGGAAGGCAGGGAGTCTGCGAGGGATGATCAGAGGTGTGCGAGGAGTAAGAAAGTCAATACACCAGAGTTGATTGGCCAAAGGGTTAGCGTTAGGGTTACTATGCTGAGGTTTTAAGGGAGTTTAGGAAGAGATTCCGTCAGAAGAGGCCAGCACTCTTCAAATCAGGTCAGTGGCATTTCCACCAGGACAATGCACCAGTCCACAACTCCATCCTTGTCACAGACTATTTGATCAAGATGGGTATCAAGACAGTTCCTCAGGCTCCCTGTAGTCCAGACCTTGCTCCCTGTGACTTTTGCTTATTCCCTAAGCTCACAGGCTGTCGTTATGAGACAATTGAGGAGATAAAAGAGGCTGTGACGAAGGTCATTGACATGGTCACACAAGAGGACTTCCATGGGGCCTTCCAGAAGTTGTTGGAACAGTACAACAAGTGCATTGCAGCCAGAGGAGATTACTTCGAAGGGGACTAGAGTTTTATGTGTGTACTATCAATAAAAGTGCCTATATGAAAAATGTTTGAAAACTTATTTAATGATCCTCATAGCTTGTAGTATTCTTGTGGTTTTAAGGTGGATAATCCCCCTGTGTGTTGGACTCGGGATTGAACCAGCGACCTTTAGATTTCAGTCTAAAGCGCTTATTACACCACTTCCCTCTTTGCGTTCCTCCTCCACTTTCCTCCTCTCTCTCTCCTCTCTCTTTTCCACTCTCTCTGTGCTTCTTCCTTCGTTTCTCTTCCACCTGCTTCTGCTTCTCGCCGAGAAAAAGACGCCGAAAAGAAAAACGAGTCGGCTTTTATTTACGCCACCTTACCCATAATCCATTTCCTTAGCCTATAAAAATTCCGGTCGGGCGCCTCCTCTCTTTTTTCCTTTAATGGGCTGAAGGTGGATTATTGAAACAGCGGTGAGTATTTTTCTTTTCTTTTCTTTTTATCGAATCACTGACCTGCACGCCAGACACAAACGAACCCTCTTTTGTCGAGAGCTGCCGTTAGTCCCACTTTCATGTCCACAATTCTTGAGCAATTCCTGTCTAGCTTTTTATCAATACACTTAATCAGAGTCCATGTAGTGCATCCATTTAGTAAATTTAACACAACCACTGCTTCTAAGAAATTGCATTTTATTTTATTGGATAAGTTCGACTTCTATATGTAAATACATTTGATTTGATCCCAACCATATAAATCATTTTCTAAAATCTAAGTTATTTTTCTAATGCTTTTTGATCTATGAGAGCAGTGTGATAAAATTGTTCCTAGTTTGCTTTCAAATTTCTCATTGAAATCTCATTCATCATTCAATCACTCATACTTTGTGAAGCCTAAGTTGTGGATACAACTGAACCACCAATAACTAAATATGTTTGAAATATGATTTTGTGGTGCATACTATTACAACAATAATCAATTGCTGCTGAAGAAGTACAACAATTAATCACTTTATTATATTGCTATGAGAAGACATTAGAAAAATTCAATAAATGTTCCATGGATGATGATGGTGCTTTCAAAAGAATTGTTTATTATCACAAACAAATCCTTCATTAGATGATTCATATATAAGCAATTGAGTTTCCCATGAGTATGTTGTTTTGGTGTTCAACAATTAATTTTTTCTTAGTTTTTCTCCAATGACTTGTAGGTTTTCATGAATGACAATATTCCTAAAAAATTTTTTCAAAATTATACTATCATCACATAACACTCTTCTCATTCTATCAAATATGTTATGCTGTTTACATGTTTTTTGTATTGTCATATTTTATTATGAATGTCTTTTGATAATTTGTTTTGTTAGTAATAACACAGTTCATTACATATAAACTTACCTCTCAATAAAACATGATCATCATTATCTTTTTTCTTTTTTTATTAAAGTTTGAAAAAAAAAAGTTATATAGAGGCCAATCTTTTTGTTCTCACTAATAATGAATTGGAAAAAGACCTTGAATGTTACTATACTTGGGCAAACTTGTCTTTTACTTGTTTCTTTCAGCTAATTCTAGATGATGGAAGGCTTCCCAGTTTTTCTTTTCATCATTGGTCTTAGATTGTATTCTTTAGTAAAAAAAAAAATCTTGTTTTTACCAAAAATAATAACTAAATGCAACTATAATATTTAATAATGATATAGTATTTCAATGATTCATTTTAAACCTAAAGTAATTGCAAGGTATGAGTGTTTCAAGTTTTATCATAGGCAGTAAGAAAGAATGAAAACTATATCAGTCAACTATATAAGTCAATTCATTTCTCTTATCATTGTGATTTAATAGTCTTTGACATCATGTCATGTAAACATAAAATTGTAATGATTCTAAATTTGGTGAGGACTGCTCCTTTTGAGTAAAAGTAAGAGAAAAGCAGATGTGAAGGGTGCAATATAAAATACCAGGGATTTTCACCTTTGAAGAAGAGTTCCATAGAGAGAGCATGAAGGGACCACTAGATTCATGTCACTCTCGGCTCTAACCTTGAGCCAAACTGTCCAAAGTGGAGCGGCAGACAAAAGCCATATTTACATATTACTTAGACATGATGTCGTCTTACTAATATACAACACTATGAAAGAATCAAAGAAAGCCTGAGATAAATGGTAAAAAAATCTCATGGCTTCCTTCAATCAATTTCTAGTTCTTCATAATTATTTAAAGTGTTTGTTTTTTAGATTTCTTTTCATAAATTTATGAATATTCTCTACAAAGTTTAAAAGAAAAAATGTAGAACAATTTTTGAGTAGAGAATAAGGTTCTGACCATCACTAATGTATGAAGAGATCAAGCCATCAAGTAAACTTTTTTGTTTACATTTCTTTTACACTGATTACCACTTTTCTTTGCAACCAATTATCTAAGAAAACTCCACCTATCTACTAAGTTTTTGTAGGGTGGGGATGAGATGAAACTCCAAATTGAACAATCAATGGAAATGCTAAACACCAACACAAAACATACAGATCAACAAACCTGCTATGGCAGAATAGTGAGATGAGTGATGTGACAACATCATGACAGAATTTTCTCTTTTGTTATATGATTAGCCAAACTCTAGGTACATTCTTTAAAAAAAAAAAAAAGAAAAGAAAAGAGAGATGGCATGGCAGTGAAATAAAATCTCTAAATGACAAATGAATATTACAGATAACATATACTTATATGTTCTTCTGAAAGTCACAAATTTTTTCAGTTTTGTAGCTTTTGAGCAATAATAGTTTTTTTATCCTATATAATAATAGAATAAAACCTTATTAGTTTGTACAACCATTATGCTTAGACAATAATCCTATTGGTCAAAACTAGGTTAGCAAGAACTGATCAAATTAGGGATCTTATGAAAAGCTTTATAAGGCATCATGGCCAAAGTAAGTATTACCCCACCCCACCAACTCATCTTTAACACAATAAAACTTAAATAAAGAACAATATTATCATCAAAGTTTTTGAACCATTTAAAAGGAACATTAAAAAAATTCTTGATGATTTCTTTCAAATTTTTCGGCTTATGGAAATAATGAAAATTCAGGACAAAAATAGTGTTTACTTCTTTCAGATCATTAAATTTTTTGAAATTTAATGTGGCCACATAAAAGTTATGCATACAGTCTTTTTTAAAATTTCATGAAAAATGAAATGAATGTGAAATTTTCATGAAAATGTTTATACTTATTCGCTTTTAGATGAATTTATGTTTAAAATAGATTTTTCCTAAAATATATTTGGGGAAATACTTTTTGTTACTTTTATTTGTCTAACTAGGCAAGGTGTTCCTACCATTAATTTTAATCAATAAGCAAAGGAAAAGCCAATTCTCTCTTACTTCCTTTCAAGAAGCTCCTTTAATCTTTGAATTCTCAGTGAACAAACTTATCACAGACTTTTATTATTTATTTCTACATAATAGATGAGGATATTTGCACATAGTCTGCATTCAAACGCAGCTTTCTTAATGTTATAGATTATAGAGGCTCCAATCATGCCACTATTTAACTTACTTGTATTAAATCAATTAGTTCAAGTTAGCTAACATTCTGATCACAAAAATTTAACCACATTCATCCCAATAAACACTAAAAGAATGACCACACATTAACTCTCAAAAGAATATAACCATCACAAAACATTAATAAACACTAAAAAGCCTTTTTAGTAATATTTGTTAAAAAATAATGAACACAAAAAAAATTATGGTTATATACTACCCCATGTAATTCATTGGTTTAAAAAGATGTGCTGTAAGTTTATATTTGATGTAAACCGGATATAATGGCTTAAAAATGGCTAAATATGAGAACAAACAATAACATAAAAAACTCACTAAACTTTAAAGAACACTAAAAATAGATTTTAGTAATATTTGTTAAAGAATAATGAATACAATATAACAGCCATAAACCACTGTACAATGTTTCTTGGTTCCAAAAACTATGACATAATTCGAGTTTTGATGGTGACCAGACATAGTGACAAACATTTGTTTACAATTTTCCGATTAAAATATTTCATAATACTGTATATACATTTGAAAGTGTTGTTTTTAATCTTATGTTCTTTTTTGCTTCTCATGTGTGTACTCTCGATACAAACCGTTTTCTCATTAAAAAAAACATAGAAAAAGCAATCTACAAGGATCATTAAATAAGTTTCCAGACTTTTTTCATATGGCCACTTTTATTGATAGTACACACATGAAATTCTAGTTCCCTTCAAAGTAATCTCGTCCAGCTGCAATGCCCTTGGTGTACTGTTCCAACAACTTCTGGAAGGCCCCATGGAAGTCCTCTTGTGCGAGCATGTCAATGACCTTCATCACAGCTTCTTTCATCTCCTCAATTGTTTCATAACGACAGCCCCTAAGGTTTTCCTTAAGCTTAGGGAATAACCAAAAGTCACAGGGAGCAAGGTCTGGACTATAGGGAGGCAGAGGAACTGTCTTGATGCCCATCTTGGTCAAATAGTCCATGACAAGGATGGAGTTGTGGACTGGTGCATTGTCCTGGTGGAAATGCCACTGACCCGATTTGAAGAGTGCTGGCCTTTTCTGACAGAATCTCTTCCTAAACTCCCTTAAAACCTCAACAGAATATTCCTTGTTGACTGTCTGTCCAGTGAGAACCCAGCGCATGTAGATCATGCCAGTGCAGTCAAAAAAAGGGATCATCAAAAGTTTGTGGGTGGATTTGCTCTGTCTGGCCTTCTTGGGTCAAAAGGACCAAAAACCATGAAGTAAGTCTACCAAGCAGTCAACTAGCCAACAGCCAATCTATCAAGCTACCAGAAAGTAACAAGCCAACTTACAACCATCAAGCAACCAGCCACAGCCAAAGCCAAGTGACAACATGTCAATTAACAAATAGCTACACAAGGAAACAAAGAGCGAATCAATTAAGCAATCAACCAGGCCAAGAAAGGAACAGAATAACTAATCAATAAAGCAATCAACCAAATAACCAGCAAGCAATAAGCCAAATAGTAAAAAAGTAATGTAGTCAAGGGCATCTCAAAGATTCCCTTTCCCAATAGCTACTACACCAAGGTGTGGAGAAGAGCACCTACTCCTTTCCTTGGTAAGCCAACAAACAAGGAACAAAATAGCCAACCTATCAAGTAATTAACCAACAAAATAGCCAAGCAATCAAACAACTATCAAACAAGGAATCAAGCAACCAGCCAATCAAGGAACTAAACCCAAACCCTTATCCTAACTCAAATCTAACCTTGCCGAAGATGATTTGTTTAACCAAACTCTTAAAGGGAAATTAGATATTTCTTAAAAGCATTTCTCATTTCCCATTGAACAAAGATAAACATCCAATATCTTTTAACGAGGAAGAGTAACTTTCCCTTACTTTAAAAAAAATTTTAATCGTGGCTATATCTCCACTTAAAAGCAAAATCAATCTTTTTTAAAAGGAGTTACCTCCCTGTAAATGAATCTTATTTCTAAGCAATTTTTTAAATTGAGTTATTTCCCTTTATTTTACTCATATTATTCCTTGTTTTCCAGCCTGGCAGCTCAATCAAAATTAATTTAATGGAATCACAGATTTTTTAAAAGATGAAATAAATATCTCAGTTGATAACACAAGTTGTTTCCTTTGGAAGAAATTATAGAAAATGTATGGGGCTAACTTCCACTACAAATCCCAACGCATCACTCTAAAACCTAAACCTGTCAACAATAAGTTTAATATTAATATATATAACACCAAAATTTTCTTTAAAAGCCAATTCAATTAAACTCGGCCTGTAACCATTCCCGATTTATATCTGTATTCTTGCTAACAAAACCAAATCCCAATCATGAAAAAGCAATGAGTCATAATGATAGCAAGCAGAGAAAATACATCATCAAATGTGACAAAAAGCAATAGAAAAAAATTGGCTGAAAGAAAAAAAAATCAATTTTAAAAAAGGATAAATAAGGCAAACATATATGAATAGTTCCAAAGTAAATTTACTCACACAATGAAATCTAATCCTATATGTTGTGACACTATGAACCCTTGGTATAGCAATTTGGGGGGAGTTCCCCATACCAATAGCATACGTCAATCTAAGCTCAGATTATACCTGAAATATTTCTCAATGATCAGTGTTCAATCCTGAATAAAAGCCAAGACAAAAATTCAAGTTACACCCAACTAAATTGGAAGCTTGCCATGGCATTATCTTCATTTTTCTTGTTAGTCTTCTGCAGTAGATAACCGAGGAATTCATACTAGATGACCTAGAAACATTTTCTTTTCTCATTGAAGCAAGGATCCATGACACTTCCATAGAGAAAAGAACACATTGCATATTTATCACTTTATTTTTAGAAAATGGGATAATTCAAACATTATGTTGGGCATGAACACAAATCATATCAAAATTATCCTCCAATCACAATTTGAAGTCATTTTGCTTTATTCTCTGAACTAGAGCATCATACATCTTCCTATGATAAAAATCATTATGATGTGAAGCTTTTTGCTGGGTCATGATCAAATAAATAAATTATTGGTACAGGTTTGCTTTTGTGTCCCTCTCTGAATTCTACATAAAATTGACTTCTGCCATAATAAACAATTTTATGAGTAGTCTGCTGTATTGTTATCAATTTTGCCACATTTACAAAATGCCAAATTTTAAATCAATATAACCACCTAAAAAGGGAACTCAATTTTTAACACAAAAATTTTCTGATACAGATAAGCCAAATAATTCACAAACACACTTTTCTTACTTTAAATATGTATTTATCTTAATTTTCCTGCATATTGTTATTTATTCACCTATTTCAACAACAGTAATAATATACATTATTACTTTATGTCACATTGTTAATAAAACTTAATATTTCTGTAATTATGCATATATTCAGTGAGATTTAACAGGAGTAAAGCTTTACTGCAAGCAGCTAAACATTTTTTATTGGAAACAGTAAACAAGGATGTTTATAATATCCAACTATCACATATATATCTGTATAAACTTTAATATTATAAAAAGGTCTTCAAATTTATTGATTCCACTAAAAAATTCTTTAATTGATAATGATACTATTATTTATAATATAAACTTATGAATAATGATGATTTGATATGCAATTTAAAAAAATAAAAAACTGTAAAAATGTTTTATTCTTACCTGAATGGAAAAGTTTTGCCAGTGTTCAGCAGGTTTCAACATTGAATTTGGATTTCAACATTTATGTTTTGAGAATATATTCTTTGTTGTGCTTTTTACTTAAATTTGATTTCCACAAATTCAGCGAAGATGAATATAATAAAATCTTAAGCATACTTACAAGTTGTATTTGGCGATTTATATTTAATTTTGTGATCTTTTTTTTTCCTCGGTAAAAGGACCAACCTTACTTCATAAGTGGTCCTTTCAGTGATTTCCTCATCTTGGCTGTTTTCTTATCACAATTCATTACACTGGAAAAAAATAAAATTATTCAATGAATTTCAAATCAGTCACATAACAATTTTTAAAATTATTTATTCTGTTCACATCACAAAAATTGTCCAGCACACACTTCAAACAATTTTCTATCAATATAAATTATCAGAAGTTTTAGCAATTCATTTTGAATTCTATCTATTTAACTGGAAAGCAATAATTAGTGTGAATTGTAATTACTTGTTTAATATAAGACTTGTATTTTCAAACACTTCATGTTAACAATGTTTACATATAATCTCAACATAGATAATGTACAAATAGTTTTATATTTCACATACTATTGTAGAATATTTCTACAAATTGAAATCAGACACAAAAATCAACAAGTTCAAATATTTTTAAACCATTTTTATTGATACAATATTTAATCTTTTCTGTGTTATTACATTTTCCTAAAATTTTGGAAAGTGAAAATAAAGCATGACAAGTACTCTCAATTTTCAATAAAGTTCTTCCCAACCATAACATTTCTTCTATTGCTTTTCCTGCTTTCATTGGAATCATTAATTAATCTCACTTTAACACTCATCTTGTAACCATTCCAATCTTTGGTTTGCTTTGTCAACATTTTAGGGTATTACTGGTTTAATTATAATGTACTATAAACAATACATTAGCTGAATTCTTTTTAAAAACTCAGCATAATTTCTATTTAAATCAGAAAATTTAATTACATGATAATGATTTAGAAAATATACACAATCTGTTATCAATACTTTCAGATAATCAATTACAAATAATTACATGTCAGGAAATTGCAATATAATTATAGTGCAAAGTTTATCTAATTTAATGCCCATTCCATGGTACATACTCTACTTTATTGCGAGGCAAATGCATATTTTTCTTTTCAATTAACAAGTTTCCTAGATATTTAGTGAATTCTTTAACATTACTTCATTCAATAATGAATGGTAGCAATTGATTTTGTTTATAACAGAAATACTGCCAACAGTTTTACATTTTAATTTATACATGAACATTTAGTAACTTAATCTCTAAAGAATATTTATATTAAAGCAAAAAATGCTCTTTACTTTCATTAATTCCTCATTCTCTATTTCTTTAAAGATACAGTATAATGAAATTAGTAAACTTTTATTTTTAGTCCAGTTTTTATGTGGGAGATTATTGCATTGATTGCAATATACCAAATAATAAAGTCAGGTAGAATTTACATTCAAAGAAGGGATTTTCTTAGCATCATTTGAGTGTCTTTTAAAATCTTACATGTGCATACATACATATGAATACTTTATATAACACCAGTAAAAAAAAAAAAAAAAAAAATATATATATATATATATTTTGAAAGAAATTTATCATAGTAAAAAAAAGATTATAACATCTTTATGGTAAATACTGCACAGAAATATTATTATAAAAACTTTGAAAATCTATGAACTGACATTGACTAAATCATGAAGGTTATTGTTTGAAGTTTTTCACATACTTCATTTTCATTCATGTATACATCTTTACAATTTCAAATTGTAGTTGGTTTTAGAAGTCTCGTCAAAGAAGAATCAACCTATTGGACGCTAGTCAACTCGCTTAACTTGCAAAATGAACTGATGGATGTGCACCAATCAGGCATCAGCAAAATGCTGCAGTTTTCCACTCCAAACTTAGTCTCTTTATCTTCATCAAATCTCACCACTTCCATTATCTCGTTCTCCTCCATAAAACAAGTCACACCTCTTGATTCCTTTTCTTCTTCTGATTTCCATGTGCCAGCAGCAGAGAGAGCACACCTTCTGTTTCTTTGAGGTAAGATTGTTCGTGGCATTACTACTACACAAATAATATTCTTATCATTGTTTAACAATTTACCCATGTATATAAAACACATTATATATAATGGATGTAGATGGCAACTTTGAAAAATCAGAAAATTTCATTTTTATAAAATATTGCAGCAAAAGAGAATGGCATTTCATCAATTAAATATATGCAGGTGTCCTTTAGTTTGGTTGGGCAGTGTTTTATAAGCTATCAACCCTTCTGGGTTATTCAATGCTAAATCCTATATATATATATATATATATATATATATATATATTATAAAACAATGGTAAATTTGTGGGGAACATTTTCAAATGAACCAAATCCTATTTGTTTCCACACAGTTAAGTAATTTCAAGTATTTTTATCAAGCACTATTACTTTTATTTAATATTAATCAGTTTCAGAGTTACATGGTTTCAAATATTGCTATTTATTGTTTGCACACAGTTATATGGTTTCAAGTATTACAATTGAACTCTAATATTAATATTTAATATCAATCATTGTTTACACACAGTTAAATGGGTTCAAGTACTGCTATTTAACATTACTATTTCTATTTATCAAGTGTTACTATCTGACATAAAACTTATCATTTGTTTGCACATATTACATTTCAAGTGTACCTATTTAACACTAACATTTTAATTTAATATTGATAATAATCCCAAGTAAAAGTTTGAATATTTCTATTTGACCCATAAATGGGTACTACCAAATATGGTCAAAGTGGACTTGAGAGTAATGGTAATGAAGGAAGATTCCACATTCCAGAAACTGCAAGACTGGAGTATAATATGCAGTTTAATGTCACATCCAAGATTATAAATGATTTCAAAGGTAGCTGTCTAACACTGATAATTCTATTCAACATTATTCATTTATTTGCAGTTAAATGGTTTAAAGTATTGGTATGTATTACTGATATTTCAATATAATTTTGCACATAGAGACGTGGTATATAAATGATACAGTAAAAGACTAAATACATTTATTTAACCCAGTGACACTAACATCTACTACTACTTTGGGTCAAAGTGGACCAGGGACTAAAAGAAATGAAGAGGTACTCCACATTCCCCAAACCTCCAGAACTGGAGACTTACCATCTGATGGTTTACTGACACACCCAGGACACATGTGAGTGGGTTGGAGGGGTACAGTTGGCATAGTCTATATCCCCAGTTAACAGGACAGGCCGGTATTCTTGCATATTGTTCATAAATATATTCTAAGGAGAAATTAAGCATATATATATAATTGTTAAATTATCAGAAATTATACTTTCAATCTGACATTGAGTAAATACTTTGTGTTAAAAATTGGAATTTTAATGATTTTCATAATCTATCATTACTTTTCAACATTCATGACCAAATATATCAAAAATATTAGTTAATATTATTGTATATAAACAGTTACTGAATAAGCTCACTTAAAAAAAAAAAAAAAAACAATTAAGAAATTTGAAAATTCATATCTAACAATCCTATTATTAAAATTTTTCACTTTTCTCTAAACAATAGATTTTATTTTATTATGTTTTACATAAGTTTCCTTTCAAGCAAAATAGTGATGATAATTTTCAGCCACTCACCTTACTACTGAACAATTTATAATTTTTTCCTTCCAGTTCAATTTAAAAGAATATATTGTGTGCTTTTCAATAGCTATTATGCCTCATACTAATTTTGAAGTTTGTGCTGGACTGCTGCAAATCTTAGTGATATAAATCAATTGTATCAAATAAATTTCATAAGTGTATCATTATTTGTATCTTGAAAACTATCCAGATATTATATATAAATATTGTACCTAATGACTAATTATAAATTGTTTGCAATATACATGAAATATTTATATTTTCTTTTACTTAAGCACTTGAAAACTTCATTTGGTCAAGTTATATATAGGTATCCAAGTTACTTCCCTTACATTTGCCCTATGTCATTCATTAGAGCATTCTGCAAGAAAATTGCATTTAACTTTAAAAAATCTAATGAATGTCTCAATTGTTAATTGAATTTTTTTTTTAAATTCTGTCACAATGCATTTTATTTCTTTTGTTTTTAACACATTTACATGGTGTACCATTCAAAACTTTAAAGTGATATGATTTTTAATTCTATCATCATCATCTTTTTCCTTATTAATTAATTTTAATTAGTTTTAATTCTATTCCACAGTCTATATGCTAGTTTTGTTGTTAATCTAATTTTATCTTAATTTCCCAAAAATATACTTAAAATACAACAATAAAATTAAAAATAGTTGCTTGAGAACAAATTTAATAGCAATTATATAAGACACGATTTTACATAAAAATAAAGTGTTAACGCACAAGTAGTTAAAAGATTAGCAAAAATACCTAGTTTGTCCAATGATTCTGAGTAAATTGTTGATTTTTTGCATCACATTAGCTTACAATTCAATCCAGCATGCAAATTCTTACGAGTATAAGAATTACTTCTTAATCATTCAGTGATGGTGTTTCTGAATAACCAAATTATATATTTCATTTCACTAAAGAGTTCTTAACTCTTGCTTATAATATGAAATAACTTAAGCTTATAGAAATCAAAGCACAATATCAAATAAGGTGCTTGTGTTGAGGTGAATGTATCAGTTCAACATAAATGGTCACTTCAATTTAAAATGCAATAATTATCTTTATATACTCAGTATATTTTATAACCAAATAAACACCAAATAATATTCATGTTTTATATTTTAACAATGATTTATTGTACTTAAAATCTTAAATCATTCTAATTCATTTTGGTTATTAGACTAATTTTGTGTGTGTGTGTGTGTGTGTGTGTGTGTGTGTGTGTGTGTGTGTGTGTGTGTGTGTGTGTGTGTGTGTGTGTGTGTGTGTATTTTATTAGTGATAGAATTAACTAGGTGCTCATGGTAAAATAAATCATTTGTACATAGAAGAAAATACAAATGTTATTCGTAAAGAGTACTAGATATAAATTTACTAGCAAATATTTTAAACATCATCTTTCATTCTTGAAAACTAATGACTTTATGTTAATTGATTTTATTTACTTCTTGAAGAGACCTACAACCATGTAACAATTTATCTATGAAGTCACTTTCATAAATAAATTCATTCACTTTTTGCAGGATGTTGGCGTTTTCCTCTCATAAACAACGTGTTCTTTATATAATGATTGCTTAATATGAAAATAGGAAAGTTAAATTTATTTTCGGTTTTAAACTCTAGCAATGATTGATTATCACGAGATAAGACAATATATATTAGGCCTAACAAATGTGGTTGTTGTCCCCAAAACTTAAAATACATTTCGCATTTACCAGAAATGATATATACAGTTACATATAGTCAAAAATTCCCCTTAACCTTATCAAATAACATTTTCAAATGACATTCTTCTTTATTCAATGTTTATTACAAGTGTTTTACTTAAATCAAAGTTTATTAATAGTAGCATAAAGCAACATTTCTAAAGAACAGAGAAAATAACATTTCCTTATTTAAATGACTTTGAAGATTAATTACTACTAAGTATCAACATGGCTGCTGATACATCTGCAGCTTTTCTGAAGTTATACTGCAAATCTAATTAACCTCAGTAAGTTAAAAAGTTCTCAACCAGTATTTCTTCAATTAATATCATTCATTTACACCTTTAGTAAAATATTTGACAAAATTTTCTGCGATTTTAATGATTGGTTTTTGATATATTTTGAATTTACAAAAATGATCTGAGATAGGTTAATACAAAAATTCAACTAATATTAGCTTTAGACGTCTGAAATATGTTGAAAAACATGTAAAGGGACAGATCTAACAATTACTGAAAAACAGAATATAACAAAGTTATTGTGTGATAAAATATTCCCTTTAGATATATCAAAGGAGCTTTAAATAAATCATTAAAGGATAAAGAAGGTTGCTGAAAATATAAGTTGATAACTTGAGGCAAAAGAAATGACTTTAAGAACTTGCTTTCTCAAGAAGAATATTAAATTAAGTGAGTTACAGAAAAACAATCACTTTTGACAAGAGCTCAGATCTTTGAAAAACATGAAATTGAGGGAATCAAAGACAAAACATGTAAAATACTTTATGAATTGTGATCGGCAAAAAAATCTAGAAATGCAAATATTTTAATGTGTCAAATGTGGGCTAAGAAATACATGAAAACTGACTTAACGAAAGTAATTTTCACAAACTAAGCAAAATGCACATTTGATAGACTGGAGGGCTGGGCCAAAGAATAGTTTTTGTTCAATTTAGACATGCTCATGAATAAAAGAAAACTAGGAGATGGTAAAAGTGGTTGGCAACAATAATCAAGGGCAACACGAAGGTTTCCTTTTCAATAGCTACTACACCAAGGTGTAGGGCACTACTCCTTTCTTTGGATAGCTCCACTTTACCCTTGATACATACCTTATAATCCTGAGTGTTAAGAAATGAAATATGAAGTACCGTTTTTTGAATCTTGGTATGACTTGACCTGGGATTGAACCCTGGTCCACCAGGCCATTGGCAAACACTCTAGCTAACTAGCGAATGGGCCGGTCAACCGAACCATTATTGGATCATTAAAAGTTGATGAAGCAGTTAAACTGAACATTGTTAACTATTAGAATTTTATGAACAAGACTTACTTTGCATTATGGTAATATGATATATCTATTTTAATTTAAAAAATTCAGGATTTGGTTTGTTTACAGTAATTCTACAATCATTGTTGTGTGTTTGATCCACTTTGTGCACATGGAGTGATGTAGTAAAAATATGGCAGATGTATGACGGTAGGAACCGAAATGGGTATCCTTTGTAAAAAAAGTTGACTTGGGTTAGGTTGCTTCTCTTGGACTTTGGATCATGTAATGACATTTCCCAACTTTTGTGATTATGTTTTGTTTTTTAAGTTTTTGTTAGGTTTTATTTTTTCTATTTTTAGTTGGTGGTGTTTCTCATGTAAGTATGTTTATATATATATATATGTATGTATCTAGTTATTATGTCATAATTGTATGTATTACATCTTTTAGCTCTTGAATTTTTCTGTTATCTTGGTGACCCTTCCCAATCTCGTTGTGCAGCTTTGTTGCTGGTATATTTTCTGTACTGTTGATGTTGGTGGTCTTTCTCTTGCTGTGGTTGGGTATTCTGCTGGATTTTTTTGTGTGTTTGATTCTTTATTTGCTGTTGCCATCGTAATAGCCTTCTTTTTTTTCTGTAGTGTCTGTGTTGGGTGCTGGAGATAGTATCTCCTTTCTTGGTATGTTGGTTATGTTTGTGGTAGGTCTTGGTTTGAGGTGTTCTCTTGTTCTTTTGTATACCTTACCTCTGACATTTATTAGGTATGTCTTTGGTTCCCTGATGGATTGTGGTCTATTAGGAAATGTGCCGGTTATCCATATGTTGCTTAGTGTGTCTCTTGCATAGATTGGGTTCATGATGTTCAGTATTTCTTTTCCCTGGCTGGAAGTCTGTCATAATTCTGTTTCTGCTTTGCTTGGTTTTGTTCATTTTTTTGGAGGTGTCTCCTTTCCAGAGTGGCAAGATTGTAGCCTCTCCCTTGCTGTAGGCAACATTGTTCTGGGTTTTCTGCTAAACAGTAGTTCATATAGGAATGGCATATCATTATTTTTGGGGGGGGGTTCTGTACATCCATAATGCTGTGTACAGGCACTTCTTTTTCTGTTGGGCCTTCTTCAAGAGGGCCCTGAGTGTTCTTATAGTTCTTTCCACTACTCCATTTGTTTGGTGGTGGTATGGTGAGCTGGTTTTTAGCATTATGTTTGAGTCATGGAATTCCCTCTTAAACCTTTCACTCGTGTATTGTGAGCAACAGTCAAATATGATAGTTGTTGATAATCCATATCTTGTTGGAACCTAGGTGAACTGCTCACAGACAGTAGTAGCCGATGTGTCTGGAAGTGTTATGAATACTGGGAATCTTGAGTAGTAGTCTACCACTAGGAGATATTTACATTGATCTTGCTCACAGATGTCCATACCTATTGTTGCCCAAGGTTGTGTGGGGAGGTCTGGCGCATCAGTTGTAGTTTGGGTTGCACTGGTTGATATTTGCTGCATATGGTGCATACTTTTACCATGTTCTTGATGCTCTGGTTTATCCCTGGCCAGAATATAGACTCACTTTCTGGTAGGCTGCATTTTGTTTTATCCTGGTGGCATGGGTATAGTATTTTAAAGACTGGGTGTTTCAGTGCTTCTGGAACAACAATTCTGTCCCCCTTGAGGATTAATCCACCTTTTAGGATGAAGTTGTACCTGAAGGTCCAGTATTCCAAAAATGTTGTCAGGTATTGTTTTCTGTATTATAGCCATCCTATGTATACTGTGTCCTTCAACAGGGTTCATTGTTGGGTCAGCTATTAATGCCTCTTTTACCCGTTCTGTGTTTATTATTTTCATGTTTGTCATTATGAAGTTGATGTTGTGCTGTGCCTTTTCTATTTTCAGTGAAGCATACTCTTGACAGGGCATCTGCAAATGAGATTGTCTTCCTTGGTTTGTATTTGACTTGGATGTCAAATATTAGGCACTTTAGTATGAGCCATTGAAATCTTGAAAAGGTCACAGATTGATTTTCTCAAATATTTGTTCAAGTGGTCCGTTTCTACTGTTAACTTTCACCCCAGTAGGAAATATTCAAATTTTTGTCAGCCATATGTGACTGCCAGGCTCTCTTTTTCTATGTTGGAGTACCTTGACTCTGTTGGAATGAGACATCTTGATACCATTCCAACAATTTTTTTCAGCACCTCTTTCATTGATCGGTTTTATCCATGCCTCCACACCTAGGGTACTGACATCACATTGAAATATTGTTGTTTTGTATGGGTCTATGACATAGTAACTGATTATCTGTGCCTTGCACAGTTCTGTTTTTATTTCTTCCAGGGCTTATTGATGTTGTTGCCATAAGAAGTGCACATTCTTTTTCATCAGTTCTCAAAGTGGTGTAGTCATTTGTGATAGTTTTACTGAGAGCCTATTGAGGTATACGATCATTCCCATCAGAGTGTGGAGTTCTTTTGCATTTTGGGAGGATTGAATGTCCTTTATAGCTTGAAGCTTATCTTCTGTGGGTGATATGCCATGTTCTGTGATATAGGTTTACTCCTTTTTGTTTATATTGGAGTTTATCAGGATAATATCCAATGTTGTTCTCCTTGGTTCTTTTCAAGACTTTGGTCATGACTGTGTCATGTTCCTCTTCTGTTGATCCTGTTACCAAGATATCATCCATTATACCCGTGACATTTTTAATTCTGGAAAATACTGTATCCAGGTTTTGTTGGAATATGTCATGGGATATAATTAAGTCAAATGGTAAACGTTTGAATCTGTATCTTTTAAATGGTATGTTAAAGGTGCAAAGCAGGCTAGATTGATAGTCTAGTTCTTTGTGCCAGTATCTCTTTTTTTACATCAATGATGCTAAAACATTTTTTCCATGTAGTAAGGGTAGTAGCCTATCTAAGGTTTTGATAGGGTAGTGTCCCCTTTTTATGTTTGTGTGCAGGTTCCTGGGGGTCCATACATAGCCTGATTTTGGATATTCCACCGTTGATTGTGGTTATCTGATAGATGATGGAGTTTAACAAATCTGTTGGGCCTTTAACTTTGCCTATGATGTCCTTCTTTTCCATTTTTACCAACTTTGATTTATAGTGGGAGAATGTGTATGGGGACTGATCGAGGTGGATATATTACTGGCCTGAGATTTTCTATCATTTTTATTTGATATTTCTTCCCTGGGAAACATCCTATGTTGAAGCAGATTTTGTGTTTTTCTATAAATTCCTTTTTCTTCAGTGTTTCCAGCCATGTTATGCTGTCTTTTTATCTCATTTAAGTTGACAGATGATTGTTAGTTCTTGTGTCTGCATGCATCCAAGAACAGAGGGCTGCTTGGGGTGTTTTTATTATGTCCAATCTTGTTCTTATTGTTTTGTTCTTACAAATTATTTTTAGATCGGTCACCACAATGTTTGTTATTCTTGAACACTCATATCTCTTCAGTATTGTATTGGTTATCCTTATCTTTAGTTTGAAGGGTAGCAGCTACATTTGATTTTCTGTTAGGATGCATGTGTCTGTATATTTAGAAAACGAGTGTATACACTTGCTGCTTGAGCTTATTGTCCCAATGCTGCTTGATGGTTGTTCTGGTTCATGTTCATCTCAAAAAGCCTCCTTTATCTGGTATTCTTCTTGATCTCAGACTTCATGAAGTTGTTGCTGCTTTTTTTTTTATGCATGCTTATAGTACCTGCACTGTGCTGATCTAGCATGACATTGGTTTCTTTATTGGTGGTTTCTTCCATATCCATAACATTCTTTGCCTCTTGTTCCAGGTAAATTGGGCTGTCTACTAGCCTGATTCTTGTTTTGGGTGGGGTTGTGCTTTGGGGATCTGGTCATTGCTGTTTGCCTAGGACTGCATTTGATTTTGTTGATAAGGGTTTTGTCCCTGGGGTTTATGGATAGAACCTCCATCTGTGCTATGGTGCTCTCCTCCATTTTTGCAAAGTTGTATACTTGTTTATAGGTGAGGGTATCACCTATCTTGATGGCATCTCAGCAAACTTGATCTTGTTTCTACACTCAACATCAGTGTATACCTCATAATTTTGTCTCATCTTTTCAGGGTACCTAGCCTCCTTGACCAATTGTTTCTCTTTGGTGACAAATTCTTCTATTATTATTGTTATATTCTGTGTTTGTTACACTTAGGTTTCCCTTCGGTACTCGTGGGGAAGGCACGTAATTAAAACTTGTGTTAGCAACACAATAAAATTATAACTAAAATTTCTTCCTTACTGAAGATGTTTGAATACAAAAAAACACAAGGCCGGATTAATGAACCACAATGCGCATTTATTAATGCAAAAAAACAAAACCAAAAACGAATCAAAACAAAATTAAAAGCACAGAATGTCTATGCGCCTTCTTGGCGGAATTTGGTCAGTAATTTGGCTGAGTCCTTTGAAGCCCAAAAAAACGGGAGATTGAAATTTACCTCAGAATACCTTTCCATTCCTGTTTTGTTGGTATTAAAGTTTTTTGGGACATACCTTATAAAATTTTCTTGTTAGAACAAAATAGTTTCTTGCTGCATGCACGTGCTAGGGTTAAGATGGAGGAAAAACGTCGATTCTTGTAGGGGGCTTCGGCCAACGGAGTTCCTTTCCGGGATGACTGGTTATTAATTGTTTTATATAGTGGGCCCTTCAAAATCAGCTTCCATTTTTATTTAAATTGTCTGAATATTTTGTGAACGTCTCCTGGACTTATCCAGTCCATCTTTAGAGATGTAAATTTGTCTGCCATTCTCACACATTGTTTATTAAGTACGAGGAACAAGTTTTGTTTATTGATACAAGAGTTCAATATCACAATGTGTGTGTTGTAATGTATGATTTTGTTACTTACACTTTTTTTGTTGTTTTCTTCTGAGGCCATTTTCTGGTTCTCCAGGTTCCTTGTTCAATTAAGAGTGTTTTAATTAATTCCACTTCTGACACTATGTTGTGTATTTTTTCCACTTCAAGCTTGTGGAGAAATGTGGTAAAATCATGGCATGTGTATGATGGTAGGAACCAGAGAGTATCCTTGGTTTATCTTTATAGAGAAGAGGGAAGAGTTGCACTGGGTTGCTTCCTTTGGACCTTAGATCATGTTATGACATTCATACTAGCATTATCACAAATATTTCTGCTTCTATAAGTTGTACAGAGATAATCTTTATATGAAAATTGTCTTTAATTTTTCTTCTTGTTAATAGTATAAACATTATTATAACAATTACATTTTATGCAGATTTGTGAATTTATGTGTGTGTGTGTGTGTGTGTGTGTGTGTGTGTGTGTGTGTGTGTGTGTGTGTGTGTGTGTGTGTGTGTGCCAATCTTTCAGGGGAAAACTTTTCATCACACAAATTCTAATGATGCATTAGAGAGGCATGAAAATCTTCTACATAGTCTAGTTTAACAATAAACAATGACTTTAAAATGTAAATTTTATTATTGAGTCAAAATATGCATATATCCTTCATTATTTGATATAAGAACTACAATAATATATTAAAAGATATTTTACCAAAATTAAAATCATCCAAAACTACAAATAATATGAAACAACTTAGAAGAATTCATTACACATTGGCTAATATTATTGTTATTATAACGATGATGATGTGTTACGGAGGAGGGGTCTTAACACTAAGGAGGGGATAGAGTCAGCAAATTCTAAGCCCCATCAACAGCACGATTGTTTCAAGAGAGGAAAAAACAGTAGTGAAATAATGAAATGGAAAATCTTTCCCATCATATAGCTACTGTCCTTTCTTCCTTCTCTCACATACACACATCGGACACCAACACACACACATGAACACAGACTCTCTCACACACATTAACACAAGTACGCTCTCATAGTACTGAATAAAGGTTGCATATTCACACAAATATGAATGGAGAATAAAACTTAACATGAAGAAAACAGTGAAATGAGATGGGGGGGAAAAAAAGAGATATAAGCCTTTAAAGAAACGCCATTAATAGTAAGTTCAACTTTTATTGGGTGCTTCATCTATCAGGCTTTGTGCCACAATCTATTGTAGCTTAATGAATAATTAACAGGAACAAAAAGGTACAGAAGTTTGTAGCAGATGATTTGGTTATCGGATTTTTATTTCATATCTCTAAACTAGAAATACTTTTACTTTAAATGTAGTCAGAGATATCACTGCCCCTAACAATCCTCCAAATACATTAAAGTCAATATTTATTCAAAAAGAATAAATTAGAATATTAGAAATATTAGGCCTTCGATGGGCATGCAAAACAAGAAAATAACTACTCAAACACCAATTAAAGAATTTGTAAATATTTGAAGTTTTATTTAAAAAATTTTAAATAGTTATCTTACAAAGTGTTTACAGACAGTTAATTGTTTGTTTGTTTTTTTAGTTTTAAAATGAGCTGGTTTTAGAAATTTTGTCTTGTACACACTAAGTCCATTTAGTGGATCATAATTCTGAGGAATTACATTCAGATCGAGCAGGGATATTTTCCACTCAAATTTCATTTTTTTTTTTTTTCCTTTGAGTTTTTCTCTACATTTACATGTCTAAAGTAAAAAAGCAACTGACATTGCAAAAGTCAAAGTAAAATCATTTAGCTATCATCAGATATTTTATACTGTTATAAAAGAGTGGCATTTCCAAGACAAAAAGTGACAGCAAGTTTCTTTATTAAATTTCAATTCTTATTGCTATTAGCCATAATTATTATTATAATTTTACATGTATATATATTTACATATTTCTGAACATTTCAAATTTGGGCACAAATATTTTCATGACAAAATAATTTTACACTAATTTCTTTACATGACTGTAACAAGAAAAAATGAATTGATAAAAAAACTATAATGTTCAATCCTTAAGCAATAGGTAGGATCATTTGTTATTTACTAAAGCCAGAAGTTTGGGGCACCCACTGAGACTTGAACTGACTATCAATGGTTTGTTAGTCAATTTTAAAAACCAGAACACTAAAGTAGTATGGTAGGTGTTCACTGTTACTATGAATATGAACTAGTTATTTAGTAAGCTTAGCTTACTTGTGGCACAAGGCCAGAAATATGGGTCACATAGGGAGACTGAAAGTCACAAATTAACATCTGCATTAATATACCAGAAAATTTAATAACCAACACCAAAGTAAATCATCATCATATCGTGCTGGCAGCACGGATATCCCTGACCCTCTCTCGCCACTCCTCCCTATCGTTCATCGCCCTAGGTAGGTCTTCAGGACAACATCCTGTATCCTCACATAGCTGCTGAATGTACGTTCGAGCTGGTCGTCCTGCTTTTGCGCGGCCATGTGTGGGGATCCATAAGAGTACATCTCTTATGAGTTCATCTCTGCTTCTCCAGCAGTGTCCTGCATGTCTGGTTCATCTAACTTGAATAGTTTTCGTGATAGGGGGCAGGTGGCCGTACAATTGGTGTCTTGTGGGGTGTTGCTGCCAGGACTTGTTCAGGATTGCACGCAGCATTCTTGTGTAATTGCCATCTAGTTTCTTCTCCAGCCGTTTTGTTAGCGTCCATGTAGTGCATCCATATAGCAGTATCGATGTGACCGCTGCCTGGAAGAAACTGCGTTTCATTTTATCGGTTAGGTCTGATTTCCATATAATCGATAGCCTATTGATAGCTGTCCATGCTTTCGTTAACCTCGTTTCGATGTCCTTTTCGGTTGATTCGACGCTGCTTCCTAGGTACGTGAATTTGTCTACTAGTTTAAGTGGGGTTCCTTCTAGAGTGGAGATGTCCCCCGTTTGGTTATAGCACATATATTCCGTTTGGTGTGCATTAACATAGAGGCCTATGCTTGCTGCTGCTCGTTCCAAACTATGCAGTAGTGTTTCGGCTTGGTCAGGTGTATTTGCCAGTATCGCTATGTCATCGGCGTAGTCGGCATCGGTAATTGTTGTTGTGGGGTACCTTCTGCTTCTTTTCTTTGTCAGTTCGAAGCCATTCTCTTTGATTTTGTCAATCGATGTTCTAAGTACGTAGTCTAGACAAATGATAAAGAGGTACGGGGCCAGCGTGTCCCCTTGTAGTACTCCTGCTACAATGTCAAAGTATTCTGTGTCTCCATCCGGTGATCGTACTTTTACTTTAGTGTTTCTATAGAGAATCGTTATTGCCGCTACGGTTTCTTTAGGTATGCCATACGCTAGTAGTATTTGTTCCATCTTTCCTCTGTGAATGGAGTCGAAAGCCTTGGTAAAGTCGACAAATATTAATGTCGCTTGTAGGTTCTTTGCCCGTACACCTTCAAGGATTCTGTGGATGGTTAATATTTGTGAGGTCGTGGATCTATTTCTTCGGAAGCCATTTTGGTTTTTTCTAAGTATGTTGTCGATTTTGGGTTCTATTCGGTTTCGTAGTAGGGCATTGTAGATTTTGGCTGCTATGGACGTAAGTGTTATGCCTCGGTAGTTTTTGGCTAATCCGAGGTCCCCCTTTTTAGGGAAGGGGAGTATGCATCCCTTCATCCATCTATCTATCTATCGGATTTTGATTGTATACTGCGTTGCAGTGTCGGAGCAGTATGTCGTCGAATTGTCTGGTCTTCCATACTTCCGGGGGAATTTCGTCCAGCCCTGCAGCTTTCCTATTTTTAATTTTTCTGAGAACCGAGTCGAGTTCTTCTTGTGTGAACGATCCTAGTTTAATGTCTAATTGTTTGCTAATTATTCTGGTGATTGGTTCATGTGTTATTTTTGGTGGGTTTCCAAGTAAGTTTTCGAAGTGCTGTTTCCACAGTTTTATTCTTTCTTGTTGGTTTGCTGCTTTAAGTTTTGCTTTGGCTGTGTTCTTTCTTCTGCTCACTTCGTTTATTGTTTGCCAGGCTATTCTAGATTGTCTATCTTCCACCGAGTCTCTAATCTTATCTATCTGATTTTGAATGTATTCTCTCTGTTCCTTTATATATATGCCTGCTAATTGATATTGTGCCGTTTTTAGTTTTAAGGCATTTGTGTTTGTTGGGTTTTTTCGATAGTTTTTGGAGGCTGTTTTCACTAGTGCACGTTTTTCTCTCACCGCTAAAGTTTCCCATGGGACTCTATATTTAGTTTTAATTTTTGTTGGAATGTATTTTGCTGCTGCCTCGAGGTGTGCATTGACGAAATTTTCATATTCGTCGTTTGGTGTACTTTTTTCCGTCTTTTCTTGTAGTGTTTCGAATCTGTTTTTTAATTCTAATACGTATTTATTTCTTATATCTGTGTTGTTTAATAGGGCCCAGTCATAGTGTTTGGTGGTCGCTGTTCGTTTGGCGTTTTTTCGTAGGCTTAGCCGTATTTTCGCCGTGACTATTCGGTGATCAGTGGACACACCCTCAAAAGAGGAGTATGCCTCGCAATTCAATGCACTATTCTTCCATTTCTTGTTTATAAGGATGTAGTCTATCTGAGCTTTAGTATTGTTTGCGTACGTGTATGTCCATAGTTTGCCCTCTCTTTTTTGGTAGTTTGTATTGAGGCATGCTAATCTATTTTCTATCATGAAATCTGTTAGATGTTGCCCATTCCTATTTGACGTGTTGTGGAGGCTGTATTTGTTGTTTCCGTTTTTCCCGATTTGGGCATTCATGTCTCCGCCAATGACTAACATGTTGTGTTTCGGGATGCTATGCACTAATGAGGATAACTCATTGTAGAAGGTGACTAGTTCATTTTCTTCACTAACATTGGTGGGGCTGTAGCATGAGATTATTGTTGCTCTGGGGTTTCCGTTAAATGTAGCTGCCATCATTCTAGGTTGTATTTTCTCAACGCTATTAAGCGTTTTTAGTGCTCTAGGTCCTATAAGTAATCCTACCCCTCCTACTGCGGCGTTGACAGAGTTTTTCCATGCGGATACAGTGGCGAGCGACCAGCCATTGCCAGTTTCGTGATATTTGATATCTTCTGTGTGCGTGTATAACAAAAAGGATTTTAATAAAAATTTTCATAAATTTAGTCCAAAAAATTCTTCTTTGAAAATTTTGGAGAGATTGATTTTTAAATCCAATTCACATTTCAGCAATTTTGTTCTTTTTTGCAACGATTTCTTTATTGAATATTCTTGAAAAAAATTGTTACCCAATTCTGTTACTTTAAAAAACATTTAACTGGTTTTATATTTGTTTATTACGGAAGATTTAATTTGGATAGAAAAGAAAAATTAGAAATAAAAAAAAAAAAAAAGAAGTTTATTTTGATGCTTACTGTTATATTAGGTGTTTTGTTTTTGTTTTTATTTAACTTTTAAATTACTTATCAAAGAAAAGTTTAAGTGACTTGATTTAATTCATGTCCTTTTATTATTTTCTAAAATATAACAAATTTAGTGCATTTTTTATTTTGCTGTTAGCAAAAATATTAATTTATTTCCTATAAATCCTTTTGTTCAAAATATTGTATTCATAAGTAAAGAAAACCAAAATTATGTCAAAATACTTACATTTTCTTATAATAAAAATTCCGGATATCTTTCTTTTCAAAAATGTATTTTTTCATTGTTATCAGCTGAAAGATGCTTCTGAATGATGATGATTTAAGTGACTTTGTAATCTAACTTTGTCTTGGGCAATCCAGAAATATCTAATAGGCTGTAATTATTTCAATGCATTAAGTTGAAGTAAATCTCTTCTTCAATGATAGATGTGTACCAATCAAGCAAAACTTCAGTAAATTGTTTAGTTCATCTCACAGAAGAGATGGAAAAAAAAAAAAAAATGTCAGCAAGTTTCATCTGCTTCTTAGGAATTTCTTTCTCAATGTTTTTAATGTAGTCGTTGAATTCCAATAATGAATAGACAATTCTGACAAGTTTTTATCGAACCTGTAGATAATGAGATATGTAATGAGTTAAACAGATTAATAATCAGCGAGTTATATGGATAAATAAGAGATTTTCAGAATTAAAAATGATACATACCTACATAATGAGTGAATAAGATAAAAACTTTCCATTTGTGTGGATCTTCTAATGTAGTTAGATTTAGTAAACTTTGAGAATTCCACGTGAAAAAAATTTAAAGAATTTTCACATATTTTAAACCATTAATGGATTTCCATAAATTCAACTAATACTCTTCCCCAATTAAACTGTGACTACTATCGTAAAAACAAAAATTACAAATAAACAATGATTTCATTTCTTAAGTGTCTTGAATCGCAAAAACAGTTAAGATATAACATTTGTTTAGAAGATACAAAGTATTTCAGTTCTAAAAGAGATTTTCTTTTTTAACAATTTCTGGAAATTATATAAGGATGAGAGTGACTGATTTAACAAATATCAGTCAAGCAATATTTTCATTGAGCAAACATTTTGTCAAGCATTTCAAAAATAAAATTAAATGTTTTCAAGACAGATGGCTTACTACTTCAATAGTTAAAAAAGTGGAAAAATACTGATACATTGTTTATGAACAATGCTAGGCCATAGAAGTGTATTGGTCTAATATTCTTTTGTCCCTATTGCTTATTCAGCTTTAATTTGCTTTTTTCCCCTCCAACCCCATTTTGGGCCTTGTGCCATTTTTACAAAAGCTTTTACAATAATTTCCTAAAAGAAAAGATAAAAAAATGGGAAAAAAATGTAGAATTCTACCTATTATGGAAAAGTGTCAATGCTTTAACTAAGCAAAATCAATCTGAAAAATTGGAATATGAAAATAATATTGTAAAGCATTATTCAATTATGTAAAATCAAAAAATTCACAAAAACATTTGTAGAGTAAAAACATGATAAAACAGGTGAATTGACAAACACACCAATTGAAACAGGTGTATGAGCATTATTTTTTCAATCTGATCATTCTTTGGAAGAGTTTCATCTATTCCAGGAAAGTTGTTATGAGAAGAGTAAAAATAAAAATTATGGATGAAATAATAGTACTAGCTAAAGACATAAAACTAATGGTACCAGAGAGAATACATCCTGTTATATAGAAGCTTGTAGTTGCAAGAAAAATAAGATAGGAAGATTTAGTTTATTTTGTTTATTGAATAAATAAAATAAACAAGTGAATGAAATATCTTGCCAGCTGACAGGCGTTTATCTGGTTGGCAGCGAGAGGTTGCTTTGATCTAGTCTGACGGTGTTGACAGCCGGAGATTCAACTGCCTGTGTGACCTCCGCTTGCCCTATTTATGTGTTCCAGACTTCAAACACCGGCTCTGTAACGTAATGGCCAAGGGATTTCGGTTCATGCCTTTGGGTTTAGTTAGGCTGAGAACCTTTCTGCTCAGAACATAGGTTAGTTAGGTGCAAACTTGATGCAGGTGTTAACACACGTGTGCACTGAGCGGATGTGCCACTCAGAGGTGTCACAATAGCCCGAGATGACGGAACGGGGTGACAGGGTGTGGGTGATATCATGCACCGGAAGTGCGCGGAGGTTTGAGGGAGATTTGGAGAAAGTTAGAGAGTTGAGACTAGACACGGTCGACTTTTGGGGCTTGCAGATGCCAGGTGAACTTGCGCCCTATGGGGGCCGCTCGAGATGGGGGCCAAATGAATAAGACAGCATAGAAGATTGTGTCTCTCCTCCTTATGGCAAAGCCTTTAACTCAAAGTTAATAAAAAGGTTTCCTACCAGAACAAGAAGTCATTAAGTGTTTTCAAATTTCGAGATTCCTATGTTCTTTATATGTTCTATCGTTATGAACATTATATGTCCATTTCGCACATGGCACTAATTCTGAATATGGTACATCTCTAGAAAATTCTATTTGTGGAAAAAAAATGGATTGGTTGAAAAATAGACCTTCTTTTATAACTGAGAATTTTCTGGGAATTTTGAATAGACTCTGCACGGAGCCTACGCACAGAAGCAATGATTTTCTCAGTTTGACACTGGCCGTTGTTGGGTCAACATCCGGTAGCTGTTATTTTCTTCTGCAGTGTCGATGTCTGTCGGTCTGTGTTTTGCGTGTTCTAGTAGTTAGGTGTGTAAAGAGTTAAGTGGGTGGATCAGAAGAATTTTGATGTATTTTGCTATAACAATCCTAAAACATTTATCATCAAAGGAAGGTTTTAACAATGTAATATGTAAAATGTTTAAGAATATAAAATGATTCCATCTATTTAGAAAACAGCAATCAGAATACCACGAAATAAAATACATTTGGAAAGTCTTTAACAACCAGTTTCTTTAACCTTATTCTCTAGCAGATGGGTTTGGTAATCAGAATTTTATTTTGATATCTCTCAACTAGAAATACATTTTATATTAAATGGAGTTAGATATATAATCACAGCTAACAATCCTCCTAATACAATCAAGTCAATATTTATTCAAAAGAACAAATCAGAACATAAGAATCATTAGGCTTTTGACAAAAATGTAAAACAATAAAAATAAACACACAAACAATCAAACAAATATAAAAGAAATTGTAAATATATAAATGTTTTATGAGAGAAAAAAAATTAGGGATTATAAATAGTTATTTTACAATGAGAGGTTCACAGACAGAGGTAAATGTGTTCTTTTTTAGTTTTTAAAATGCGTTTGTTTTATAAAATTTTGTCTTGTACTCACAAATTCATTTAGTGGCTTATAATCCTGTGGATTTATATTTTAGATCATGCAGGACTATTTTAAATTTAAAGTCTTTTGTATTTTATTTTATTGGTGGGGGGGTTACATGTCTAAAGTTAAGACAACTTACTTTGCAAAATCCAAAGAAAATCAAAGATACAAGGTCCATCACAGGTAGTCATTTATCAAGATTTATTTCAGATAATTTGTTAAGTCCTTTTTAATCAAATAGCTAGGTCTTTTGTCTGATAGGCATCACACGAGATCAAAGAGTTTTTCTTTCTTTATGTATCTATACTTATGTATTTTTAAACATTACAAATTCTTGGTTCCACATATCTTTGTGTAAGGTTTCTGAAAATTAATTATGTATCACATTAAATTTTATCACAGATGATATAAGTTGTAATTAAGAAGGTTTCTTCAATAGTAAATCATCATTGTCTAATATTTGGGAATGTAGTGATTATAAGATGGAAAGGAAATCTGAGGATAATATATTTTCAGATTTTAAAAAGGCATTTTATACAGTATCTCATTATAGTTTACTAGGGAAAACAAAAAAAATGGATGGTTCTAAAATAATATTAAATATTGTAAGTTATTTTTTTTTTTTTTTAAATTTTTTTTTTACATAGAAGTATAAAAGTCAAAATTGGTAACAATTATTCTGAAATACAGAATATACTCCTAGTGTTCCTCAGGGTTCAGTACTGGGGCCATCATTGTTGAATAGAAATTAAGCAACAGGGAAATCAAAAAAGTAAACCAGGAATGCAATGTAACAATTGACTTTTATGCTTTGTTTAAAGGTGACATTCATATTTTCTTGGTTGTATCAAGGGCAAATGGTGAATTTCATTTAAAGGGAAGCAAATTTTGTTTTAGAAATATATGAAACCATAATATGACCTTATATAGATTACTGTACACAGGTTCCAGCATTGTAACATTGTGATTGCAGCAATAATAAAGAAAGACGAGATAAATAAAAAAAATTAAAAAACAGGTAAGGATTAATTATAGAGGGATTAGAGAAATGAGGAAACTTTCAACATAATTTGTGGAATTTCTAATTATGGGATAGATTTTTTCAAGATTTTTTCTCTCAAATTAAATTTACTATCAAGACAGATGTTAAAAATTAAGTCTACTCAACAAGTGACATTTCTTGGCTAATATATTTTTGAAACAAAATGCCTAATATAATGAAAAACAGCAATAGAGTAGACAAAAGATTAAATTGGATGATTTCAGAAAAAATGCAAAGAAAAAGAAAACAAGAAGGCATTTTGGGGAATAATCAGTTAAATCTATAAACAGATTTGCAACTGCATATAGATTTTCTGTGCAAAGAGTCTCTTTCCTTTATCTTAAAGTTTATGTGAGAAGATGAAAGGCATGGCCAAGGAGGCATAAAAACAAATGAATAAATAAATAGCAACTAAATATACAATGTCAAGCAAAATTAGTTTATGTAGTACAAAAGGATAAACATTTGAAGTAGATAGTAGTCATAACTGACTACTGTTAATGAAAACTGACATATCTTTTTCAAAATTATTATTATCTGGTCCAGTCCTCCCCAATTTTTTTAAGGGTCAGCTAATAAATACAGTTGCTATATCTTCTACAGGTATAATATCAACCGCTTTTTTACAGAAATACAAATATCTTATTTCCTTTTTTAGAGTAGGTGAGAAAGACATTTTATTTCTATATCGTCTTCAGTTTTAACCTTTTTATTATATATATATATATATATATATATATATATATATATATATATATATATATATAAAAATTATTTCTTGCTTTTCTTTATTACATCGGATACTTACATGTCATCTACATGCTGAATATTATCCATAGTTGCTTCTTTTATTGTCAATGTATGAGTGTTGGAGTATTTACTTTACACTACTGAGTTCTTATGTTCCAACTTTCATGATCACGATAATATATCTCTGTAGCGAGAGAAGAAACTTACCTCCTGGATCAAAGTGCTTAAAACTATTCCTTGCATGTCAAGCACTAGAAAATATGTTCACCTCTGGAAGCTGAAGTTATAGTGGGCCAATCTCGTCTCTCATGAGAAGAAATCTACAATGCATGTAAATGTTTATATGCAGAACTTGCATAAAAGAGCATGCCAGGAGCAGGAGATTATTGTTCTTTGCAGACTGCTTTTTTGATTGACAGAACGAATGAGTTGACCAGAGGTATACTGAGATAGGGCTGCTAGTCACGTACGTTGTGATTTTTGGTCAACTGAGGCTACCCAATTGTCTGAGGACTGGGCTACTGCTCTTGTTTGGACTAGTTCTACAACAATCTCTTGCCATTCTTGTCTGCATTTTATGCTTGTGTTCAGCTTTCTTTTACCTTTGACTTTAGAAACTGGTTCACTGAAGTTTTTTTTCTGCAAATCCCATTATACATTCAGAGCATGATGTGTGTATCAATATTGTTTCGTCCCTATTTTTTTTACTTTCAGTGTCCTTCCTTGGCTTGATATTCACATATGATATCAAATGCTGTAGTGGCTTGTGTTTAATTACATTCCGGTCAATATGGTGTGTAACATGTACCAGGTAATTCAGTGTCTTAAATAGATTGCTGTCAAATGGGAAAATTTTTCTTATTCTAAAAATTGCTATGTGTGTGCTTGTGAGGGCCTGAGGATTAGATTTTCATAAACATCATGCTACCTTCAACATTAAAAGCACCCTTCTTGGGTTATGTAACAGTCAGCCATAGCAAGTAACTATTTTAGCAATTTTTCAAGGGATACTGTTAAATCTGTCAGTTGCAACTTATGGCTCTTGTCTTGTGGGAGGGATCATAAGAGTGACTACATTGTTTTTTGGCTTGTCAATCACTGTTGAAGATATGAAGTATTCATAATTAATAATAAACATTAGAGTGTAATGTGAATATACAATATCATGCTTCGATGTTTCAAAGAGATCAATATTTATCCAACCACTGGAATTGATTTTCCTTTCTTCTTCACATAACATCTGTCATATAAACTAAAGCAAGATGATGAATGTAAGACCCTATGACACCATCTTATCATATTTACCCAACCCCTCTGCTCGGGCAGGATAAGACACAAGGTCAATTTTTTAAGCGGAGTTTAATTGGTTTGAATTCAGAGTTTTCGTTCTCCTAGACCAGTTGCCTCACCAAGGCTAAAGAACCCAGTCTTCCCTACTATTTACCCATAGCTGGAGGGAGAATAATTGGATTCATACCTTTCTCAAGGGTATTAGTGCGATGCGAAATGCAATCAGTCCAGGATTTGAACTCGTGTCACCGTGTCCAATTCCTGCAACGATAACCATTACACCACGGGCACCTCCTCTTATTTGAGACAGAATGCAAGTCTATTTTCTCATCAAAATACAACTAAATGCATACTTGATAAATTACATGCATAATACAAGTTTTATCAATCAACATCAATATAGCAGTAAGATGAATTTTAAAAGTGAAAGGTTTACTTAATATGCAATAATTAATGATTCAGTTAATCAGAAATCTGTCTGGATATCATTGACTAACTAGTAGCAAAATATTATATTTTTATATAAAAATAGATTTTTATGATATACTTTAATCTTTTCTTTTTAAAAAAAAAAACATTTAGATTCTTTGGCAATTTCTGTCATTATTATCAATACAGGTAATTTTACTTATTAAGATTTTTTTTTCCTTGGAAACATAGTATTCTTTGAATGTTTTAGTTGATTAGTTTGTGTTAATGGCATGTCAACCTGTCTAGGGTTATTATATGCATGGACACTAGAAAAACTCGTGCCTAATACGAAGTGCATATGATAAGTTTCCAGACTTTTTTCGTTTGGGCATTTAAAACTGTTGCTGACTCTTGAAAATTCCTTATGTTATTGCTATACATCTTATGAGATGACTGACCAATTTTTATGATTTAAGGTTCAAATCAACAGCTACAACAGCAATTGGAATACACCTTACTAAAGCCTGATTGTCACAACTGGTCAATTTCAAAAATGCAATAAGATTCCATTTTAAAGTTGGAAAAAATGCCACAGAAATGTATGGAATGCTTCAGACTGCTTTTAGATCATCTTGCATGAATCGAGCATCAGTTTTTGAGTGGCATAAGAGATTCAAGGAAGGCAGGGAATCTGTGAGGGATGATCAGAGGTGTGCGAGGAGTAAGGAAGTCAATACACCAGAGTTGATTGGCCAAAGGGTTAGGGTTACTATGTTGAGGTTTTAAGAGAGTTCAGGAAGAGATTCCGTCAGAAGAGGCCAGCACTCTTCAAATCAGGTCAGTGGCATTTCCACTAGGACAATGCACCAGTCCACAACTCCATCCTTGTCATGGACTATTTGACTAAGATGGGCATCAAGACAGTTCCTCAGCCTCCCTATAGTCCAGACCTTACTCCTTGTAACTTTTGGTTATTCCCTAAGCTCAGAGGCTGTCGTCATGAGACAATTGAGGAGATGAAAGAGGTTGTGATGAAGGTCATTGACACGCTCATACAAGAGGACTTCCATGGGGCCTTCCAGAAGTTGTTGGAACAGTACAACACGTGCATTGCAGCCAGAGGAGATTACTTCGAAGGGGACAAGCGTTTCATGTGTGTACTATCAATAAATGTGCCCATACGAAAAAAGTCTGGAAACTTATCGTATGCACCTCATATTATATTTCTATTTTATGTTTAGTTGTTTTGCAAGTGTTTTTTTTTTTGTTTTGTTTTTTTTCCACACTGTTATATGATATCAAGTATTTCTATCAAATAGAAATAATTTGCACGCTTGTATGATGAAAAATATATCCTGTCTAATACCAGTAATTCATACATAACTACATGGTTTCAAGTAACTATTCCCTATTAATAATATTCATCAGTTTACAGTTATATAGTTTCAAGTAACTAATAATAATAATCCTTTATAAGCTTCAAGGAACAATTCTTAATACAAATAATTTACACAACGTTACATGGTATCAAGTATTCCAATCTAATACGAATAATTTTCAAATAAATTTATATGACACATAGATGAAAGTCAAACAAGTAATACCACTCCGAGTCAGAGTAGACTGTCAACGAAGGGGTAGTCTACATTCCCCGTAATTGAAATCTCACAAACGGATGCACTTTAATATGATACCCAGGTCACCCCTTTTATTTGTGAGGTGGCGGGGGCTTACTATTCAGCAAGGAATAGAGTAAGAGGATTTCTAAGCCCTGTCGACAGGGTGACTGAATGTTTTGACACATCATAATCTATTTCTCCTCTCTCTCTCACACACACAGAGAAACACACATGCACATACTCACACTGACATACACACACACACATATATATAGACACGCTCTCTCTCTCTCTCACACACACACACACACACACACACACACACACACACACACACACACATTCTTAGCTTAGAATAAAAGTTGCGTTGTCACACCTATATCCAGTCTTACCTCGCGTTCATTTAGGTGGAAGAACACATCTTTATTTACAGAAATGATTTTTAAAATTCTAATTCAAAAGCAACTTTTTGTTTCCCATTTTGTTTTTCAAATTTCGGTAAACTTAGCATATTAATTTACCTTAGGAATTATATGAATGCTTAGGTATTTTAAACTTCATTATTACTGAGACTTCATAATTTGTGCTTAAAAACAGTATGTTATAAATTTTTTTAGATTACCTTCAATTCTACTTATGATCATATGAAAAACTAACTTACTTTGAATCAAGTTTCTATTTATGAGAATATTCAATATTCTTCTCAGATATAAAGATGGACAAATTTATGTCTAGGTTTGCTTAATAACGATGAGACTTGTATACCAATTCGTAGACATAAGTAATTCCTGAAAGAGAAAAAAAAAAACAACAGAGCTTATTGAATGGAGGATATAACGTAACACGAAGAAAACAGTGAAATGAGGCAGGGGAAAAAAGGAGGTATAAGCCTTCGAAGAATCGTTCAAGTCTCATTGGGTGCTCTATCAGGTTTTGTGCAACAACTTATAAAGCTTAATAAATAATTGATATTAGCAAAAGGGACGGAAGTTGTCATGACACGAAATGATTTTGCAATACAATTTTAAGTTAATGTAACAAGAAAAAACTGTAATATTCATTTCCAATCGATAAAAACAGTTATGTTCATCCCTTAAACAGCTTAGATTAGATATACAACAAGACCAGAAGTATGGGTTACCCAGTGAGACTCAAGCTCACTATTAATGGTTTGCTAGTCTATTTTACAAACCAGTACACGACATGAGGTGTCCACAGTTACTTATAATAGGAGGTACTTATTTTGAAAGCTAAGCTTAATCGTGGGACAAGGCCAGAAGTATGGGGCACCCAGTGAGACTCGAACTCACTAATTAACGTCTGCAGTGATATATAAGAAAATGTAACATTTGACGCCAAATTAAGTAAGTAAATAAATAAAAACTTTTAAAATTTAATCTCACCAGTAAATGCAAATACAACAAAACATATTTTAATGACAGTTCTTTTAATTGTGTCGGAAATAATTCTTTATTGAAAACTTTGGTGGAAATTTTTTTTTCTTAATTATTTTACCCTGATTTACCCTGTGCCATTTTTTATGTAATGATTTTTTAATAAATATTATCACACATTGAAGTTTTCATCATAAAAAAATAAAAAAATAAAAAAATAAAAAAAATAAAAAAAAATCACTGAATAAATCTTTCGTACTTAAAATAAAATTTACCTGGTTTCGAGTTTGTACTTTACGAATGATTTAATTTGGAAAGAAAAGAAAAATTACAAGCAACGTCCAAAAATATTTTTATATTTACTGTTTTGTTTTTGTTTAAATTTTAATACCATATTCTTTAAATTGGTTTTCAAAGAAGAGTTTAAGTGACTTGAGTTAATTCGCATTTATTTATCATTTTCAAGAATAAAAATTATACTGTTTTTTTTGGTGGGGGGGTTGTTATCAAAAATATTACTTTATTTTCCATCAATTTTTTCTTTCCAAAATATTGTATTGGTAAGAAATGAAAACTCTAAAATTAAGTAAAAATACTTACATTTACTAAGAATGAAAATTCAGAACAAATTTCTTTTCGAAAACTAAATTATTTCTTTGTTAGCAGCTGAAAAATGCTTGATATGATGATGATCTGAGTGATTTCGCAATTTAATTTTGTCTTGGGCGATTTAAAAACTATCCTATCCTATCTAGGTTGTAATTATTCCTATGCGTTAAGTTGAAGTAAATTTCTTCTTCACTGATGGATGTGCTGTGATTTATTTGACCAGCAAACATACAGGCAATTACTTTGTTGATCTCTCAGAAGGAAGACAAAACAAAAAAAACAAGATGTCTGCAAGTTTCGTCTGCTTCTTAGGAATAACTTTCTTAATGCTTTTAATGTTATAGTTGAATTCTTGGAATGAATAGACAATTCTGACAAGTTTTTATCGAACCTGTAGATAATGAGATAGGTAATGAGTTAGATTGATCGATAATCAGCGAGTGATTTAGAAAATAGAAAGATTGTCAGAAATAATAATGATACATACCTACATAATGAAGGAATAAGATTAAAACCACCAATTTGTGTGGAACTTGTGATGCAGTTAGGTTTAGTTAACATTGATATATTTCCATGTGGAAAAAATAAAGAATTTTCAGATATTTTAAACCATTAATGAATTATTATAATTTCAACTAATACTCTTTCGTAATTAAAATGTGTATACTGTATTTTAAAAAAATTAACAAATAAACAATGATTTCATTTCTTTGCAGTTTTTTGCCGATTCAAGACACTTTTTTTTAAGATTTGACATTTTTTAGAGGTTAATAAGTGTTTCAGTTCTACACGAGATTTTGTTTTTGCTTTTTTACAAATTTCAGGAAATTATATAAGAATGAGAATGACTGACTTTAATATTTGTAAAGCAAAAATTTCATCGAGAAGGACATTTTGTCAAGCTATTTGAAAATAAATTGAAAATATAGTTAAGGCAGATGGCTTGCTTCTTCAGTATTTAAAAAAGTGGAAAACATTTGAATTCTGAACAATGCTTGGTCTATTGGTAAATTATATTATATCCAACTAAATACTTACTTTTATTTGTAAACATTTTAGAAGAAAAGTGAACACATAGCTAAGTCAATATTCAAGTGTTTATATACATATATAAACCCAAACAAAAGAACAATTAAATTAACACTTACCTTAGGTTTTCATGTTCTTTTATCGAAGAATAGTTGACTTTAAGTTTTATTCGTTTTTTGTTTTGTTTTTTGTTTAACGTTGGTTAATTGAAGCGACGTCCTTTAAAAGCAATGTCTTTCCATTTTGAAAAGTTCTTGTTGACTGCTTCTTTTAAAAATCGTCTGCTTATTGATTTATAAAATTAACATATACACAAAGACAGCTTTTTATTCTCAACCAATAAAAAACGTCCTTTTAATTATTCATAAAATTTAAGACTTGCGAGAAATTTTATTTATTTTATTTATTTATTATTCATTATTATTTATCTATTTAAATTTTATAATTACTTATGTTTTATATTGCAAAATTATATTGAAGGAATATTTATTTCTAACAGGTCATAGATATGTGTTGGTCTTATATTCATTTGTCCCTGTTGCTTATTCAGCTTTAATTTGCCTTTTTCCACCACATTTTTTTTTTTTTTGGCCTTATGCCATTTTTGTAAAAGCTTATACAATAATTTCCTAAATGAAAAGATAAAGCTTGGGGGAAAAAAAGGTGGAATTCTACCTATTATGGAAAAGTGTCATAATGCTTTAACTATGCAAATCAAACTGAAAACATGGACGCAAATGAAAAATTGGAATATGAAAATAAAATTGAAAAGTATTATTCAAATATGTAAATTCAAAAGTAAAATTCACGAAAAGGCACATAGAGTAAAAGCATAAGACAGGTGAATTGACAAACACACCAACGGAAACAATAAGTGTACGAACAATACTTTTTCAATCTGATCATTTTTTGGAATAGTTTCATCCGTTACAGGAAACTTGTTATGAGAATAGTAAAAATTAGGAATGATATAATAGTAAAATCTAAGGACATAAAATTATCATTATCCAAATTGGATGTTAGTAAAGAATGGTACCAGATAGAAAACATCCGGAAATATTAACATATTTATTATCAAACGAAGGTTTTATCAATGTAATATGTAAAATATTTGAAAATATGAAATGATTACATCAATTTAGAAAACAGCAATCATAATATCACTAAATAAAAAAGTTTAATACATTTAGAAAGTATTAACCGACCAGTTTCTTTAACCTTATCCTCTAGCAGATGGGTTTGGTTATCGGATTTTTAATTCGATATCTCAACTATAAATACATTTTATATTAAACAGATTCAGATATATAATCGCCGCTAACAATCCTTCTCATACAATATAGTCAATATTTATTCAAGAGTTAATTAGAATATAAGAATCATTAGGCTTTTGACAAAAATGTAAAACAATAAAAATAAACACAAACAATAAAAATATTTGAAAATACATAAATATGTTTATTTAAAAACCGAATAGGGACTTGTAAATAGTTATTGTACAATGAAAGGTTCACAGAGGTGAATTGTTTTGTTTTTTTGTTTTTTTTAGTTTTTAAAATAATTGAGAAATTTTTGTCTTGTATTCACAAAGTTTTTAAGTGGGTAATAATCCCGCGGATTTATATCTTAAATCATGCATGGCTATTTTCAATTTTAAATCCTATGACTTAATTTTTTTTCCGACGTTTACATTTCAGAATTCGAAACGAAACTGACTTTGCAAAACTCAAAGAAAGTCAAGTCAAAGATACAAGGACCATTTCTTTCAGACAATTATCTGGTCTTTTTAGAAAAGAAAAGCATATTGCTTGATAGGCATCAAACGAGATCAAAGGGTTTTTCTTTGACCTTAAATGCTAATTGTCTAGCATTTTATTCGGGTAAGGGATGAGCGCTTATTTATGGGAGCCTACCATGTGACTGATAATTTATTTTTTGCTTACAGCCCTTTAATTAATTCTAAGAGTAGTCACATTAGCTATCAGCAGATATTTTATGCTCTTATAAACGAGTGCCCTTTCCTAGAGAACAAGTGACAGTAACTTTCATTATTAAATTTTAATTGCTATTAACTATTGTTACTGCAATGGTTTGCTAGTCTATTTAAAAAAACAGTACACTACGGAAGTGCGGGAGGTGCTCACTGTTACTATCAATAGGAAATAGTTATTTAATAAGTTTAGCCTAGTTGTAACAAGGCCAAAAGTATGAGGCACACAGTGAGAATGGAATTCACTAAATAACGTCTGCATAAATAAACCAGAAAATATAACTATTGACACCGGAGTAAGAAAATAAATAAATTCTTTAAAAAATTTCATCTCACCAGCAAATACAAATATAAAAAATACAAAAAAGATTAAATTTTTTTTCCTATTTTTCATTTGCTTCCATGTTTTCAGATTAACTGTGCTTAAAGCATTATGACTATTTTCCACACAAGGTAGAATTCTAAAAGAATTTTTCCAAGCTTTATCTTTTCTTTTAGGACATGATTGTAATAGCTTTTACAAACATGGCATAAGGCCAAAAATGGAGGTAAAAAGCAAATTAAAGCTGAAAAAGCAATAGGGACAAACGATGATAAGACCAATTTCCATGGTATAGCATTGTTTGGAAACATACATATTTTTCCCTTAACATTTTTACTTTATTTTCGAAAAGCTCGACAAAGTGTCATTCTCGATGCAATTTATTGCTTCACAAACATTTGTTAAGTAACTCTCATCCTTATATAATTTCCTGACATTTGTTAAAAATAATCGGTTTATTTGTTTAGTTCATCTCTTGGAAGAAAAAACAAAAAACAAGATGTCTGTGCAATGTTCTTTAGGTTTTTTTACTTTTAGTTTTTCTCAACGGAGTTGCGGGTCATGAACAAAAATTTCTTCAAGAAAATTGTCTGGTCCTTTAAGAAAAGCAAAGCATTTTGTCTGAGAAGCATTACTCGAGATCAAAGTCTTGTTTTTTGTTGTTGTTTTTTTTTTTGTAACCTATGGTGCTTATTGCCAAGCATTTTATTGAGGTATCAGTGGAGTGTTTATTTATGGGAGCCTACCATGTGAGTGATAATTTATCTGTTGCTGACAGTTGTTTAATTAGTTCGAAGAGTTGTCTCACTAGCTATCAGATATTTCATGTTGTTACAAACTACTAGCCTTTCCCAGAGAACAAGTGACAGTAAGTAAAGTTAGCGACTTTAATCGAAGGAGACCCAAAGGTTCCCTTTTCGATAGCTACTACACCGAAGTATAGAGGAGGGCGCTACTCCATTCCCTGGATTGCTCCACTTTACCTTGATCCTTATCTTATAATGCTGCGTGTTAAGTAAGGTGGCATCAAGTACTATTTTTTGAGTCTTTGGTATGACTCGACCTAGGATTGAACCCTGGTCTCCGAGACCATTGGCGAACACTCTACTCGTCAGGCCAATGAAGTTTCCTAATTAAATTTCAAATCTTATTGCTATTAACAATTATTATTTTTATGTATATATATTTTTATATATTTCCAAACATTAAAAAATTGTGACAGTAATAAGAAAAAAAAAAGGAAATATTAACCCTCAATCGATTAAACACTTTCATATTTAACCCTTAGCAATAGAGAGGAAAATAGTTATTTAATAAGCTTAGATTATTTGTGGAACAGTCAGAAGTTTGAGGCACCTACTGAGACTTGAAGTAACTATGAATGGTTTGCTAGTTTATTTTACAAACTAGTACACTATGGGAGTACGAGAAGTGCTCACAGTTAATATCAATAGGAACTAGTTATTTACTAAGCTTAGCTTTTGCCTAATCGGCTGGGGCTGTAGAATACACCGACTGCTTCTCTGCAAAGGGGTTAAGACCCCCCCCCAACGAGTGTCCTAAATATTACACTAAACAATCTGATGGTCAGACTCCAGTAATGCTGAAGCTTTGTGGGATGCGGAGTACCCCTTCATTGCCATCGCTCACAGGTCCATTCTGACCCAGAGTGGTAACACCTGATATGAGTCAAATAGAACTACTTGATCATTCAAATGTGTGCAAACGAATGAGTAATGTTGAATAGAATAATTATAACCACTTCGCTGTGTGCAAACAAATGATAATTATTGAATAGAATTAGAAATGTTCGGTAGCAATAACTGAAACCATTCAACTATCTAGAAACAATAGCAATACAAATGTGCAAACAATTTAGTTCTAATTTAAAAATGAAATTACCGATTATGACACTAAACAATATGATGGTGCGGTTCCAGCAATGCTGGAGCTTTAGGGAATGCGGAGTAACCCTTCATTGCCATCGCTCCCAGGTCCACTCTGGTCCTGAGTGGTAGCACCAGATAAGGGTCCTATCTATGGGTTAAATAGAACTAAACTGTGCTTCTTTCACTATACTGATTTTTTCATTTAAACTACGTACTTATGATAAACTGAATTGTTTAAAATAGAACTGTTTTGACATTGGAACTGCATACTAGCGCTGAACTGAATTGCTCAAAATAGAACTGTTTTGACGTCTAAACTGTCTACTTATGCTGAACTGAATTATCTGAAATAAAACTGTTTGACATTTAACACTATGTATTGCCCAGTAGGCTGGGGCTGTAGAATACACTGACTGCACCTCTGCAGAGGGGTACCCCCCCCCCAACTGCTTATCCTGGATATGACACTAAACAATCTGATGGTGAGGTTCCAGCAGTGCTGGAGCTTTGGGGAATGCGGAGTATCCCTTCATTACCATTGCTCCCAGGTCCACTCTGGCCCGGAGTGGTAGCACCTGATAGGGCCCTATCTATGGGTTAAATAGAACTAACAGCATACTTATGCTAAAATTAATTGAGTAAAATGAATAGCTTGAAATAGAAATGTTTTTGACAAACCGTACTTACATTTAAACTGCGTGCTTATGTTAAACTGAATTATCTGAAATAGAACTGTTTTTCGACATTAAACCTGTATTTATACTTAACTGAATTGTTACATATAACTGCTTGAATAGTTTGAAATAGAAATGTTTTTGACAATTAAACTGTGTACTTATGCTAAACTGAATTGTTTTAAATAAAACAGATTATTTACATAAAAATGGATTTGGCGTTAAATAACCTACAAAGGTTGATATGCCATAAAACCTAACAAACCTAAGCTTAGCTTATTTGTGGCACAAGGCCAGAAATAAGGGGCACACAATGAGACTGGAAGTCACTAATTTACGTGTACATTAATATAGCAGAAAATATAACAATACTAAAGAAAATATATCAAGAAAGAAAAACTTAAAAAATTTAATCTCACCAGCGAATACAAATATAACAATAACAACAGGAAAAATAACAAAAAGATTTTAATAAAATTTTCGTAAATTTTGTCGAAAAATTCTTTGAAAATTTTGGAGACATTTTTTGTGATTTACCTTTTGGTGATTTTGTTCTTTTTAATTTTTCTATAATTATTCATCTATCAAAATCATATATACTTTGAAAAATTGTCACTCATTGAAGTCTTTACCTTTTAGAATCTATGAATAAATCAAGTTTGTTACTTTGAATAAAATCTACCTAGTTTCAAATTTGTTCATTATGGATAATTTAATTTGGAAAGAAAAGAAAAATTAACAACAACAAAAGGAATTTTCATGCTTAATGTTGGATTTTTGCTTAAATTTAAATTTTAATGCCATGCTTTTTGGACTGATTTTCAAAGAAAAGTTAAAGTCAGTTGATTTAATTTATGTTTATTTATTATTTTCTAAAAGATAAAAACTGCCATTGTGTTTTCGTTTTTGTTGTTTTTAAAATATTACTTTATTTCCTATTAATCTTTTCTTTACAAAGAATATTCTGGAGAAAATAAAACTGTAAAATGAAGTCAAAATACTTACATTTTCTTATGATGAAAATTCCAAATAGCTTTATTTTCGAAAAATGAATTATTTCATTGTAGACAGTTGTATGTTCCTTGATGATGATCTGAGTGATTTAGCAATTTAACTTTTTCTTTGGCGGTTCAGAAATGTCTAATTGGCTGTAATTATTTCAATGCGTTAAATTGAAGTAAATTTCTTCTTCCCTGATGAATGTGCACCGATTTATTAGACCAGCAAAAGTTCAGTCAATTGATTTGGTTATCAATCAGATGAAAAAAAAAAAAAAACATGTCTGCTGGTGACGTCTGCATCTAATGAATTTTTTTCGTGTTGTTGAATTCTGGGAATGAAGAGACAATTCTGACAAGTTTTTATCGAACCTGAATATATTGAGATAGGTAATGAGTTAGACTGATTGATGATCATTGACATGTATAAATAGAAAGATTATCAGAAACTATCTATTTGTGTGGATCTTATGAAGTACTTAGATATAGTAAACAACATTCAGATATTTCCATGTGGAAAAAATTAAAGAATTTTCAGATATTTTAAACCATTAATGAATCGCCATAAATTCGACTAATACTCTCAATTAAAATGTGTCTACTGCATTAAAAGAAAAAAAAGGATAATGAAAATTTTTTTTTACAAATAAACAATAATTTCATTTCATTTCATTTTTTACGATTCAAGACTTTTTATGATTTAGTATTTGTTTAGAAGACATGTCGTGGGGGAAGGTCAATGTTTAGTTGACGGACATGTATGCCGAAAAGGTGGGGGGATAGGTCCCATAAGGGAGAAACTGATATTGTAAAAAGTAACTGGTACCTCTAAAGAGGAGGGTGGTCCTAAAATAAAGTAACCAAGTGAATACCCGATAGAATTTTTGTAATTTATCACTAGTAGTTTTAGGTAGTTGTTAGTCTTAGACAATAAACATAATAATTATTCTAATTTGCAATTAATTATTATTTTGAACTCCATAACTGTGTCTATTTGCATGCCACAGTCAGGGTCCTCCATCTTTATCAAATTCTGAAATGACTTGATGTGTTGTCTTCAGTTAAAAGTTAATAGAAAAAAGAAAGAACTCAAAGTGGATTTTAGAAGAATAGAGAAATACATTACGAATGTGTAATAACGTTATGGATTTTCGAAGGGTAGTGTAGGAAAAAAACATGTTTTACTTTATCACTGGAATTGTTTTTTTATGAAAAAGAATTCACAAATGCTTTGATTAGAGGGCAAGTTGTCATAAGGGCTGAGTTAGGTTGATAACAAAGGGAATTTTAAAAACAAAACGTTGACAGCGAAAAGTTATTGTTATGGTTTCAAAGCGATTTTTTAAGCTAAATTTAGAAGTGGAATTCAGCGTGAAATTTGGACGAAGGTTGGTAGCTTTTTGAGGTCGACCCAAACCCAGTTACGAGTACGCATAAATTAACCAGAATAATAGGAATAAAAGAGATCGAGAACAAGAACAGAACGAGTACTATAGGATTTACACTCCTATATTTTAAAATGACCGTTATACCACTTGTTCCCGAAACAAAGATGGCGGACGTCTGTAAACTAATCAGTCTCGGGAAAATTGGCCAGGAAAACCACGTGGTTAGTGCTCACAACTACGTCCGCAACTTCAATTTGGTCCCTCGTTTTAGGAGTGTACTGCATGACAAAGATTTCTGTAAATACTCTCATCTTCCAACACTCATTCTCTTTCAATTGGGACTCTTCTTGCTTCCAATCTATAGGCCAGTTTGTTTGTTTTTTTTTTTATTGCTTGACTCCCTTTGCAGCTTGACAGTAAAGACTCAAGACTGGAACAAGTGGATCTTACCTTCATCATTTAGTTCCGTGTCGGCTTCTCCTGAAATTTCTGACCTGGTTAGAACTTCAGATAAGTCCCCTCCTTCTTTTTCCTTAAGTTTTTCTTATTTTCCCATCACCCTTTTAGTTTTTTAGTTGTCCCATCATTTATGGTCGGCTGGTCTGACGGCTCGGCCATAAAGGCCTTATTCTCCCCCAATAAGGGTGATCTTTTCCCCCAGAAAAAGAAAATCAAATCACCCTTTTCCAAAAATGCCCCTCCCCCTGACCAAAAAGAAAAATCACCATCTCCACACAAAATCCAAAGTGGAAAATTACCCTCCCCGACAAAAAAGCCCCTCCCTCTGACCATAATGTAAAATCACCATTGGTCAAAAATACCCCTGCTCCAGACCAAAATAGTAAATCCCCTAATTCTACTCCCATACCTCAAGACCAAAATGTTAAAACAACAGAAAAATAGTTGGACAGCGCCACCGAAAATTCAGGTCGACGTCGATGACTTTCTCTAGCGAAGTGCAGGAGCATGGTCTTATGTTCAATTTGGAGGAAGTAAGGCGAGACCAAAAGAAAAGAACGGTGCCTGTCTTTGTTGTGGACAAACGGTCACGTAAGATCGTTAAGCCCGCCAAAGACATGGTATTGCGTCAACTATCCAGCCTGGGCGTAAAGGTACAAGCCATAATAGCTGGTACTTCTTACGCTTTCTGGGATATATTGATACCGACCGTTGAAGAAACCGTCGCCCTAACCAGAAAAACATTAGAAAACAAGGAATACTTTTTCCAAACTGAATATATGGGGCGGCGGCGAACCACGGTATCAGTATATGAGGTCCCTAGCTTCCACAGAGACGCAAATTTAGCTGCTTTTATGCTACAATTTGGTGAAATCGTCTCAGTCACACATGACGGAATGCGTAAAGAATGGCTGTTCGACATTATGTTGGATGTTAAGACCTTCTACTCCGTTCCCAACTGGTTGAATGTGGAAGGGCGCAGGCTTCCGGTAATCGTCTCTGGACGTAAACATGCCTGTTGGCAATGCGGCGAGATTGGTCACCTCTCCACAGTTTGCCCGGGGAAGAAGGCCGCGAAAAAGCCCGACCAGAATCCTGGTACCCTCCCACCTGTTTCAACAAACAACGAAAAGGAGGCTCCCGTAGTCTCGCCCACATCAGTGGGAATAAAAAAAAACACTTCCCCTTTGTCATCTACGGTCAGCACCGAAGAGTCAGGGGCCGAGTGGCTGACTGTGGGAAAAGGTGGGAGGAAGATCCAACCTGCGGATCCTCACTCCCGAAAGTTGTCCCAGGTGGGCACCAACAGTTCACCCTCCTCACAAAGTCAATCCAAATCCAACTCTACCAGTTCCCCTTCAGCATCCAACTCTTGTGCCCAAACAACAATTTCCCCCAAATCTAAATACCCACCCAAAGTTCCCCCTAAACAGCCTACTCCTCCCAAGGCCAAATCCTTCAATCCAGGCCGGGAGAAATTTGAAAAAACTCCTGGACTTTAAAAAGCGGCTGGACCAAGAGCGTAAATCCTCTTCATGACCAGAGCCCTCTCATTCCACCCTTTCATCTCCAAAGCAGCCTAGAATCATCAGACCATCTTCCACTCCACCTCAAAAATCCATGCCTCCTCCACTAATGACCATCTTGAAACCACTAAAAAAGGGACCCCCTCCGCTGCCGTTAGATTCGCCTCCCATCAAACCTTCTCCACCAGCAACAGCAGCAGCATCTTTACTATCTCCAAGTGTAACGCCCAAGAAACGGCAGCGGAGTTCATCTATAGACAGCTCGGGGGATGAGGTCCCGAAACATCAACGTAAAAAGGATAAACCACGTCATCATTCGGGATCGAACATTTGCTGGGTGGATGAGGGGGCCCTGGATCGTCTCTACAAGGTCCAGCCGCAACTACTAAAATATTTGAGGGTTCTCCACAATTTCAAGGAGGTAAATGGGCAAAATGTGGACCCAAAAAACTTTCCTAACACGTGGATCACCACCGTCATTCGCAAGGGCCGAGGGTCGGAAGGTGGGATGAAAATGTTGGGCGAAGCAAACGAGGCCCTCGACCCGATTTCATATTTCAAGGACGATCTTCATCCGTGTAAGGGTCTTGCTAGGAGGGTCCCTGTTGTGTTGCACCCCTCCCTTTATAGGGCCGTAAAACTAACATATCCGCGGGACATCGGGGGTCTCGCTCATGACGGAGTCATCACGAATGAGATGGCCACAGGTTCCATGAGCCAGACAGCCGGCGTCCTGACCCCAGCCATGTTCAGTCCGGGTACTCAACCCTTGTAAATGTTCATGATGGATTTAAGGCTCGCTAGTTTGAATGGCCGCAGCCTGAGGTCGGATTTTAGAAGATTCCATTTACTTTTATACCTCCAGCGCCGCAGCATTGATATATGTTGTTTACAGGAGACTCGCTTTGACTCCAACTTCCATGAAGGTATTCTGTTGAGGGACTATTGGTCCTTCTCAGCATATTTTGATGGTCGTTCCAGAGGTGTCACCTGGCTGATAAGTAGACGTCTGGACGCCACGTGTGCTCTTGTTCTTTCAGATCCGACGGGCAGACTTTGTGTTCTGGACGTTACCATAAAGGATAAGGCGTTTCGGCGGATTGGGATTTATGGGCCCAATGCTGCTAGTGAGCTCCCTGCTTTTTTCCGGCGCATCGAGCCGTACGTGACACCATCAAAGCGGGTAATTTTAATGGGAGATTGGAACGCCGTCCTTGATCCCAATTTAGACATAGGGGCTATTAGTGCGAGTATTAGTTAGGCGAGTCGACCTAGATTATTTAGGGGGTCCAAGTTTTGATCTTTATAAAGACTCCGACCACAAATTCTTATGTGTGTCGATTAGGTTAGATAAGGCTAGAACTAGGATGTCTGGTTACTGGAAGTTCAACTCTTCCCGTTTGGCTGAGGATGACTTCCGGAACCAGCTAGAACTAATGATAAAGCAGGAACTGGCGGGGGCTATTATTGGAAATAGGTGGTGGGGTAACCTTAAGGATAGCATTAGATCTTTTGCTGCCGACTATCGTAGGAGACTCAAGTTAGGTATGTTAGCGGAGCAAAGATCGATTAAGGATAAACCAGATAGGGCGATTTTGGCGGGAGATAGTAGGCAAGTTAAGATAGCTAAGGCCGAGCTGGTCTCCTTACACGTTAAGGAGCACCAAGCTCTGGTAGTTTGGGCTAGGTTAAAAAGAATGTCCTGCGAGGCGACGAATATGGCCCAAGAATTACGGGCCGAGGAACTCAGGCATGCTGCTGATCGACATATCGCCAGTGTCACATCGCCGGACGGGCAACGTCAAACTACTAACCAAGCCATTTGTAAGGAGTTCCAGCAGTATTTCCAGAAGCTTTTTACCAGGGAGCCCGAACTGAGCAGAGCTCAGTCCGACACCTATCTTGCCGACTTCCCTCGCCTTTCGGTGACTAAAGCGGCTGGGTGGGAGGGGGGCATAAAGGAGGATGAGATCCGGGAAGCGCTGAAGTCGGTCGGGTTGGATAAATCTCCCGGAATCGATGGTCTGCCCTACGAAGTGTACTTGAGGTTGTCGCACATGTTTGTCCCCTTGCTGGCTACCATCCATAACAACTGGATGAGGCAGGGTTCCATACCCAGACGCTTCACCAGGGGTAAAATGAAGTTACAACGTAAGAACAAACATGGTAGGGATGGGATTAGTAACTTTTGCCCTTTAAAGATGTTAAACACTGACTTAAAGATTTTGGCGAAGATCCTAGCAAACCGTTTGCAGACTGTCCTGCCTAGTCTGATTTGCCCCGAGCAGACTTGTGCTGTGAAGGGTAGGACTATCCAGAACAGCCTTCATTTGGTCCGCACAATCGTAGAAAAAGTCAACGGAAATGCCGCGCTGATCAATTTAGATCAGTCCAAGGCCTTTGATAGGGGTGACCACGCTTTTCTGGAGGCTGTCTTGTCTGCGGCCGGTTTCGAGTTGCATTTTCGCACCTGGATCCGTCTCCTTTATGCGTCCCCCGGAGTCATGGTGAAGGTGAATGGGGTAAGGTCAGAGCCTTTCACTTTGACTCGATCGATTCGTCAAGGTTGCCCGCTATCGCCTATGTTCTATATTCCTGCGTTAGAGCCCTTTTGCGCAAGCTAAAGGCGAATCCGGCCCTACGCGGTCTCACGTAGTCTCACGTACCTAGTGAGGTAGCCAGGTACACTGCATACGCTGACGATGTCAGCGTGCTTGTAACGAGCAGTGCCGAGGTGGAGGAGGTGAGCAAAGAAATCGGAAGGTTCGAAACTGTGACAGGGGCCAAGATTAACCGCGAAAAGACCGTCGGTTTGCGGTTGGGCTCGTGGAAGGGCTTTGCTCTTCCCGGTCCCTTCATTTGGAAGGACGGTCCGTGCAAGATACTCGGCGTCTGGTTCGAGCCTGATCTTCAATTGGAGAAAAAGTGGTCGGAAGTACTGGAAAAAGTCGTAGCAGCGACGGAGTTGTGACAACGTAGGCGGCTTTCCCTAAAGGGCCGGGCTGAAGTGTGCTGCTCGCACATCTACTTCCTGTTCGTTTACCGACTTTCAGTGCTTCCAATCCCGTGCACCATCCTATTCAAGTTGGAAAGGATCCTTTTCCAGTTCGTCTCGGCTAAGATGTTTCCTTTGGTGCGACGGGAGATCTGTTACCTTCACCCGTCCGAAGGCGGTCTAGGCGTGCCGAATGTTGAGACGACGCCATACTTTGCGTCTTACTTTCCTAGACCGGATGTGTTCACAGGATACGGCGGCGGGTAGCTTCTGGAAAGAAGACGCCAAACAATCTTTCCCGTCGCTAAGAAGTGTGCATTCCGCTGACGGGGAGACCCACCGGTTGCCCAGACGCGAGTCCCCTTCTATCGCGAGTGTCGGCATGCATTGAAAGTTCTCTTTCGGCTGCTGACAGGTCTCTCTGACAGCCGGCCGTTGTCGAGTAGAGTATTATATCATTGTTTAGTTGGGGGGGGGCACTAGCAATGGTCTGATCGGCGAGCTCGGTGTAACGGAGGTGGAGGGTCGCTTGCTGTGGCCTTGGGCCCCATGGATGAAGTGTCTCAATAACAGCGAAGCTTCCCTTACCTGGCTGGTCATCCGTAATGCCCTCTGGGTCGGCAAGAAATTGTTTTCAGCAAAACAGGCTATTTCGCCAGAGTGCGGTCGGTGCGGTGATTTGGAGGAGTCTATTGACCACGCCTTCTTTCACTGCCCGGTCGTGCGGCCGCTGTGCAAGCTTCTTGAAGGTTACATGGTTCGCATCCTCAATAGAAAGTTCTTCGTCCTGGAAGCCAGTTCTGTGTGCAGCAATGTGGTACCGAGGTTGAACAGACAGGAACATTATGTGTTTCTCTGCTTACTCGGCATTATGCGTGTCGTGATTTGGACGACGAAAAAGAAGGAACTCTACGAGGATGAGTCTTTTACTTCTCAGACCTTGGTGTCTTTTTTTGAACACCAAATCAAGGTCAAAATCCGGTCTGAAAGAAAGACTCTCTTCGCTGGAGTTTGGCATGAGGTGGGTGACTGTTGCGCGCTTGTGTCGCGTGGTAGGAACCAGCCTTATCTTCAACCTCGACACTACAGGGACGTAAGGATGTTGAGTTACCGGAAGTGCATGACCACCCAGCCCAGGTAAGTTAGATTTTAGACCATTTTGTTTTTGTCCAAATTTAGTTAACTTAGCGAGAGTATGTGAGGTCATTGACCCCTTTTCTTTTTGTCCCCTTCTTTTGTTTTGCTTCCCTTTCCCATCCCCTTTTTAGATTACAGGAATTGGAGTTCTCCAAGAGTACGACGGAGTGCTTATCTTTATTCATTTATTCATTGTTTATTTATTTAATTACCACTTATTTATTTATTCTCCTTCGGCACTATTTTCGACTGGTTAACTCCTCTTTCTGCCATTTTTAGTTTGTGGCGGGGCCCATACTAACCATCATCTTTTGTAAATATTTTGTTCATTTTTCGTTTTTAGGGGAAAATGTAACTATTTGTATATAGCTTTCTTTGATTTTTTTAAATTATTCCCCTCCCCTCACACTGTAAATATGGGAATAAGGTTAGAAGTCCATGGAGCACTAGTGTTGTTTTGGTGAACGTAGTTTGATAGTGATATGTTTAACTGAGGTATTATGGTGCTTTTTATTTTGGAGATATATATTGGTCAGTGATTGAGTCTAGTTAAATTAGTTTAGGATAGTGGTGACCAGCCTCCCCCCTCCATTTTTTTAGGCCTTGTGCTGTATTTGTAATTTTTTGTTACAATGAAAAAAATTTCCATTGTGACTTCTAGAGAGAACATTCTCACTCTCTCCATTTCGACTAACAGAGTCAACACACTCTTCCTCTTTTTTACATTTGACTTCCAGCAGTCAACCGCCACGAAAATGTATACTCTCTGCAACCATTCTCTTCCTTGTTATACTCTTTCGGTGAGACTTTTTCCAGCCTCGACCACAGAAATTTCCTCAAACCACAGAAAGAAACAAACAGTAGAAATACTTAGTCAACACGCATAGGACACTTTTATTAAATAGTCCTTTTTTGTAGTATCAGTGTTTGTCACACACACACAGGAATATTCAACGAACAGTATTAGAACAATCTAGGGAAAGGAGTAGCACCCTCCCCTACACCTCGGTGTAGTAGCTATTGAAAAGGGAGCCTTCTGGTCGCCCTCGACTACGGTCGCCAATTTACTTACTCACTTTTTTAGAACACTAGTAATGTTTTCAAATATTTCATTGAATGTATTGTTAATATATAAATTTGAATTTGTTTGTACTGCTTTGTCTTATGTTCTTTTTGAACGCGTCGTTTCACATATTTACTTCGGATGCCTTTTTCAAATAACAATCAACCAAAACATATCCCCCAACAGTACAGACCCGCATATAGACCAGGTGAGAAGGTAGAAAGAGACGCGGTGTGTAGCTCCCAAAGCCATGAGCTTTATTTACCTTGTACCAAACAGCCCTGAGTTGAAAAAACCGTCCAAAAACGACGCTGTGAAGAAAAAGAAACATAACCGCCGTAAGATTTCCTTGTACCAAAAAGCCCTGAATAGAGAAAGTGAGAAAGCTATCCAAATACGACGCTGTGAAAAACAAACAACTGCCATTTAAGATTGCCTTGTACCAAACTGCCTTGAGTATAGAAGACAGAAGATAGACTAAGGCTTGTGCTTGTAAGTGACGGTCTCTAACAGAATTTATCGTTCATGTGAGAACTTTGAATGTAAAAACTTTGAACGTCATTTTTTTTATATATATATATATATATACTAAATGTTATTTTTGAAAAGCCGTGTTTGTACTCTGTTTCTGGGAGTTGACTTTTTTACTTATTAAATTGTGCAGTGGTATTCGTCTACTTGCTAATCGGCGACTCCGATTAGCGTGTGATTCGTTGTCCGGATCTTAAAAAGCATGTGGGCAGATACTGGATAATTTCGCGTAATCTCAAGATATTTCCGACGAGCTGAACATTCAGCGGGTTGAAGGCGGAATCACCTGTGTTTGGCGATGCCAAATCACATAATAATTAATTCCTGTTCATGAGCTTTCAAGTGACTCTTAATTCCAACTGTTGATTTACAAAACTTAAAGCAAATATGACTACGCGGTTTTAAATTCTGATCAGGATTAATGGGACCAACCAGAGGATAATCCTTTTTATGAATCTTAACGTGTTTTTTTTTTAATCCAGAACTTGATATGCACACTCTACCACCGATAAAATATACATTAAGATCATGGAGAAGTAATAATGAGAGGTTATAAAATATGAGTTGCAAGCTACAAATTGATCAACTTTGTTTGACCTCTCACAAAGTTGGGTTTGTGAACCTACACTTTTCAAGGAATGAATGAACTAGAATCTTGTGGGGGGAGTATGTAATTTGGTTTGTTCTTGGTGCTGCAAGACTCGTGGTGGTTAGGCTTGTTGGATGTTTGAGACGAAATGGTGTAGCGGGATGTTGAGATGGCAGCGTGTTGTTGGACGTGTGAGGGAAGTATTCAAGGTCACTGTGTAGTTTTGTGTGTCTGGTAATTGGGGAGAGTAGGCGTTATCTCCATTAATGTGGACCAGAGGTGAAATGGGAGCTAGTCTGTCGAGAGCGAAGTGGCGCTCGGATCGACATAGTAAATTTTTGTGGTGACAATAAGTGGTGCTTGTGGAAGGCATGCTGAATGTATCTAATTCATATTCAACTGGGATTCCTTGGTCTAAAATATATTAGACGCAAAGAATCCATAAATTAGATGGTTCCCTCGTTGAGTGTCCATGTTGCTGCTGCTAGGGTTAAAGCCACAGTGAGATGTCCCACTGGGTGGCTTGTTTAGCTAAAAAGCATCGCTAAGCAGGGACGACCAGAGACACGACTGCTCCGGTCGCTGTCTCAAGTAGAAGAGAGTGTGTTTGGCCGCTCACCCGTTTTGCTAGCCGGAAATGAAGGTCCGGGCTGAATAGGATATGTCATCCTAATTGGGTGAAATTCAGTGTTGAATTAAATAGCGCGCCAAAACAAAATATTTTCCTCTTCTCTACAATCTCTACTGAATATAACAGAATTGAAATTTCCAAATTTACCTGCCCCCCTCACAAGGTGTGGAAAGAGCGCTTAAATTAACAACGGAAAATTCACAGATTGTGTATGGACAGGAAGCAAGGGACAAACACATAACCAAATCATTTTGGCCACCAAAAAGGACCAGCATTTTCATCAAAAAGAGAATACATTGAACAATTCAGTTCTTTTGTTATATATATTATATTATTTCTATTTATTCTAAAAATAAAAAATTTAGATTCAAAAGTTTCTGCTGAAAAATTTCATTTAGGAATCTTTGTCTGAGAAGTTTATTTTTAGGAAATTAACTAAACAACATGGCTGCCATACGAGGTTTCTTTCCTGCAATTTTAGTCTTTGAAACCACATATTCACTTAAAGTTAATGTATTCTTCTCTAAAAGCAAAGAAATACCCTTGATGATTAACTTGATTTTCTTCTGTATTCCAGTGACACCAAAAAAAATAAATAAATAAATAAAATAAATAAATCAAGTTTATCATTAAGTGTAATCTGTTTTTTTTTTTTTTTTTTTTGTTTTTTTTTTTAAACCAGTTTTGCTTGATCTTACCATAATGTGAAATTTTACGCTGTTGAAATTTATTTTAAAATTTATGTTAATATTTTTCTCTGGTAGTGATTTATAAGAATATATATTGATAAAATTTAATTTATCGAGCATTTAAAAACAAATGTCGAATTTTAGTTTGAAGCTTACACTTAAAGACGTAAACAAGAATTAAATTTAATGTTACAGAAAAAGTAATGAATTTTTAAAAGCCATTAAGCCGAGTGATTAATTTTTCTTGAAGCAACATTTTGTGGGGAGGAGAAGGTGAAGGAGTTATGTGACGTCATGGATTTTTGAATTTTCTTTTAAGACTTGTCAATAGCGAAGATTACAGTTAAATAATCAGACGTTTTTTTTGTTTTTTTTTTGGTTTCAATCCTATATTCATGAAAGAGGTAAGACTAATTTGTTTTTTTAATTATTGGTGTTTAATAAATGTCTTTCAACGAGTACGAATATTTTTTTTTTAAATATTCTTTACTGACTGTTGATATAAAAATTTAATTATTTTTTGTACTTATGCATTTATTTATCAGAATACTTTGTGATATTTAACTGAAAATTTGAGTTTTCTGTCAAAAACAAGTCAGTTACCAAATAACTTTTAACAAAAAACGAGAAAAAAATGAAATGGTGAATAGGTATTTCAAGTTTTTATTTTTTTATAACTTTGCTCTAGAAGTGTTTCGACTTAACCTCCGAAAAGTGATTATAATGGTTAGGGCAGTCTTTTTGACTTTACTACTGGCGGTTATTTTGATAGGGTATGATTGTTTTCATTTCTATGTCTTTTTCATTGTTCATGAAAACCTTTTGGGCCTCTACAGGTTTTGTTTTTTTTTTGTATATGTTTACAAGGATTTACTGTGTTAGTGTTTGTATCTATATATAATTTTCATGGTTGTATTTACATTTCTTACTTGAATGTGAGGTAGTTTGTGTATATATTTGTGGGTGAAGTTTGGTTCTCTGTGTGTAAGAAAGACGTTAGGTTTTGATTAAATATAGGTTTGAATTTATGTATGAGATTTTATTCATTTTCTTTTAAAAAAATTTTTTTTGTTCATAGAAGGCGACTATAAAGCAAAGTTATAAAAATCTTAACAACCAAATTCATTTACGGACCTGTTCATTTTATATTATTAACTTTTCTCTCGTTGGACCAACAAAAAAAATATATTCGCGCTTTTAAAGAATATGGGGAGGGGCAAATTAACTTTTTTTTTTCTTTTGAAGACGCTTTATTCAAAGTGTCAATTAGTTTGGAAAGTGAGGAAAAAAGGTTGGTATTTGGTCAGGAACTGACTTTAATTTTAAAATATTCCAAAACTCAAAGTTCATATAAATGCCCAATTAAGAATAAGTCTTAAGATTTTCTTTCTTTTTTTTTTTTTTGCTTATTTATGCACTTATTGTACCGTGCAGAAGTAATAACGTGTTAATTTAGAAATCTCTTACCAAGGGAAGAGGGAGTGTTTTGTAACTATTTTGTACTTTCACCTAACAATCTAATAATAAACCGGGTGCTGTATTTGGCGTTACGACATCTCCAGGCATAACTTTTTTTTCTTAGGTGACAAGGATGCTCACATGCCCGGCAACTTATAATTTTGCCAATAAGGTTTTTTTCTTGGCAGAATTGGATCACCATTTCTGCACATAATAGATTTTCGCTTAGCTGCGATAAATTCATCTTTACACTTGTTTGTAACTTAGTAAACAAATTTATTGAATTATTTATCTTAAATTTGATTAGCAAGGCGTTTCGGCATATTCCGATTCTTGCCGGAAACGCTCGGGAAAGTTCGGCTTTTTTGCGGTAACGTAGATGCATCAGTACCAACTTTTGAACAAAAAGTTGAGTCACCACCACCAAAGAAAAACATTTGCTTTATCGTATTATATAGTTGTTTGGAGAAAGTCTGTAAAAATGTACACCAACCAAAGATACGTCTTGAAAAGCCTTCCCTTCGACCAATATATTTTTGCTAAATTATCTCGTCTTCCAAGATTTTGCCTCTTGATATGGGTATATAACTGACTTCCCACCAAGGCAGAATGGGGCACAAAGCCATTTTACAGTGGGGGAGCTATGCACAAATCAAAACTCATGCGCGGCTGGTCCAAAAAATTCTTCGCCCCGTCGGCATTATCCTTTTGGGGCGTCTAGCAATGAACTCAACTCTGCAAAGCAGATAAAGCCTGGGCAGTAGAACGGCCCCTGAGACCAAGCTTTCAATTCCCTCCCTGCCGACATAATGCTAGGGAAGTATTGTATTTGCCACTGCCTCCCACCAGACAGGGCTTGACACAAGGTCAATGACCCGAAGGCCAATTATAGTGGCGATTTAGGGGAGGGGAAGGTCGGGAACGAGCCGAGGCTCGAACCCTGCTGGTCTGTGCTACTCATTAACCCATTCAATGCTATGTGGGCCTAATGAGCCAAGCTTTTTCTTGGACCCAAATCTGGGTCCAGGCACGGATGCCAGGTTATAGCTTAAACTAGACAGCAAGATCTAGTGCTATACATAGGGGACAAAGGTGTCAATGTTGCAGCTCACCCACTCAAAGGTGGCCCAGCCAAAGCAGGAGGCCTTTCAGCCTCGAACCTGCCATTGATTTGGATACACCATCTGGCACGAATGCCAGAAGGCCCAGCCAGGGCCAGGGAACTATATTGCTACTTACTATTGTACTACAAATTTGTTGATGTACTTGTATTTATGTAGGGTGACTTTAAATAACCCTTCAAAAGTTGACATGCCGTTGAGCAAAGAAACCAACCATTACATACAATGTAACTAACAATATCACAGAGCTTAATATAATTCCTCGTCAGCTGGAGCTGTTGATATACACCAACTGCATCTTTGCAGAGAGGAAAGACTCCACCACACCCCCAACAAGTGTCTTGAAGCTTTGGGGAATATGAGTACTCATTCATTGCCATTACTCTTGGGTCCATTCTGACCTGGGGTCGTCAAATAGAACTGTTTGATCATTTAACTGTACAAAAAAATGATATTAAATTGAATCATTAGTGTTACATAGCAATAGTTGGAACTATTTAACTGTGTAAATAAAACTATTAGTGTGGAATACTTAAAACTGTTTAACTCTGTGCCAAAATTGAATTATTGGGTTAGCAATACTTGAAACCCTTTGACTGTGTGCAAATGAATTGTTTTAAAAAAAAAAATCTATTTGTGGTAAATGACAATCCTTGTAACCACTTCACTGTGTGCACTCAAAAGATTAATATTAATAGAATTATTAGTGTTAGCAATAATTGAAATCATTTAACTATGTGCAAACAATATCAATTCTTGTGTGTAAACAATTTAGGGTTTGTTTTGTTTTTTTTAAGTGGTGCACTTATCTACAAACCATGTATATATATCCATTTAACTAAGCAAAAATAATTTACAGATATTAAATTGAATTAGTAGTGTTACATAGGAATACTTGAAACCATTTAACTGTGTGCAAACAACCTCTGGTTCATTTAAAGATGTTATCTACAAAATATGCATTTACAAATCATATATTTAATATATATGTATAAACAGGTTTTGGTATTAACCTACAAGTGTTGGTATGCCATAAAACCCAACCAACCAATTTGACTTGACAAATGAGCATCCTCTCAGCTGGGGCTGTACAATATGCTGACTGCACCTCTGCTGAGGAGTAAAACTCCTCTAATGAAACCACCTGTTTGCCATGGGTGGCAACCTATGATGCTTAAGGACGGGATCCTCGTGGTGGAGTAGTACATAGCCCGACATCCGAGTGGTTGAATAGGTCCACCCCAATCAAATGGCTGATTGTGTCAAGCCCTAGTATCTGTTTTATCCTAACCGTACTTTTCAATCTGCCCTTATCTTTTAGGTGCTAGAAGGCGATGGCTGAGGGTCAATTTTGTTGAGAGAATAGGAATTTGATCATTGGTGAAAACCTGAAATTGGCAATGGCTCAAAAACCTACTCTTAGCTCAAGTATACTGGTCGTGTATGTCTGTCTCAACCAAGACGAATGAGTTTGCTCCTTGTGTGGTGGATCACTGAGCCAGCAAAGACTAAACATCACTTATGGTGTCTTCTAACAAAAACCAAAGAAATTTATCTGAATCGGACTCAAAGAATGAGGTAGCTTACTTCCTCAGATTCATTGTCATTGAATCTTTTGGGGAGGTCTGCCTGGCCTAATTCTCCTCTTTTCTAATAGAAAAAGTATTATCAACTAGAGCTACACAAAACGTGAAAATAATCAAGGAGTGGAAACTTACTTGTCTAGATGAACAGCTGGAGGCAAGCAGAAAACATCCTCAAAATGAAAATTTTCCATACTGCCAAATGCAGAGCATATCCACATGAAAGACTGAACACACCCAAAGGAGTTATCAGAAGTAGGAATTTGCCCTTGGCTATAGCAGAGGAGATGACAATAGTGCTGGGAAAACAGGGAGTGACAAACATCAGAAGAATCTCGATTAGAAAAGGCGAAAAACAAATCCAGACCAACAGCTACATCTTGACATTTAATCAGCTCCATACTCCCAAGGAGGTGAAGATTGACTATTGTCTTGAGAGGGTTGAGATGTATGTCCCAACACTCCTAAGGTGCTTCAAATGCTGAATGAAAGCCTGCAGAGGACAACAGACATGTGCCAAGTGTGGTGAAAAGGATCTGAACCACATGGCAGAAGATTGCTTAAAAGAAATCAGATGTTCAAACTGCCAACAAGGCCATCCGGCTTATGCAAGATCTTGTGATATTGATAAAAAAGAAAAGGAAATAGTTGAAGTAAAACCCAAGATGAATGTGTCCTTCCAGAAAGCAAGGAAAACAGTAGGGTTCCTTATGGGAGAAAACATGTTTCTGTTGCATGGAGAGTGGATCCAATCAACCCAGAAAATGAATACAGAGCTCTTGTGGAGCAAAAGATCCTATTGGAATCAAATGATTGGCCAAAGTTTCAGGATCACCTGGAAAAAAAAATACACTTGGCCGAATTTCAGCAAGCACAAACTCAAGAAGTTAAAAAGGAAGAGAAATTCAATGTGAGATAGTCTAAACAACAACACACAGAATCTACCACTCAAACACAAACCACTCCTCCTAGAAGTTCAAAATCTCATCCAATCCATCCACCAAAAACTGTCAAAGACAGACTAAACAACTTGTCTCCAAAAAAAATGGAACAACTTGAACACAACCTACTAGCTCCCATTGACCAAAACACAAATGATCACCAAAGTGAACGATGAAAGACCAGGAAGTGCATTCAAACCACCCTCAGGCAAATTCGATACAGTCTCTTCAACATCAAGAACAAATTCACCTATAAGAATGAATAAACAATGCAATGCTCGGGGATTGACAAAATGTCTACAAAGATCCTATAGTATAGAAAGTATGAATAGTAACACAGACCACATAGTTGCCAACCTCACTCTAGAAGATATAACAAATGACTACAATACTTGAAATCATTTAACTGTATGCCAACAGATGATCTCAATCTCTTTTAAATGTTACTTCCAAACCATCCACTTAAAAAGTAAAAATGAAATTACCAAAAAACAAATCTTTTACATATGTATATCTATTTAAATGTGTGCAAACAAATGACTGATGTTAAATTGTTACTTGACAATACTCAAAACCATTTAACTGTGTGCAAACAAATGATTCAAAGTAAATAGAAAGATTCGTATTAGAAATACTTGAAATCATTTAACTGTGAAGAAAAATGAGCTCAGGCTTGTTAAAAAATGCTATTGCCAACATTTTTACAAATCATGTATTTAATGTATATGTATGAACAGGATTCAACATTGAAAAACCTAAAATGTTTGAGATTACATAAAACCAAACCAAACCTGCGAATCATTCACTTACACATTGTATGTATAACCATTTAACTGTGTGCAAATAAATTGATGTTAAATTGAATTCTTAGTATTATATAGAAGTACTTGAAACCATTTAATTGTGGGCAAACTTATGAGCCCTGGCTCATTTAAAATATTATCTACCTAAGTATTTAAGAAGTTTTTGGTTTAATGTGTATTAACAGAATTTGGCACTAAATAACTTACAAAGGTTGATATGCTATAAACCCCAACCAATCATCTTCCAGGAGTAACTATCGAGTAAAATACTCAAGAACACAAAAACAAATACTGCCCCATCAGTTGGGGCTGTAATATACACTGACTGCATCTTTTCAAAGGAGTCCCACCCCAACAATAATTTTGGGTATGGCACTACACTGCACCTGATGGTGAAGCTCCAGTTTTGTAGTTTTGGGGGAATGTGGAATATCCTTTCATTGCCATTACTCCCAAGCCTACTCCGATCCGGATTTATAGTACCTGTTAGGGTCCCATTTATGCGTCAAATTTACAAAGGATTATTAGTAGTTAAATGAGGCACCCATTCAAGTTTACCAGGAAATGTTTTCCCATAACTTTTTCTTGTGACACCGACTGCAGAACCCCCGCCTAACGAGTGTCCTGGATATGACACTAAATAATCTGATAGTGAGGTTCCAGTGATACTGGGGCTTTGGGGAATGCGGAGCACCCCTTCATTGCCATTGCTCCCAGGTCCACTCTGGCCCATAATGGTAGCACTTGATAGGACCTATCTATATGTTAAATAGAACTAAACTGCATACTTATGCTGAACTGAATTGTTTGAATTAGAAATGTTTGAATAAATTGGATAGCTTGAAATAGAAATGTTTTGACAATTAAACTGTGTATTCATGCTGAACTGAATTGTTTGAAATAGAACTGATTATTTGTATAAAAATGGATTTGGCGTTAATTAACCAATAAAGTTGGATTTGCCGTAAAAGACAACCAACCAATCATACTCGCAGCAGATTTTTTTTTTTTCTCCTCGGAATTAGGGGGACGCAGATTTTACATTTTATAAGGAGTTTTACTTGGGTTATCTTTTTACATAGAAAGAAAATGTCTATTTCTGGAAAAGTTCGCATTGGAAAAGACAAGTACCAGAGAGTTCAATAGCCCAGTTGGCTGGGGCTGTAGAATACACCGACTGCATCTCTGCAGAGGGGTTAAGACGCACCTCCCTTCAACGAATGTCCTAGATATTACACTAAATAATCTGATGGTCAGGCTCCAGTAATGCTGAAGCTTTGTGGAATGCGGAGTACCCTTTCATTGCCATCGCTCACAGATCCATTCTGGCCCAGAGTGGTAACACCTGATAGGGTCCTATCTATGAGTCAAATAGAACTACTTGATCATTTAACTGTGCAAACGAATGAGTAATGTTGAATAGAATTAGAAGTGTTAGGTAGCAATAATTGAAACCATTCAACTATCTTGAAACAATAGCAATACTAGTGCGCAAACAATTTAGTTCTAATTTAAAAATGAAATTACCGACAAACTAATATCTTACATATCATGTATATCTATTTAAATGTGTGCAAACAAATGACTGATGTTAAATTGTGCCTGTTATATAGCAATACTTAATCATTTAACCACGTGCAAGAAATAAATGATCTCAGGTTCGTTTAAAAATATTATCAACAAAATGTGTTTACAGATCATATATATTTAATATATATGGATAAACATAAGGCATAGTTGATATGCCATAAAACCAAATCAAATAAAACTGGTCGAATTATTTATTTTTTTTTTTTAATTCCGAAGGGGAAGATTATTTTTAAATATTTGAGTGAAAGGAGAAATTCTGTATTTTTTTTTTTTTTTTTTTTTTTTGTGGGAGAGATCTTAGAAGAGGAAAATTCTGTAGCATTTATACATTACTCCTAGCCCTATCATATTAGTTAAATGTTACATATATAATTTTTTAGTCTTCAAAGGATGGTTTTATTTAAAGTTTGTTTTTTAACGTTGGCAAAATCATCCTCTGAAGATCTGTTGCTTTTTTCATATTCGTACATTTTCATACTGATTTATTTCCAGTCCCCTTAACCCCACAGAGAATAGGCTGCCAAAAGCAATATGTTGGAAAGTCACAATAGCCGTTTTATTTTAGATTAAATAACCGCGGACACTGGTTATATCTATACAATCAGAACAATTTAATGTTTGTCGAACAACAGTTCTGAATATAAAAAATATATAAATACTTATAACAAATGAATTGATATCTATTTAGCCAACTGTTATATTAATTTACTAATTATTTTTAAATCATTTTTGGATCTTATTTGATTACTCTCATGAGTAAAACTTAAGCTGCTATTAATTTGCACATTCAGTAATTATCAGTTTGGTCAGTTTTCGATCTCGTTCTCGAAAGTGTGTTAAAAAAACATTAAACAAACCTCCAATGACTCACTTTTACTTATTTAATCCATTTCAGAAACTAGTGTTAAATGAAAATACTGGGGGGGGGTCCTAAAGCAATCTGTTTTCTACTTGAAATAAACTTAGCTGTTGATCCGTTCCTGCTAACTTTTTGTTAATAGTATGAAAATTAAATGTTATACATTTAATCTTCATTTAATATATTATTGAACTTTCTTTATCTAATTAAATCATCTTACAGTCATGAATTGTAATAAAAATCTGGAATTTATATTAGATTTTTTAAAGGTGTGTTTAAGCGAGGAGCTTCCATTCATGTAAGCTGAAAACGCCTTTATTAGATGAGCCATAAGGCTGTTGCTTAAAGTAGAAAACTGATCGCAATAAACCTCAACAAAGGGATTTAATTTTGAAAAATTAGGTTATTTAATATTTCTATATTAAATGAAATGTTAATAAACTTAACTTTTTAAGACAAGTTAAATTTTTGTTTTAAATTATGTTTTCTGAAATAGTTGTGATGATCAATCGTAGAAATACTACTTAATCGAAGTAAATTATTTATTATTCAATCTGCAATCTCAATGACATATTGTACTGAGATTACAGATTGAATTAAAAAGTAAAGTTCGGAAGTATATTTTTTATGAAACTTTTTCTTTGCAAACAAAATTAAAACTTAATATATTCGTCACAAAATAGTGTGCTCTCTTTAAAAATGATCCCTTTCCACTACTTTGTCGTTTGCACAGGCGTGGGAAAGAAAGAAAGAAAAAAACTCTAGCTCTTTTGTCCTTTTTTAACTGTCCGATTTTCAGATCTTTAAACAAATTGTAATTTATATTTAACCCCGGGAATTGATTCACAAAACACGACGAGGTTTTTATTTTCAATGTTTTTATCATCTCAAAAATTAAACATTATTCAATCAAAATTTTAATAAAATTCGAATTTTAATGGTGTCCAAGTTAGTGTTTGATTTTAATGATTTTTTTTTTTATTAATCTTTGCTTACTTGACTAGATTACCTTATTCTTTTTTTTTTTTTTTTTTTTTTTTTTTTTTTCCTTCGGGACTTAAAGGGAAACAAAACAAAACTTGACCATGACCTTTTTTCTTGCACCGGAAAGTGGAATAAACCAGAAAAATAATCTATCTTTGGGGGATAAATACTTTGACGTTAATTTATTCATCAATTATTTGAACACGAATAATTCATTACGGTTGATTTTTTTTTTTTTTTGTCTTAATAATTAAATATCAAGACTTGTAACGCCGCGGCGTTGTCAGCTAGGACTATTTTGAATGCTGCCATATGTACAGCAAACACGCAACTTCGTTTATTTTTAGTATATTTTTAACGTTTGGATACAGCGATTTAAAAATGAATGACTTGAAGTTTTTTCAAATAGAAAGTAAAAATCTTTTAGATGAAATGTTGTTAAAATCTATCGCAGTAGATTTTTATAATTACGTTTTTGTGTTAATCGTAACTTTTCTTTTTAACGTCTATCAATAAAAGGTAGAACTTAACGTCCATTTTTTATCCCTTCTCGGCCTTTAGGCCGGGCCGTCTGGCATTCGTGCCGGATGGGTGATCGAAACCAAGAGCAGACTCGGGGCCGAATAGGCCCCCAGCTTCGGCTGGGCAACCTTCGGGTGGGCGAGCTGCTTTCTCAGATCCGTTTTTGCACGCTTTGTATAGCACTAGACCTCACGGTCTAGTTTAAGCTATATGCAGGCATACGTGCCCGGACCTAGATTTAGGTCCGTGAAACGGCTTGACTCATTAGATCCACATTGCACTTAGTGGGTCAATGACTAGCAGGGTTCGAGTCTCGGCTCCTTCCCAGCCTTCCCCTCCCCTTTATCCCCACTTTAATCGGCCTTCGGGCCTTTGACCTTGTGTCAAGTCGTGTCTGGTGGGAGGCAACGACAAATATCGCTTCTCGGCCTTTTGGCTGGGCCGTCTGGCATTCGTGCCGGATGGGTGATCGAAACCAAGAGCAGACTCGGGGCCGAATAGGCCCCCAGCTTCGGCTGGGCAACCTTCGGGTGGGCGAGCTGCTTTCTCAGATCCGTTTTGCACGCTTTGTATAGCACTAGACCTCACGGTCTAGTTTAAGCTATATGCAGGCATACGTGCCCGGACCTAGATTTAGGTCCGTGAAACGGCTTGACTCATTAGATCCACATTGCACTTAGTGGGTCAATGACTAGCAGGGTTCGAGTCTCGGCTCGTTCCCGACCTTCCCCTCCCCTTTATCCCCACTTTAATCGGCCTTCGGGCTTTTGACCTTGTGTCAAGTCGTGTCTGGTGGGAGGCAACGACAAATATCCCTTCTCGGCCTTTTGGCCAGCGAGAAGTTTTTTTTATCCTTCGGTCTCAGGGGGCCTTCCCCCCAGGCTTTTACCTCCTTCGGGAGGGTTGGGTTTATCGCCCGGCGCCCCTAATAAGGGGAATGCCGACGGGGCCGAGGGCATTTTTGGAAACTGCCGGATGCGTGTGGGCTACGGCCCTGCACCCGAACCCACCATAAAAAAGGCCTTGTGCCATACTTGCCCGTTTGGTGGGGCAGGCAACAAATAATATCGCTTCTCGGCCTTTTGGCTAAGATCAAAGTGTAGTATCTGTTCTTATCAGCTTAATATCTGATACGTCCCCGATCTGGGGACTACAATATTAAACTGATTTTTGGAACAAGGCGAAGAGTTAGGGGCTTGCTCCGCCTTTGCCACGGGTTGGCCTGGTATTGCAGTACCTCCAGGAATCAGCCCAGTCTCCTACCAGGGAGACAAAATATAAACTAAAATCAGACTCCTCCCTTCCTTAGACTCTTAATTTGAATGCACATTACCTTTAAAATATACAGATTATTGCATATTTCTTTAGTAAGCATTTATTGAGCTCTCAGCTTGAGATGTGAAAGACTCCAAAGTTTTCAGCAGGGCTATTTATTTGTTTCCTTATGTTACACTCGGCTTTGTAAATGACAGCTGTCCACATATGATCTTTTTTATTTGATATAGATAATGGGTGGTTTCTCTAAAGTAGTACATTATCCCTTCAAATAGATTGGTTTTAAGAATGAAAAAGAAAACCTTTTTAGTTCTTAAGTATTTGCATAAAGATGCATATTATAAGTAGGTTACCCACACACTTTAAGATACCTTCATTCACTCTTACTTGAAACTTAATTGTTTGTCAGAATAGATATTTAAAATACCTTGTCAATGGAGCTTTCAATATCTCCTGCAGAGAGGTAAGGCCTTCCCTTCAGAATGTGGTGTGAGGCACCCCTTCATTGTCATTACACCCAGGTCCACTGAGCTGGAATGGTGGTACCTATTAGGGTTCCATCTAAAGATCAAATAGATCTGTTTGCTAATTATTTGTATTGGATAAGAATACTCGATTATCATTAAACTGTACACTTCCTTAACCTCTAGGCATAGAATTACCTCTGCTAGTAGCGTAAATTTTTTTTTTTTTTTTTCTTCAAGAACTCCTCTTTTGACATTGTCTGAAAACATTTTTTCTTTTTGTTTGACTGGAAATACAGAGACACCAACTGATGACACTGCAAGCTGATTTAGATGAAGAGGAGCTATCATCCAGAGAGGATAGTATCAGTCAGCAGATGTGATCAAAGATGGTAAGATGACTGAAGAAGATATCTATCATCCAACTTTCATTCTCTGTCTATCTGTCTAACCAAAGTAATAAATAAAATGAAAATTTAACAACCAAGAACTAAAAGGTTTGACTTTTGTCATTTTTGTTAGAAGCACTACAAAAAACCTATCGCTAGCTTATCGTTACGCAGTTTATTACATTGATATGACATGTTAAAAAGTGAGTTGTGTGTATTTTTTTTTTTTTTTTTTTTTTTTTTTCTAAAGGTGTTTTTAAAAGGTATAAATTCAAGAGAATGAAAAAAGGTCATGAGGAGCTATTTATGCAAGAGAGGGTGATTTTCAGTTTTAGAATATATAAATCTGTGGGTTGAATGAAAGAAAAAGAAAGTTCTACATTATTTAAATGGATGTTACCTGCCATATCTAGAGTTATAATGGGTAGGGAAAAAACAAATAGTGAGTAGCAAAAGTGGCTATGTAAATCAATGTCAGAATCAGTTGTTGGCCGTTTTTGGTCAAGTGTCAAGCAAGCATATTGACTGAAGGAATGAACAAAAAGAGGTGAGTAGTTATCATTCATGCAATACTTTGCAACCTACTTACACCAAAATACCTCCAAAGTTTCTATGATCTACTCTACTTAAAACCCAATAGAAAAACCAAAAAAAGTGTTCAACCATTGGTTTGCCCAAGGAGCCATTCCTTGTCGTATTACGAGGGGCGTGATCACATTACTTAAGGCAGCAGGCATGTTTGGGAGGATTAGATGACTACAGGCCCATAACTCTGCTTAACAGAGTTAAAGATTCTGGCCCGGGTCTTAGCAAATTGTTTGCAGCTTGTCATCAGTGGTCTGATTGGACCAGAGCAGTTCTACGCTGTGAAGGGAAGATCAATCCAGGACAACTTGCATTTGGCTCGCAAGATCCTAAAGGGGATAAAAGGTGAAGCCGCACTGATCAATTTAGATCAGTCCAAGGCCTTTGATAGGGTAGACCACCAGTTCATGGCGGCGGTTTTGGAGACCGCTGGATTCGATCCAGAGTTCCGCAAATGAATTAGCATTCTGTACCACAATCTGCAGGCAGTGGTGCAGGTGAACAGGAAGCATTCGAAGGCTTTCGTAATCAAGCGTTGGGTCCAGCAGGGTTGGCCCCTGTCCCCTCTTCTATATGTCCTTGCTTTTGAGCCCTTGAATGAGTGATATTTACAATAAGGGGGTGGACTGGGAGGAAAAATAAACATAAGACCTCTAAAAGAAAATAGAAACTAAATAAAATGTGGCTAATTTGGTTGACTCCTTATCCCTTTTTCTAAGAAAGATCAATACCTTCAACTATTTTATCAAAATCACCATTTGAGTTACAGCTGGGATCATGAGAAACATGATCTGTTTCTTTCCATGGAAAATCAAACTGCACTAACTGAATACTGGGAAAACTACTGATCAAGTTTGATTTTGAAGCTGAGTGCGGTGTTGATGCCTTCAGAAAGAAATAAAGCAGATTCACTGACATGGATAAAGAGATTTGGCTGACCGTCCTTGAAGAGGGAGTAGTTGCAGTGGGAAGTACAGAACTGAAAGAATTGCACTGTATGCTCCATTTGGGAGTGGACAGAACATTGTATCTGATATCATATTTGAAATAGATATGTTTTTTGACATTGAAACTATACTTACACTAAACTGAATTGTTTAATATAGAACTGTTTCACATTTAACTGTGTGTAAACAAAATCAATACTTATATTAAATTGAATCTACTGAATTAGAACTGCTTGACTAAATCGAATAGCTTGAAATAGAGATGTTTTTCATAGTTAAAATGTACCTACATTTAAACTACATACTTATGCTAAACTTAATTGTTTGAAATAGAACTATTTTCATAAAAATGGATTTGGCGTTAAATAACCTACAAAGGTTGATATGCCATAAAACCCAAGCAACCAAACCATGGTTAAAGAGATAAAAGACAGTGCCCCAAAGGTCACTCCTTACTAATGGAGACATTTGAGAGATAAATCACCAAATAATAAAGAGGGAGTGGGTCACAGCAGTACAAATTGGTTAAAAAGTTTTGGTGAAACTACGAAAAGCCTATCCAACACAATGGTGGATAGGAATTGTGATTAGTGTGCAATCAGCAAATTTATGGTTCATAGGATGCCACGACATATTCTGGAGATAAAGTGCATTCATCTGATGAAGATAAGCCTTGAAAACTTAGATGGAAATGTATTGACATCAATACCAAAATCCCAAAGAGACACGCCAAGCATGGACACATGATTACGTCATGTGAAAGTGGTCTTAAATATGAGTGGGGAGCTTTTTTATTTATTTATTTATTTATTTTTTTTTTATGAAAGAAAAGAAAATTCTCTATCATTTATAATGGATGTTACCTGTAGTTTTAGAATGAACCTTTCGTAGTATATAGAGTTAGATATGACCCTGGGACTCTGTGTGTGTGTATATATATGTATGTATATAAGCATATTATATGACATGGATTTTCAGTTTGTTCCTATTGCCCCCGTTGTGCTTTGACAGACTGTCAAGCTGTGATGAGTAAACAGAGATGACAGCGCATCAGGGCATTCATGTACATCAGGTGTGTAACTGGAAGGAGATCTCATGATTAGAACCATGTGGTCAGATTAAGACAGAGTGCAGAGAATTGCAGTTGAGCGAGGGACATGCAGCCGATCAGAGGTGTCTCTGACAAGCTTGCAAGGGGATGCAAGCATTGACACCTCCTGGCTCCTAGAAGAAGTCCTCTCTCTGAGTATATGTCTCTCCACCCATCTCTCACACCACAGAAACATCAACGCTTTCTAGAATAAAGTGAGAGCGACATATATTTTTATAAAGAAGTGTGTTTGTTCATTCATTTAAGTTTGTAAATTATATTTGATTATGTTTCCGCTTATATTTGTATATGTATATGGCTATACAACATATATGAGTATTTGGTGCTGAAGGCCAGTTCATACCCACACGGCATGATTTCGAACCTGAGTTTAAACCTAGATGATCAAGGAAGCGGCTGATAAAAAGAAGGGAAACCAAGAGAAAATTGGAAACAGAAAGAAGAATTCAACACATCAAGAAAATTAGAAATGAATCTTGGAAAAAAAAACCATGAACGAGAAGAAAAATGGAGAGATAGAATAATAGAACAAAGAAAAAATGGGGGTGCATGAACCCATAGTTACTATATTAAGGTAAAGACAGAAGCAGATACAAGGTTAAAAAAAAGAAAAGTAAATGAGCAAATTTTTTTTTTTTTTTAAGTACGACAAGACAATGGAAAAAGGAAAAGAAGAAAAGAAACTTGAACACTGTTGAACACAGCATAGAAAAAAAAGAAAAAAAAACCCAAACATTTTTAGGAAAAATAGACAGTATATAGATTGAACAAAAGTAAAACTGAACATTTATTTGAACTTCGTGAACTTTAATTGTGGACAAATTGTTATATTGTTTTGACTTGTAGTTGAAAAATTAGTTTAAAAAAAAAAAAAAGTTCGCTTGAGTTTAAAGGTGACATTAGAATTTTTTTTTTTTTTTTGTTTCATATGAAATTTTACATAAACCATTGACAGGGGATTGATATTAAGTTTATGTAGATTTTAAAATTTATGTTGATTCTAAATTTTTGGGGAATATTAGATTTTCATGGAATAGGAAATACTTTTTTTAAATTTTGTTTTCTAGCGAATCATGGGCTGACTCGATTAAGACAGAGATTCATCAAAGTTGTGTTATAGATTGTTTTTGGGCATAGGGTAAGAAGTAATTCTATAGAGGAATTCACTGTCCTGTGGATTTGTTGAAGGCTTGTGGTGGCCAGAATTTTCAGATTGGAGTTCCAAGTTGATGGAATAAAGGAAAGAAAGGCATGGCCTGCTCCAATATGTTATGGATGATCACTTGGATCTTTCAGTCCCAATGCTGTTTTGAATTTGTGTGTGATTTAGCGAAGTGAAATGAGTCTAGAAAAGGCAAGGTGGCTATATCTTGATAGCCACAAGGGTTCCTGATTAAATTGAAAAGCAACCTGGCGAAGGTGTGATCAGCTAAAGCATGTCTCTCAAGAGTTTACAGATGAATAGGCACAGTAACAGAAAATTAATAATGGAAAAAATGAGTAACACATTGCTAATTAATATTTTTGCATGGTCTATTTTAGGTGGCTTACTGCATGCATGTCAAATTGTGATGCATTGTTATTTTATGGAATTGTGATGTATTGTTTTGGGCCATGATTTTTATGAGGAATGTTTGGGCCTTGAAGATATCGTTTTTTTAGTTTGTGAAATTCTCCAGGTAGGAACCTGTTAAGTGAAGGACCGGGGCATGGTCATAAGGAATCCAGGTGAAATGTATTGCTGGAATTACCAGGGTCACTAGGTTTGTGACCAGGATCTGGGACTAGAGTATGGTCTTTTTATGGTTTTGAGATTCTTCAAGGAATTACAGAGGGCCCTATTGTATTTTTGTTGGATGAGGGATGGATTTGTATTGTACTTTGATGCATGCATGTCGGGATAGCCAACCACACTAAGAATAGTATGAAATAAATTTAGATAATGATTAGACAGGGCAAGTGTTACATAGTGAAAAGGTCGCCTTTTAGTTGTTTTAAAATAGTATTATTTTTGCTGTTATTCAAGCAATTTTTTTTGTGTTTTTGTTTTGTGTGAGGTGTTGAGGGAAGATGGAGAGAGATGTGAAGAAAATGTCCATACATGGACATTTTGAAAAATGGCATAGAGAGGAATGTTATATAACATATGACATGGATTTTCGGTTCGTTTCTAGTGACCCTGTGTGCTTTGACAGACTGTCACACTGTGATGAGTAAACGGATGACAGCACATCAGGGCATTCTGGTACAACAGGTGTGTAACCGGAAGGAGATCACATGATGAGAACCACGTGGTCAGATTAAGACAGAGTGCAGAGAATCACAGTCAAGCGAGGGACATGCAGCCGATCAGAGGTGTCTCTGACGAGCTTGCAAGTGGATGCAAGCGTTGGCACCTCCTGGCTCCTGGAAGAAGATATGGGAAGAAGTCCTCTCTGAGTATATGTCTCTCCACCCATCTCTCACACACCACAGAAACATCAACCCTTTCGAGAATAAAGTGTGAGAGATATATTTTTATAAAGAAATGTATTTGTTTGTTCATTGAATTGCGTAAATTGTGGGTATACAACACATTTGTGAGCATGTGTGTAAACTTATGTTGAGTATGTGCTGTGGATGGATGTGTGTGCATGTATATGAATATCACAGTACACAGTAGGTGTAGGTACATATTTGTGCGTACATTTATGCATAGTTATGTATCTACATAAGTTTAAGCATATGTTGAGTATGTGTGTTTTGGGTATGGATGAGTGTTTGTATGGTGACTACTCATTCACTTCTCCTAGTCTAAGTGGAGATGGTCAGATAAGATTGAGAAGACTGCCCAAACTGCCACTTGAGAATTCAATTTTACATTTTTTTTCTTTTTATTAAGGGTGTTCTGGTGAAATACAGTCTGACTATATTTTTATATCAAATCTATGGGTTGCCTAGGTCAGGAAGTAGGGAAAGATTTACTCTCATATATATATATATACACAGGTATAGTCGATTGTTTAGAGAGATCCAACTAGGACAAAGTGACACTAGGATCCATGTCATGTCAAGTCTGAAAACTGAGCAGTGGCAAGTTAGAATTTGCACTGCACATGTGGAGGTGGGAGAACTAAAAAATGGTTTCAAATTGACATACACTCCCCTCTATGAGCAAATCCAGTTCTTTGTTTTCTCTTGCGACACAGTCTCAGGTTTTGTACACCTTGATTGGCATCTGCAATGATCTCAGCATGGGGTTACATAATGAGCAATCACACATGGTAGGCAAGGTGCCTCCATCACACTGCCTTACTCAAAGTTATAATGGGTGGAGAAAAAACAAAGAATTGTGGGTAATGAAAATGGTTACATAAGTTAATGACAGAATCAGTTGGCGACTGCTTTTGGTCAGGTCTCAAGCAAGCATATTGATAGACATAATGAACAAACAGCAGAAACTATTGCCTGAAGGACGGAGAGGAGAAAAGAAAAATAGAAGTAAGAAACATATGAATATCACAAAATCTACTTTTATCCTCATAGACTACAATCCTATTGTTGCTTTTGCAATAGATAATACAAAAATATGCAATAAAATCCTTGGATCTCATCAGATCTTCAGTAAACCAATAAGCACTAGTTTATGTTTACCATGCTGCTTATTGAGGATAGATGAAATTAGCAGGGGGCAAGCTTAAAAACATTGGATTATCTTTATATGCTATTTTATTTGGTAAAAGATGAATTTTGACACTGCTTACATTCATAACATTTACTTACCATATTTGATGGCATATAAGGTGCACTTTTTTTACTAAAAATGTCTTTTAAAATTTCCCTGTATCTCATATGCCATATGTAGATTAAAGATTTGTGATAGTCAGCTGAAATTAGCTACCTGGCAATTTCTATTAGCTTAGACTTTAGAGTAACTTTCCCATACCTATTGTCATTATGGAAAAGGTTATTATGCAGATTAAAAGTTTTATCATTGATAATATTCATTATATTAATTTCATCATGTTTAATATTAGTAATTTCCTTTTTCTTAATTTGCCCAGCTGAAATTGGGGTGCATCTTATACACCATCAAATACAGTAAATGATAACCACTGGAACAATAAGTAAATGGATACAAAGTAGGAACTCTACTACCAAAGATCCAAACCTGTAATTCACCAAGGCTTTATTAGTATAATTCTGTAAAATCTAGTAGTTCACTTTTTTTTTGTGAGGATCTGCATTTATGGTATGGGGGATGTATTTTGCTCTATATGAAACTGCTAAATTCTAGGAAAGTTTTAGTGGATGATTGGAATGCGGTCTTTGATCCCAAAATAGACTGGGGGGTCTAGCAGGGACACTATCACTTAGGTGCAAAATACTTTCTCAAAATTATAGACAAGCTCGATTTTGTCAATAAATTTTGAAATGAGCATCCAAATAGAGTATTATAGACTTGGGATGGCTTAAACTTGAGGCAGCTTTTTAGCTACATTGATAGAGTAGATGAATTTGATATAAAAATTTTCGGTAGCCTAAGCTTTTATAGTTTAGCTTACACAGAACATAGGTTGGCTGACCACTGGAAATTCAAAGATTTGGCCTTGCCATTTGCAATGAGAAGGACACTGTAATCTATAGTAGAGTGGACTTTCCAATTGAGAGATGGTATAGAAACTCAGTTGAGATGACGCTGACCTTCCTCAATAAGAAAGACTAAGCTCTACTAGTTAAGTCTAGGCTTAAAAGAATGGCGAGGAATATAGCCACATAGGAACTTGGCAGTGCTGTTTATCGACATATCGCTTGATGGATGACGCTAAACCGCATATAAAGACATGAGAAATTTTGATCCTATTACTGGTACTTTTCTCTAGGGAACTTGGTTTGAATTTGATTCTAATTTGGTCAACTTCCCTTGTCTTGAAGATATCAAAGTGGCTGGGTGCAAGAAGCCCATGACAGAAGACATTCGGAAAGTATTAAAGAAGGTAGGAATGGACAAACCTCCAGGCACCAATGAGATTCCCTACAAAGTACACTTGAGGCTGTTTATATTTGTACTCTTGCTAGCTATTTTCTACATCAACTGGATGAGGCAGGGGTCTAGTCTCCAGCGATGTTGAACCCTGAAGATTTTAGCAAAGGTCTTGGCAAACCGTTTGCAGATGTCTTGCCTAATCTGATTGCTCCTAAGCACACTTGTGCTGTAAAGAGCAGGATTGTTCAAAATGGTTTTGATTTGGTCCACACTTTCTTTGTGAAAGTCAATTAGGATACTACACTGATCCATTTAGATCAGTCCAAATCCTTTGAATGGGTTGACCATTGTTTTCTGGAGATTGTGGCTGAATTCAAGCTGAACTTTCACAGCTGTATCTTTTTGTATGCATGTCTTAGGGCTATGAGGGGAGTGAATGGAATAAAGCTAAACTCTTTTGTCTTGTCTTGATCGTATTATAAGGGGTGTTCATTATTGCCCTTGCTACATGTTCCTTTGTGGGAACTTTTTCTACATAAATTAAGGGTGAATACAGTCCTTTGTGAGGTTTAGCTAACTCATTCATCTCGGCAAAGTATTCTACCTAACAATATCAGTTTGCTTGTGAAGAGCAATGGCAAGATTGACAAAGCAAAGAAATTAGATCGTATGAAACAGTGATAGGCGACCAAAATTAACTGTAACAAGTTTGTCAGTTTACAGTTGATTTCATGTACCTGACTTGGTCCCAAACTTCAGTTGGAGATGAATTAGTTGGAGTTGTTGGAAAAAGTTCTGGTTGTATCTAAGCTGGTCATACAGAAACATTTCTTTAAAGGGGATGGTCATGATGTGTCTTTTGCAAATCTTCCCTCTCCCCATCCTTTGCCAACTTTCAGGGCTTCCTCTCCTATCTATCATTCTATACAGTCTAGAAACTGGTCTGTTCAGGTTTGTTTGGGTTCCTAGGGATCCTAACGTAGGTTGTAGGATCTGTTTTCACTCCTGAAAGCTTCTTGTGTTTGCAACAATGTGGTACTGCTGATACGATGAAACTTTCAGTGCTTACTTGGAATTATGAGAGTCATGATATAGATAATGATGTGGTGGGGAGGAAAGAAATTCACAGAGGTGAGTCTTTTTCACTTCAGCTTCTAATCCAATTCTTTAGACATCAGCTAAAAGTGAAGATAGGGATTGAGAGAAAGACACTCAGTGTCAGATTTCAGCAAAATGTGAGTGTTGTGTGTTTGTGTCAAGTAAGATGAGCCAATTCAATATTCAATATGGAACTTAATGACCTAGAAAAGGATCTGGGGCTTTTGAAAAGTTGAGTGGACCCAGTCCAGGTAAGTTAGAATAGATTTTGGCTTTTCATTTTGTGACAAAGGTCAACTTCACTTGCGTATAAAAGTGAATTTACCCTATTTTTATTTTTTAGTTCCCCATTTTAAGTGTTAGCATTCATTCCTTCCTGCTTTTAGATGACATAAAATTGAATACGTTGGAGATGTGGAAAAATTTTGAGGGTGTTTATTTGTGTAATTTTTAGTCTTTGTTTAATTTTCCTCCCTACCCATATCAACAGAAAAAGGTGAGAATTGTAATGAAATGACTGTGATTAAACACCCGTGTCTTCTTAGACATCTTCTAAAAATCAACTTGGATAGTATAAATTGGATTCCTCTCTCTAAAAAATAAAAAAATCATATCTATTCCCTTGCCCATGAGGTTATGATTACGTAGATGAGTATCACCAATCAACTTAGGAAGCCGTAGCCCTTGAGGTGATCGTGTCCACTGTAAGAGTATGGATGTAACTACAAAACACATCAGGTTAATTGGCCAAGCATTTACCATGACTGATTGATTTGGCATTGTGCGATGTGGATCTGTTGCTCAGTGGTAGAGTTTTGGATCTGCATTCCTAGGGATCCCATTGTAGGTTGTGGGATTTGTTTTCATTCCTGAAAGCCTAGTGTGTTTGCAACAATGTGGTACTGGTGATAGGATGAAACTTTCGGTGCTTACTTGGAATTATGAGAGTCACGATATAGCTTATGATGTGGTGGGGAAAAAAGGAATTCACAGAGGTGAGTCTTTTTCACTTCAGCTCCTAATCCAATTCTTTAGACATCAGCTAAAAGTGAAGATTGGGGTTGAGAAAAAGAGACTCAGTGTTGGATTTCCGCAAAAGGTGAGTGTTGTGTGTTTGTGTCAAGTAAGATGAGCTAATTCAGTATTCAATGTGGAACTTAGTGACCTTGAAAAGGATCTTGGGCTTTTGAAAAGTTGAGTGGACACAGTCCAGGTAAGTTAGAATAGATTTTGGCTTTTCATTTTGTGACAAAGGTCAACTTCACTTGTGTATGAAAGTGAATTTACCCTATTTTTACTTTTTTAGTTCCCCATTTTAAGTGTTAGCATTCATTCCTTCCTGCTTTTGGATGACATAAAATTGAATATCTTGGAGACGTGGAAAATTTTTGTGGGTGTTTATTTGTGTAATTTTCAGTCTTTGTTTAATTTTCCTCCCTACCCATATCAACAGAAAAAGGTGAGAATTGTAATGAAATGACTGTGATTAAACACCCGTGTCTTCTTAGACATCTTCTAAAAATCAACTTGGATTGTATAAATTGAATTCCTCTCTCTAAAAAAATAAAAAATATACTTCTATTTCCTTGCCCATGAGGTTATGATTACGTAGATGAGTATCTCCAATACATTTGGGAAGCCGTAGCCCTGGAGGTGACCATGTCCACTGTAAGAGTATGGATGTAACTACAAAACACATCGGGTTAATTGGCCATGCATTTACCATGACAGGTTGATTTGGCACTGTGCAATGTGGATCTGTAGCTCAGTGGTAGAGTTATGGTTCTGCATTGTGCGGTTGCTGGTTTGATCCCTAGTGGGTGGGGGATCACGGTATACACCGCTGATGAGACCTAATAAGATCAAAACAGCTGTCAGGTGGATCTGTATTTTGCATGCAGTGCTTGCAGAATTTTCTGATCATGGTAATTCAATTTATAAATGTATATCTAACTTGGATAGGTTTTAGGTTGGGTTCAAAATTTAGATCTATGGTTAAGGTTCCAGGGTGGAGGTAGGAATAGAAAGAGTTATTAGAGACAAGTGTTAGGGATTGGCTTTAGTGCTCAGTTAGGATTTAGGTGATTAGCTTGAAGAGTTTGATTTAGGGATTTGTAATTAGAATTATTCATATTTGGAATAAGTATGTTCAAGACACCCCGCAACAACAATTACCGACGCTGACTACGCCGATGACATAGCGATACTGGCAAATACACCTGACCAAGCCGAAACTCTTCTGCATAGCTTGGAACGAGCAGCAGCAAGCATAGGCCTCTATGTTAATGCACACCAAACGGAATATATGTGCTATAACCAAACGGGGGACATCTCCACTCTAGAAGGAACCCCACTTAAACTAGTAGACAAATTCACGTACCTAGGAAGCAGCGTCGAATCAACCGAAAAGGACATCGAAACGAGGCTAACGAAAGCATGGACAGCTATCAATAGGCTATCGATTATATGGAAATCAGACCTAACCGATAAAATGAAACGCATTTTCTTCCAGGCAGCGGTCACATCGATACTGCTATATGGATGCACTACATGGACGCTAACAAAACGGCTGAAGAAGAAACTAGATGGCAATTACACAAGAGTGCTGCGTGCAATCCTGAACAAGTCCTGGCAGCAACACCCCACAAGACACCAACTGTACGGCCTCCTGCCCCCTATCACGAAAACTATTCAAGTTAGACGAACCAGACATGCAGGACACTGCTGGAGAAGCAGAGATGAACTCATAAGAGATGTACTCTTATGGATCCCCACACATGGCCGCGCAAAAGCAGGGCGACCAGCTCGAACGTACATTCAGCAGCTATGTGAGGATACAGGATGTTGTCCTGAAGACCTACCTAGGGCGATGAACGATAGGGAGGAGTGGCGAGAGAGGGTCAGGGATATCCGTGCTACCAGCACGAGATGATGATGATGATGATGTTCAAGACAGGGTTGGATAATCAAGACAGGATGAGAGTTGGGAGGGGGATATTCAAGTCAGCATTGGAGTTAGGGAGATAATCAAAACAAGGTTGATGCATTGGGTTAGTGATGGGGACTAGGGTTCAAGTTGGAGTATTCAAAAGTGTATTAGATTGAAAGATTTAGCCGTGAGTATCAATTAGGAACATGCAGAGTTTAAAAAAAGGCGATCTAAGGGTGTAGTCAAAGATAGTTTGCTCGGATGTTTTTATTTCTGGTTAGTTGGTACATATATTTCGGATTGAGGGTAGAATACAGGTGAAACATTCAAAGAATGATGTGAGTTCAGAGCGGTTTAGAGTTAAAATTGTTTATGCCAGTGCCAGAAGACTTCAATGAATACATAGACCTCTTTCTCCCTCACTCATGAAAACTTTCCACTTATGCAATAATTTCCATTATATACAGTTACACACAGCTATGCATGCTCATCCTAAACATAGACTTTAGAAATATTTCATAGTTTCAGAATGATTTCATTTGGCAATCAACACACCAAATTGAAAGTCTAAACAGTTGTTTGCCAACATTTTTGTGGTCTCTTTCCCCTACCTACCTATGCTTGAAAGTATGCAACACTCATCAAAAGAGAATGGTATGTTTGATTTATATAAGAAAACGGATATTACACTTTGATTATAAACAAAATGCAAAAAACGGGACCACAAGCTCAGATAAATGCTGTCTAACACCAAAACCTTTGACAATGTATGTACGATAATAGTGAAAATTTAACTTAAACTCTAAATCTGTTGTCTTTTTAATTGATATCAATAGGTGATTTAAAACTTGGTGGTGGTATGTTACAGATTCTCACAATATTGGGTCATATTGCTGATAAAGCAATTCTCATTTCTTTGTCAACAGTTTTGAAATTTTCTCTTGTCTTTGTCCTAATATTCGTAGAGTAGAGAAAGAAGATTTACATAGTAAAGTTGAAAACTGAAGCAGAATTACCAAAGATTTTCTGGATTTTGTTGGATACTGCATTGAATTTTAAATCCCCAAACTATCCAATTCCACTTCTAATTATCGTAAACTTAAACAGCGACCATTCCTCTGTTCAACAACTTTTCTGTTTCTTTCCGGGTAAATTCGTTTACTACAGATCTTATGAAAGGACATACCTTTTAATATAGTCTTCAAATAAAATTTGCAATTTCTACGAGTTTTTAAGAGATAATTCATTCAGTGTAACAAAGCTACTTCCCTAAAATCGTTAGTTGCTATGGAAACTTTTTTTTCCTGTTTACCTGAAATGATGAAAATTCTGATAGGTTTTTCAATGTTTGTAGTAAAAAAAAAAAAGATATCTATTCTAATATTAATAATTTGAGGATAGTACTGTTCATAAATGAATCCCCAACGATTTATTACTCCATCTTGTTATAAGGAATTTCCACGAATTAAGTTGAGTATCAATCGGAAAAGAATAGTTTTTAAAGATATTGCGATTAAATTTTCATTATAAAAATCAATTGAAATTTTAAAACCACCCAACCCCAAAAAACCTGAATAATGTATTTGAATAGCAAAAGTCACTGTCAACACAATTTATAGAATAAAATACATTTCTACTATATAGAAATTATTTACAATGACTTTTTTTATCATTAAATCCATATCAATGCATACCTATTTTCATTATCCACTTTATCTTTGTAATAAAAATAATTGTAAAGGGATTATTGTAATAAAATCATTTCTTTTTTTATAGCAAAAATAGTTCTCAATGCATTTTTGTTGTAAAAATCGTTGTCCAATTCAATAAAAATGCAGGGCACATGGCGTAACGGATATAGGTATTTAGTTTAAGAACTTCTTAGTGAAATTATATAGAGGTTCAATCTTCACTACAGGTTTGTCAAGTCGGCTGGGGCTGTAGAATACACCGACTGCACCTCCGCGGAGGCGTAAGACCCCACCCCAACGAGTGTCCTGCACATGACACTAAATGATTTGATGGTGAGGTTGCAGTGATGCTGTGTCCGGCTGTGCTGTGGATTTTCAAGCTCTAGATGTAACACTACGGTTTGTACCATCTGGGCACTTATCTTGGGCACAGCACCAACAACAGTTTGGCCCTGCACCAATTATAACATTATCGCTTGGTCCAGTATCAAATGTGATACAATGTTCTGGGGTCAGTTACCATTTGTAATGCTATCGTTTCGGTGCAGTACTAAATGTAACAATATCTTGGCACAACAGTCACAACAATCAACGCCGATACCAGCGCCAAATGTAATATCATTGTGCATGACAACACTTGTACTAAATGTAATAATAATGATTGGTCTTATTCTAGTAACGGTGCCAAATGCAGTACTATAGTTGACATAGTACTTTTACTTTGGTCTTATCACGGTAAAGGCATCAAATGCATTTCCAGATAGTCTGTTTATCAAATCTGTCTGTGCTCACACTGTGTTTGAAAAATTCACAGATAGAGAATGACACATTTCATCAGGAACTTCTTTTGATGGTCAGGGTAATCTGTTGGAACAAAGTTACCTGAGTGTTGGCTACTCAAAAACAAGAAGCACTCTCTGTTAACAATTAACAATCATTAATTGTTTGATGTTCAGACTGCATACAGTAGAACAAGGGAGAGAGAGAGAGAGAGAGAGAGAGAGAGAGAGAGAGAGAGAGAGATTTATGAACAGAAACATAAAGAGACCCAACGGAACTCTCTGAACGCCAACTGACACAACTGACAACTTTTTCAAAATTTGCCAATATATCTAAATTCAGGGTATCTGTAGTGTTATGTCATCTTGCTAAGTTATTACATCACCCACACATGTCCAAATTCACCGTTTTCATTTACTCAATCAAATTTGTGATAAGACATGAATCTATTTTGTTTACATTTGGGTCTTCCTGTGTTGGTCGTTGGTGTACTGGCTTGAACTTTCCAATTTGACTTAAATTTCCTCTCAAAGATTTCAGCTCACTTAACAGCTCAGTGAAAACAGTTGGATTTATCAACACATCCACAGATGAAGAACAAAATCATGAAAAATACTCTGACTAGGATATTTACTACTGTTAAAATAGAACCAAACATAAATGATGAAGTTGAGATAAAAGAAAAAATTATAACAAGTGAATTATTGAAGAATTAGGAGGACCAAATTTACTATTTAATATCTTCAACAAACCCCCTTTATTGGAAAATAGAAATATTCGTGAAGTGATTAAAAAGTATCTCACAAGTTCAGAGGAAATGCTAAAAGCATATTTGGTACTCGAGTTATCAGAAAGTATTCGAAGAGCATTGAGAAGACAAATAACACTTTAAACAAAATGTTATTGTGTTCTGAAGAAATGGTGAATGGAAAAGGCAAGGTTCGGTTATAGGAAAAGATAATGTAGTCGTGACAGATATAAAAACACTCATGTTCATATACGACAATAGCTTATTCAGAGCTTTAGAGTCAAAAGTCAGAAAGAAAAGCAAAGTGTACACCAGATTCTCCCAAGTAATATGAGACTTAAAAATATTTACAAGAATAACGGAGTAATTCACTCAATATTTCACCAGCAACCCCCACGAGATTTCAGTAAGATGAGGTTTCATAAATTAACACAAGCTAACACAACCCAAGATGTATACGAATTTATTGCTAACAAAGAAACAAACCGACCAAGTGTGGCACTTAATTTTGGCCAGAGTGGAAAAGGGAGAAGTAATCCCTGACGATACGACACCAAAAAGCTACCTCATACTACTTGCCGAAAATAGCTGTGCGGGCGTATCGTTGACGGTAGATATGACAGACTTTATCTTATTTTTAGTACTGGCTTGAAGACATGGCCCCTTCGTGTCCGAGATATTTTTTTGTCTTCATCTACCCGGAGTGCTTGGCTTTAGTTCCGTCCGCCACAAACCCTGTCCAACAACTAACTTTCTTATTATCTATTTCCGCTGGTGGGAAGAAGGCGCCACTTCCGTTTTAGGGTCCCAGCTTCTACCTTCTTCCTTCCCGTGTCAGGCGACCCGAGTGAGGTCACAGAATATAAACATCTGTGGGTCTCCCCTCTGTGACCTACATTTTTTCTTAACGGTCATTCTTTGACGGCTTGCTACTGTTAATTCGAACACGAGGATAGTAGTAATCTTATTTCTATCGTCTCAGTGGGACACCACGTGACACTATGATAAAAAATCATTATGATGTACTGTTTTTGCTGGGACATGATCAAATAAATAAATTACTATTATATTTCGCGTCCATGTTTGAATTCTACATAAAATTGACTTCTGTCCATAATAAACAAGTTTATGAGTAGTCTGCTGTATTGTTATCAATTTTGCCACATTTTAAATCAATATGACCACCTAAAAAGGGAACTCTAATTTATATTTATCTTAATTTTTCTACATATTGATATTCATTCACCTATTTCAATAACATTAAAAATACACATTATTACTTTGTCACATTGTTAATAATACTTCATATTTCTGCAATTATGCATATATTCAGTGAGATTTACAGGAGTACAGCTTTATCCTAACCTGTTAAACATTTTTTACTAGAAACAGTAAATAAAGATGTTTATGATATCCAAGTATCATTTATATATATATTTATATATATATATATATATATATATATATATATATATCTGCATAAGCTTTCATATCATAAAGGTCTTCATTTATTGCTTCTACTAAAAAATTGTTTAACTGTTTATGATTCTATTATTTATAATATTAACTTCTCAATAATAGACAAATGAAAATTTTCGATGCGTTTCTAAAAAAAATGTTCTTGTAAAAATGTTTTTTTCTTACCTGAATGGAAAATTTTTGACAGGATTCTACAGCAGGTTCCAACATTGAATTTGGATTTTGATGGGCAAAGTTAGTCCAATGAATTTTGTATTTATATGTTTCAATATATTTTTTGTTGTGCTTCTTCCTTTTCAGTATCAGTCCATTTTAATTAAATTTAATTTCCAGAAATTCACTGAAGATGAATATAATAAAATCATAAGCTTTCTTATATGTTGTATTTGGAGATTTGTCTTTAATTTTGTATTTTTATTGAACACCTATGAGGAATTTGATCAACCTTAATTCACAAGTGGTTCTTTCAGTGATTTCCTTATCTTGGCTGGGTTTTTTTCATCACAATTCATTACACTGGGAAAAAAATTATTCAATGAGTTTGAAATCATTCACATAACAATACTTAACACATCACTCGATAAATCCCGGCCTGACATATAGATGGTGCGACTAATAAAAAATCCATATGATTTTTATAAAGGGGTAACCTTCAAATGGCCCGTCTCAAAATTTGTGACCAATCAGATTATTAGTTTACAAATTTCAGTTATTTAAGTGAAGCTACTGTCACAAATTTTTAAAAAATAGGAAAATCATAATTTCGTGTGTTGATAAAGCATTGCTTTCTGATAGGAAAAATACTGTTCAAGCAAAGCAATGGCTTGATAAGTGTTATTTGGGCTCTGCTCTGTCAGAAACAACTGTTAAGAGGTGGTATGCTAACTTTAAACCCAGTCATACAGACACAAATGATGCTGAATGCTCAGGTCGCCCAAAATCGACAGTTGTCCCTGAAAACACCAAATAACTCCACAAAGTCGTTTTGGCTGATCATAAATTGAAGTTGTGTGAGATAGCAGAGGAGTTGAAGATATCAGAAGTCTGTGTATTCATCATTTTATATGAACATTTGTCAATGAGGAAGCTGTGTTCACAATCGATCAAAAACAACGCATCAATGATTCGAAGCGTTGTTTGCAACTGTTTCAACACAACAAAAAATAAGTTTTCGTTTAACATGTGACAATGGATAAAACATGGATCAACCACTTCACTTCAGAGTCAAATCGGCAGTCAGCTGAGTGGGTAGCAGTATGTGGTAGGGGAAATTTCGCCCCGAAGTAGGGACAATAATAGGAGTAATAATAAAGGTAGATATGCCGTAAAATTAGAAAATGGCAAGTGAAAAAGGTGCATCTTTGAAAAGACCTAGGAGGTATTGGCCGTGAGGACTTTGGTATATTAAAAAAAAATAATATCACGTGAACTTAACAGTTAACTTAAAGTTGGAAATATAATCCGTATTGATTACAGAAAAAAACCCTTAATTCTAGAAATAAACGATATTCTCAATTATAGATGTTTATATGAATTGTTTATATCAGAATGTTGGATGCAAGAAAATCATATGAAATTGTACTTTGGGCAATGTCAGAAGGTAGCACACATGCTAGAGGATGGGTGAATCAATTATGCGTGGCATCACGTGATTAACAGGAGGTGAAGATATTCTCAATAAATAAGCCTCACCTCAAGCCAATGTGAGAGTTTTGCTGTAACAGCTGAGGCAATTTTCTGATCCATACTGTGATTGTTGACGTGTTAGAGACGGCCAAGCCTCGGTGTGAGGAAATCATCTCTGGGCAGATGTGACTTCATCCATCGAGAAAACCTGTCAGAAAATGAATCAGGCGTTCTGCAGGTGCATGTGCCGTTAAAAAGCCTGATAAATGAAAATCACTAAACAAACTGCTAAACCGAAAGTTAAGAGAAAAACCATCGCTCTCTAATAATCAATTCTCGAGGTACTGTTATATAAGAGACGTTTCAATTTATTTACTTTTTCTTTATGAACTGTGTTTATTTCATGTATTGTTGGTATTATTATCTATATAAAAAAATAAAACCTTTCATAAAATCGGATCAGTTTGGGTTTTTTTTTTCTGATGCTAACACGATTTCAGCCTGACGGTCCTGCAGGTGGACCAGCAGATAATCTTTGGACCCCATAACCGCTCAATAGGATCAATCACAACATGGGCTGTTGAGAGGATCCCCAGAGAATAAGGTCTAACCTGTAACACTGAAATCACAGCCGAAATTGTGAAGGACGGTGGTTGAGTGGGGTTAGGTTATGGTGTTACATCAATGGTGAAGTGTTGAAGAGTCGTCCTTACATTAACCGTAGCCATGACAAGGATCATTGTACAGCTGGTCAAACCCGTTTAAAGTGACCAAAGACGCAAATATCAGCAGGCAAGTTTTTGGCCTCCATATTTGGGGATGTGCAAGGTATTTTGTTCATCAATTACCTTGAGAAAGGAAGAACCATCAACAGCAAATATTATGTAGCATTAATGGTGGATTTGAAGGAAGAAATCACCAAAAAACGGCCACAAATGAAGAAGAAAAAAGTGCTCTTTCACCAAGACAATGCACCGTGTCACAAGTTGATCACAACGATGGCAAAACTACATGAATTGCGCTTCAAACTGCTTCTGGACCCACACTATTCTCCAGGTTGGTTGGCTTTTATGGCATATCAACCTTTGTAGGTTATTTAACGCCAAATTCTGTTTATGTATATACATTCAACCAAAGATTTGTTAATGAATACTTAATAGGTAAAATTTTCTACTTGCAGGATTTCATTTGTTTGCACTTGATTAACCAGTTTTAATTTGTCATATCTTTTGGTACAACTCTGTCTCTCTCAGGAAGGACAGAACATCATCTATTTTGACGTTCTCAAACAGATCAGTTGAACTATTCACTTTGAAAAATCGCTTTCTGATGACAGCGAAAGTTCTGCATTCTATAAGAATGTGCTTAACTGAGCAAGTTGTCTGACAGGGCAAACACTGTAGTTGTGGTTCCTGTTTCAGTTTGAAAGAGTGAGTACACCTTGTATGACCAATGCAACTTGTTCTCTTCTTGATTTTTTTAATACTGGTCTCCACTCTCCCAAGGTTGGCTGAATTTGGAAGAGTTTATCGAGGATGTTATTGCTCCATCGTTGTTGCCATTTTTTGTGAAGGAATTTAATAATTGTTGGTTTCAGATCAGTATATGGAATCCTGGATTTACCGAGGGTCAGATCTTAGACCGATTTGGCTGCCAAGTCTGCTCTTTCATTCCCTCTCATACCAATGTGACTTAGGGTCCAGCACAAAATTATTTCTTTTCTATTTGACATTGAGTGTAATCTACCTAACAGTTTAATGATAAGAGGGTTCTGAAATTTTTTATTTCTTAATAATAGCAAGACAGAGAGTGAGTCTAAGAATATCATAAATTTCTTATGTTTACTCTTCAAGATGATGTTGAGAGCTAGATCTATTGCACGGGCTTCTGCTGTGAAGATAGAGCTTTCCATTGGAAGAGCTTTCTTAAGAATTGTTTTGTTTAAAACAGCCACACACGCTGTTTTATTGTTGTTCTTGGAGCCACCCGTAAAGACAAAGAGGTGGTTGGGATGGTGTTGGAGAATATAGTGAAATTTCTCTTGATAAGTGCTGGGGTGGGTTTTAGTTTTGGAATGTTCATTCAGTTCGAGAATCACTTTGGGAGTTTTAATGATCCAGGGTGGTGTTTGTGGAAAAGTGCTTTCATGTATGTTATTAAGTGGTATTTTTTATTCTTGTAGGGTCGACTTAATCCGAAGGCCAAAAGGTTCTATTGTTTTTTTCTTTTCTTTCAAAATGTTGCTTGTATTTTGGGTTGAAGGTGCAGTCATAAGCTGGGTTGGATGGGAAAAATTTCAGCTTTATGGAGCATTGGAGAGCCAGTTTTTCATGTCTTTGTGTAAGAGGTGGTTCATCTGCTTCTGTGTATAGGCTTTCAACAGAAGTGCTATATGCTCCAAGGGCTAGTCTAAGTCCTTAGTGGTGTATGGTATTTAGTTCTTTCAAGTATATCTTTCTGGCCGCCCTATATATAAAGCAGCTATAAATGAATCTTGATCTGATTAGTGAGCAATATAATTTTAATAATGTTTCTTTGCTTCCCCCCCCCCCAGTTAGTGTGTGCTATAGTTCTAAGTAATTGTATGGTTTTGTTACATTTTGTTCTCAAGTATTTAATATGTGGAACAAAGGAGAGTTTGTGGTCAAAAATGATTCCTAGTTATTCATAGTGTTCAACAATTGGTATTTCGGTGTGGTCAATTTCAGTACTGGATCTAGGTGTAGCTTACATTGGTTGCAGAAGTGGATGCATTTCGTTTTTTTTCTTTTGAAAATTTTAATTCATTCTCAGTGGTCCATTTGGCTTCTGAAACCAGATTGGTATTCTGTTATTAATTTATTGGTTTCTAAATACCAAATCAATCTGGCATTTACCATTCTTTCTAATGTTTTGCAGACACAACTGTTAAGAGAAATGGGTCTGTAATCTTTTGCGTTTGTATTGTCTTTGAAAGGTTTGGGTATCGGTATAACTGTAGTTTCTTTCCATATTTTAGGTATGTCACCTCTCTTCCATAAATCGTTGAAGATTTGTAGGAAATTTGTGGATGGTTCAGGTAATTCTTTCAGGAACTGATTATATATTTTGTCGGGTCCGACTGCTGTATTGTGTGCTTTGTTGAGGGATTCTTTTAGTTCTGCTATAGAGAAAGGTTGGTTGTAGCTTTCACACCCTTTGTAATGCTACCAGGGAGGGCTCCCTGGGCAAACCAATGGTTGAACACATCCGTCAGAATAGGGACAAACATGTGCGACATCCTCAAGTACACTTCGTAGGGTAAACGATCCAGTCCAGGCCGATCTGCTTCAACGCACTACGGACTTCAAATTCAGTAACCACACCCTCGCAACTCGCCGCTTCTGCCTCCCCAAGGCAGGGGAAGTCGGATAAATAGTTGCGAAACTTCTGAACCTGGAGGTCAGGACAGCAGGCAAAGCGATCTCGAAAGTGTGTCCAGAAAGCCTCACGAATCTCACGGCTCGATCTCAGCACGCACCCGTCCGGGGCGTTAACGTACTCGATGTATCGAGGGAACCTTCTCAACTCTTCCTTACGCATAAATGCGTTACATTTCACGGCTTCGTTCGGAACTCTTTTTAGCCTATTTCTAACTACAAAACCCTTGTAACGCTCGCTAGCCTCGCGCTGAAGGTTCCCTTAGGTAGATCTATGGCTACGGAGTCCCCCTCCTTCCACCACCCGGGAAAGTCTATCTTCTAAGGATTTCGCCTTCTTAGCCCTATTTAGAGTGAGCTGTTGGCTGTATTTGATGGCGAAATCCCGAATCCTATACTTAAGGGATACCCACCACCTATTCCCAATAAACGCCCCCACTAATGCCTGCTGAATTAGGTTTTCCAGTCGTATCCGGAAGTGCCATATCTCCACCCCGACCGACCCTATCTATATAGGGGTCAAGGATCGCATTCCAATCCCCCACTAGAACTCTCCGCCTCAAGGCATCCAGGAATGGCCCCAACCGCCGGAGGAAGGGGCGTCTCTCCGAAGCAGTATTGGGCGTATAAACCGCAGCTATCCGAAACTCAAAAGTTTTCACGGCAACATCAGCCACTAGCAGCCGGCCCCCGTCACCTGCAAAGACAACATCAACAATCGCATTAAGGCTGCATCAAACTAGCAAAGAGACCCCAGGGCTGAGACGGCTGCCGAATGCTGAAAAAACGACAAAGTCATCCCTAAGCACCCGACAGTCCACCTCGCAAATGAAGTGAGTCTCCTGCACCGCGGCGACATCTACGCACAGGTTCGAGAGTTCAGCAAACAAGTGCACACACTTGCTTGCATCCCTCAGTCCCCTTGCATTTAATCTGGCAACGTTTAAAGCTATCCTGGCACACTTACCTACTCAGTGTCGACGATGGGCCGGAAATCCTCGGGAGTGAGGATGCCAACAGCCTGTCTCAAGGAGCCAGTGCCGAGTTCAGTATTCACTCGGCCATCCCTGGACACTCCGCCAACATCCAGCGGGAACCGCGCCTTTAGTGACCTATAAAAAGAGGGGTGAACCAAAATGGGGACCCTCCCTGAGCAAAACGGAAAATATCGTTTTAAGGAGGAGTGCTCCAATTCCGCCAGCTCAAGGCCCGTGTCGGTTTGACGGACAGTATCCAAGAACTTCCACACACCCTTGGAACGGTCGCCAGCCGAACGGACGAAGGTGGTCACCATGGCTGCACTCCTGAAGTTGACCAGATTGCCAACTCTTTTTTTGTTGATTTTCTCCGGGTCCAGCAGTGGCTTCAGTGACTTTCGGAGCTGGTAATCTGCCACCGATTTCGGCCCAACTGTACACAGAGCCACTGCCTTCCTGCACTGCTCGCTGGTGAAGTCCTGTTTTATCTGGTTCGCCGCTTTGGCTTGCCGCCAGGGTGACTTAGGTGTGGACTCTGTTGCTACTGGTTTGTTTTTATCCGAGATCAAGTCCGGAAAAATTCAGGGGATGAGGACGGGCTTAAAGATGGGAGGGACAAAGTTCTTGGGAGATTTTTCGAAATTGGTCTTTCCTGGGAAAGGGATCTTGCCGTATGCAAGATTTGATAGGGACGGGTTTTTGGTAACTGGGGAGGATGATGAAGCAGTTCAGAATGGGGATGAAGTTGTTTTATTTGCTGGGGAGGTTGAGGAGGTTGTGGGGATTGTGGAGGTTGTGAAAATTGTGGGGGTTGAGAACATTGTTGTTCAGGGGAGTATGTTGTGGAGTCCGGTATTGAGTGGGAGGTGGTGGAGGAAGAGGTGGTGGAGGAAGTGGAGGAAGAGGTGGTAGAGAAAGAAGTGGTGGAGGAAGTGATAAAAAAGGAGGTGGGAATGTTAACTACAGTGGGGCTTGTTGAGGGAGAGGTTTTTGGGGAAAGGCATTGGAAGGGCCTTCCAAGAGATCCTCAGGGCAGGGTGGCCCTGAAAATATTTTCTTGGCAGCTCCCTCTCTGCTACTTCTCCCCAGGCAAATGACTTTTTTTACTACTAATCAACTTTGTGTGAGTCTTAAGTAGTGCCTGCTCCAATCTCAAGCCAGTCACTGATTGACTGAACTAGTCTTATTTAAATTAAACCAATCTATAACTTGTTATGAGAATCTCTCAGGTTCAATTCCTGATAAGTCACAAGTTAACACTATATATGATCAATATTCTCTGTCCCTCCCTATTTTCGGTCATGTGTCACATTTGTATATTTCTTATAATATTCACAAGCATCTGTTTCTAGCTACCAGTTCTTGAAGAATGATACATAGTATCTTTTAAACCTTGTTGTTTGCAAACAAAAGGAAATCAGATACAACCTTTGACTCAATATTGGTTCCAGTTTGCCCTCATCTGAACTAGGGTAATTTAAATGAATTTTCTTTTTCTTCTCTCCTCTTTGGGTCTTCTCTTCCTCCTCCCCACCTTACATTTTACTTTCTGCCTTCTGTATTGTTGTTTTTATTTACAGCAAATTCTTGTACAAGATGTAAACCAAAAAAGATATTTTTAGGAATGAATCCACTATTAAATGCGATTTTAAAGTTTTATACTCACAGCATACTGTTTGACTAATATACAGTATGGTTAAATGCACCCCAACAACAAACTTTCCAATTTTCTTCTTGCTTTTTCCACATGCATTTTATTTAAAACAGAATCTTTGAATAATTAGTGCTTCTAATTTTTCCCTAGTCACAGTGAAATATCCAACATGTTTGATTGTGACATTAATCTATGGTCCTCAAATAATCTTTTAAAAACTGATTTTCAGTGTAGAGTCTGCTTTAAAAGAAAATAGATGTCTCTCCAGTGTTTATTGAAACTAAAAAAAGCAGAGATTGTGTCATCAAGGGAGAAGATGAAAAGAAAGTCACCAGATTTTCACAACAGTAAGAAAGAAACCAAATGACCATCTTGAAAATACTGTTTATTTAAAGGTTACAAATTTGGTCAAAGATAACACTTTTCTTGGGGTTTTTGTGATATTTTGTTTTCCTTGGAGACCTATGCTTTATTTGTCCATCAGCAACATCAGATTGACATTTACAACTTAAATCAAAAGAATGACTGACCCTATTTCCAGCCCTAAACTTAACTCCTGGCTAAATGCTTCCTTACTAAACTTCTGAATATCACTTACTAAGCCAAACCTCTTAATTCTTAACTTATTCACTTCCTCAATCACTGCTATTGAGCAGGATTGGATATATAGAAAGCCAATATAAAAAAGACTTCAGCTCAAACACTTTATACTAGAAAACCCTGCTTTCAGAATAATACAGAAGAAGGGAGACCTGGGATTGAATTCAGGTCTCCCAGACCATTGGCAAACACTCTACCCACTAAGCCAATGAGCTGGTTTAACAGTTATAATACCAATCTTTAAATTTTGTTATTTACTGTAGCAACAGATTGTAGCATAAGAGTTAAAAGTTCATGAATTAAAGATTTTCTCTGGATGACATAATTTCAATCTTAAATATTATATTATGATGTGGGTTGAATCCTGTCATTGAATGACTGAAGACTAAATTTGTAATTCATTGTTCTTCAAAGACAAGTAATTACTTCAAGATGATTTCATATATTTATAAGCTGTTTGTAAGTTAAAATCCAAATCATTCTTTTTTATGATTCTAGTAAAGTTAAAATCAAATGATTGATTTTAATGGCATGCCAAATGGTCTAAGGTTATTTTATGCCTAGAAGTTAGGGAATTGCATTTATTGTACATTTATATATGTTTTTTGTGTAGTTGTTTAAGAGAGTTTTGTGTTTTTTATGTTTTTGTTTATTTCTTGCACAGTTATAAAAAGTAAAGTTGGCGACCTTAGTCGAGGGTGACCCGAAGGCTTCCTTTTCAATAGCTACTACATCAAGATGTTGGGAAGGGGGCTACTCCATTTCCTGGATTGCTCCATTTTACCCTTGATCCATACCTTTTAATGCTGAGTGCTAAGCAAGGCAGCATCAAGTACCATTTTTTGAGTCTTTGGTATGACTCGACCTGGAGATTGAACCTAGGTCTCCTGGACCATTGGCAAACACTCTACCCATTAGACTAATATTGAATATGAATTATTTTTAAATAGATCTATTTGAACCATAGACACGACCCTAAAAGGTTCAACCACTTTGAATCAGAATCAATTTTGGATTTATGATAAAAAAGGGGTACCCTATAGTTCCCAGATCTCCAGAACTGGAGTCTGAACATCAGATGCAGTCTAGCATCATACTCAATACACTTCTTTTTTGTTGGGGCTTTTTCCTCTGCAGAGAAGACATTCATCATGTTCCAAGCTCTGCTCACAGGGTTAGAATTAAAATCAGTGCAATACAATAACTACTTCTTGATAAAAATTGTAAGATATTGGCTTATGGACTCTTAGATGAGAGATCATTTTTCTTTCTTTTATCTGATATAATATTTCAAACATTCTGTCAAAAAGCGAATTTATGAGCAAATCATTGTTGCGTAAGTTTGAGAAATTGTAGATTAGCAGTTTAATTTAGTTTAACCAAGGAGTTAATCAAGGCACACGGACTTAAATATGTATGCAATGCTGGATTTGATTTTCTCAGGTGAATTTAATGTTAAAAAATATGCACCACCTACTCCAATACTCTCATGCATAAAAAATGGTCATTTATCCCAGCTCATCTGGCTAATTTTTCAGTCATTTTACTTAAAATTTCTTGTTCCTCAAAGATACCTACATTGGAAAAATTAGGTCTAAAAAAGTTTGGGTTACCATGACTGCACTTTTAATCTGGACTATTAATACATCTGTAATGTATTCTTTTACAGGATTTAAAAAAAGTAAAATTTAAATTTGAATAGTTTATTAAAATATAAAATTGGTTCATTTTGCTCTGATGTTTTTACAGAATGTCTTTATTTTTCTATCATTTCAAAAACGTAGGTTTTTACATTTATTTTGTTTGATTAGTTCCAAAGAGAAGTGAATGTAACAGATTATTGAGAGTAAGTGTGTATATGTATATGGAAATGTGAAATTGATCCAAGTATTCACTTCCAAAGCAGCCTCTGTTAGTTAAGAGACAATGTTTATCCAAAGTTGCCAAGCAGCTGATCCAAACAGACTGCATATTTCATTAGAAAATAAATGCCTGTCTTATAGAGTTGAATCAGTTTTGCACAATTTTCGTTCTTCCTCACATACAAGTCATGGCGGAGACAATAACTTCCTTTGCCTCAAAGCCAACTGCCCAAATGACGAAATTAGCTGGTTTATATGCAATGAAGGTGGGCACAAATTTGCATAGGCATGCCATGATCACACCACAAATGAGACAAAACAAGAACACAACCTATAAATTCACCTTTTAATGGTGGCTGCTATCTCTTAAGGAAACTTGACATGCCAAATGTGTTTTGCAGGAGGTAAGTAAACGGTGAAGAGAGAAAAGGAAGCAAAAAAAAAAAAACAACAACAGAGTAACACCAAAGAGAGACAATCCGTCACTGGAACTCAGTTACTTGCTGAACCCTCCTCTGGGCAACAACGTATCCAACCATCCTTCAAATTGTTCACCAACAACACTGTCTTCACTATTAATCTCTATACCTCAGGGGCAAAAGAGTTCTGAGCCAACCCTCACTATGCCCTTCTTTTATAGTTAGCAAAGCATGCTGGTCACACGTGGTCAATATGCATAAATATTGCAGTGCCAGCGCGTACTAGTTTTCTCCTTGCATTAACACTCAGCACACCAGACAAAGACAAGATCTTTTATGACAACGATTAGGTAGGTCATTATCTGATTCAAATTCCTGACCATCACGTCTGCAACACTCCCCACTGATCTCTGGATCACACAAATGATAGTGCAAGTGTGGTCTTTTGTTTCGGGTGCTCCTTCAAAGAGGGACCATTTGGATTTCCTCCTCCTCAGGGGAACTCTCACTGGACATGTCAGGGTTTGTTGGTGAACCACCAATATCAGAGGAAATGCTTTCTGAACACAAGTCCAAGTAGATTGGTTGCTCACCGTCTTCTGTGTCACCTTCGTTATCTGAGGGATGTGATCCTCGAAAAGGGCGTAGATCCTTAATATGACAAGGTGTTCCATTGACCAGTACCAACTGCTAACTGGTCACCTCAGTTATGCGTCCGGTTCCAAACTTGGTTGTGCACCTACCGTGAGGGGTCTTAACCCACACAATATCCCCCTTTTTGTATCTCCCTCCAGTTATTTGTGGTTCTGGTGGGGGTGTGGCATCAATATTTCTCACTCTGATGTGGTACCTATGCAGTATGTCAGCCGGTGATGTAGAAAATGAGAGGCTGTCCTTGGGTATCACGTTGTACCAGTAGACCACTTCCAATTCAGGACAATTCTTCCTGGCTACAATAATTTTGATGCTTCTGTGACTGCGTTCCATGATGCCATTCCTGGCTGATACGTGAGTGAACCTTAAATACACACCCCAGCTGCTTGGGAATTCCTTAAATTGCCTGCAAGTGAACATGGTGTCATTGTCAGTCAATATTTTGGCAGGTGGCCCTCATTCATAAAAAATCGCCTCCAGCTGACGAATGACACTGATAGAGTCTTGCTGTCATAGTGGCTGTCATACTGCAAAACGAGAGGGACCACAATCAATCAGCATCAGAAAATGTCCACCATCGTAATGGGTTACATCCATTGCTAACCTGCTCCAGTTTTTCTTCACGCTCAGATCCCCTTTTTCCTAACAAACTAGCTCTAGATCAATCGATTGGCAGGCTTCACAGGCTCTGACAACTGATCTAACTAGTTCTTTGGACACCGTCAGGTCAATGATCCTCACAAAGTACAGCGTCCTCTTAACGCCCGGGTGGCCACTCTTTTGGTGGATGTCAGTCACTTGAATTTTGCTTAATTGGCGTGTTACAATAGCACAACTTCCAGCATTAGTTCTCCTCCTTTCTTGTGTCGATCTAGTCATCTTTGAGGTACTCTGGTGATGCTGTCAGCACAGTTTTGACAGGATTTCACCAGTGTTATGTCCATCGTCAGTGGATACTCCTCTACTAAAGCTTGCAGTGTTCCCAAGTGCCACCTCACCAGCATCTTGCTAGCCACCTTTGGGTTTACATGCGCCTTCCCTGTTAGGGTGTTGGACACCCACCAATGCATGCATACTGAATCGGTGACTACATGCAACACTCATGCCTACCATTGAAGGGCCAGATTCACTCCTTTAATCACTGCATCAAGTTTGGCCAGATTGATGTGCCTAGGATCATTAATTGGACGCAACCAACAGGCATCTTCTACAATGCTTCCATTTACACCCAGTGCCATTCCCATAGCTATGGACCTTCATCTTGTTACCATCTATGCACCAGTCTCCCCCCGCCCCCAACAGGATCTGACTCGCATACTCTGGCCATTGTTTCCAGCAGCATACGACTGAGAGAGGCATCCCTGACTTCATCGTCCCAGTTCTTAGTTAGCGCACTTGTTTGGTGCTTAATAAATGCAGTTGCCACCTTAAGCCAGCCGCACACAGGGAAGTGGCCAATCAGTTTTCCACACAGAAAATATGCACCAATGGGTTACTATGCGGGGGATTTCTGGAATTTTACTTCCTTGTTTCCATCAGAGGGAGTCATTCTCTTCCCAGTCACTTGGGATCTTTACAGAGTAATCCATAATCTGCAAAGTGCTGTCGCACACACACTGCAGAAACTCTACTTTCATCAATGTATGCTGACATGGCACTCTTGATTTCCTGATCTTGGGACTTTATTGCAGTGATGACAGATTTCATGACAAGTGACGCCACATTTAGGCCGAAGCCCAGTCGTGGAAAGCAAAACCGCTTTCCTTTGATGATCACTGTTTGAAAAGGCCATAGCGCTTTGTCGACACGGATTTGTAAGTAGGCTTTTCTTTGGTCTATAAGCGACACATTTGCACCTTGTCACCACCACTCTCTGAGTCTTTGCGAGCACACTCCTGCATTAGCAGTAAATGCCTTAACAAAACCGTTCAAATCCCAATAGTCAAGCACCAGCCGAACCTTCTGCTTGTGCTCTTGCACAACTGCCATCAAGAGGATTAACCCCTTGGGTGGGCCAAGTTCCTCCTTGGGATATGGTAACAGCCATCCAATGCACTGTCACATGGAAAGTTCCTCCTTGTATGCATCCTGGACGTGGTCAGCCACTGTGTACTCCATTTGCCAGCTCATTTCCACAATGCAGTCCAGGCTTTGGTATTCTGATTGAATGTCACACTGAAGTCGGGCTTGTCAATCGAGATGGCGGCACACTTGTTTAGGTTTCCAAAACGCACTTCACCCGATTCGGTCAGGTGCATGCCTTCGAGCTCCTTGATCATGTCAATCCCCAGGAGTAAATCAAATCCCAGCAATCGTCCATCAACGAACAGGACCTCAACAATCATGAGTCAAGCCTGCTCAAGGCCTAGCTTAATCTTGCCATACCCACGGCACTTCAGGGTCCTCCCATCAGTGGTTAGCACTCCCACCTCCTTCTGTCTCCACTGTCGACCAATGGCTTTGCTCACCAGCATCTGTGAGCATCCAGACTCCACCAAAGCCATGCATTCTCATCTGTTGACGAGCACTTTTATAACAGGCAATTGCCAGTTTTTCACTTGCTGACGCCTTCTCCCCTTCGGCGTTTCCCTGGTACTCTGATGAAATGTGCCCAATTTTATTAAATTGAAAACACTGTTGCTCGCAGCCGAATTTCCGTGCTCCGATTGATCCCTCCGTCTGTACAGTTTCTTGCCATATGGTTAGGCCCAGAGCACTTGTAGCAGATAACTGTACTGCTGTGCTGTATAGAAGAAGGAACTTCTGCATCAGAGTGCAGTTGTTCTACAGATGCAGCAGCTGACACCTTGCATCCTCCGTCATCTGTCATGATAGCTCTCGCCCGGGTCACAAGCTGCTCAACATTCATTGTGTCCATCTGGGACGAGGCTCTGAGAAGCTGCCTAACATGTCATCCATCGATCAGATAGAGGTTCTCCAACCAACCGAACCAACCGATGCAAATCAGCCAAAAATTTGCCAACAGTTTCTCCAGGATGAAGGCGTCGTGCCACAAACTGGTTGAATGCACTGAACTTGTTTGTACATATGCAAAAGAAATTTTGGCTTGGTTTCATGAATGAAGATTAAGAAGAGGTGGCCCATGTTGACTGCGGGCATGTTTGTGGCTGAGAAGGTTAATATAGGACAGGCAGGTGTGGTCACAGCTTAAGGTCTGGTCATGGTTTGATAGCATAATGTTACAGTTCTTTCCCCTGCACCTTTAGTCATTGTAGGAGGCCCAGCAGGTGTTTACAAAGGAAGAGAAAACATAAGAAATAAGTAGAACACCTAAGTAAAGAGGTTTTTCATACTTTTTAATTCAATGTTAATTTATTCAAAATAGATTATTTTGTGAATGTTGTCACAGTAAAGTCTTTTCTTTTTGATATTCATTTTGTTTCTGAATATTCAATATGAAGAGGAGCGCGCGCACACACACACACACACTATACAGTATAGCATAAATGTTGACAGATATGAACTGAAAGTGCAACTTTTTATGGATATTTCAATATGAATTTTTATTGGTAATTACAATGAATCTCAAGATCTTTGTAGTTAACTGGTGCAAGTAAATACAGAGGAAAAGGTTAAAATTTTGTTTAAGTAATGTTGCTGCTTTTATAGGAATTATTTAAGTAATTTTTTATATTTTTGGTTGATAAGACCTTATTGTCAGAAAATTTGTTAGTTTTGAGAAATATTAATTTTCAAAAAAATTAGGGATTGGGAGAGGAGTATTCAGCTTACAATGTATCTGCTATAGTAAAGTGAACCCTTACTTTATATCCATCATACAAAACTAATACTTTAGAATATTTGGTTACTATCTTTATCATTTTACTCCTTATGACACCAGCTTTAACTGGTGGACTTTCACTGGAGTCTGAATGACAACAAGTCAGCTCAGGTCTCAAGACTCTTCAGACTATTCTTGCCAATGTGGTCTGTATGGCCTTGATACTTCATTTGATTTCCAATTCCTTTAGTCTCTTTTCCAAGCCTTTATCTTTATTATTAGTAGCAGCAGTATATTTAGAATTAGGGTAGAGTTTAATCTTTAAAAAGTTAACATTTTTAAAACTTTTAAAAAATTACTGTACATAAGTCTTAGAGTAAAATATTTTCTTAAAAGTTCAAAATATAGCAAAAAATGAATTAATATTACAGCCTCATTTTTGAACAATGAATAGAAAATGAGGTTACAGCAGTTACATTGCAAATTGAACCCCTTTCATTAACATTATAAAGGGCAATGAATGAACATGAAAATAAAAAATGTGTTGAGGGACAAATAATGGCATATCTATGGTATGGCAGGTAGGGCATGTGCCCAAGGCACAATTGAGAGGTACTGGCAGTGTATTTCCCAACCTTTGCATTGCTATTCAGATAATGCTAACCATCATAGTTTCCATCTGAGAGAGATCATTTAGCACGTTAAAACTAATACTTTTATATCTGAGAACCTCTATGGATCAAAGCAGATTGTGATCATGCTCTGCTAAGTGTAGAAAGACAACACTGTAAAAACAGACTGACCACATCTTAAACCAATTTGCATCAGTGAAAGCAAAGAAAGTACAATTGTAATCTTGAGTAATGCCATATTTGTTAATTAAAAATAAATGGAATTAACTTGTATTTTTGAGCTGATTTTATTGTAATGTTATCCAAAAAAATGGATGTCAGATATTTAAATAGTGCAATTCCAGCACTTGCTATAGGTACTATTTTCCATAGATACACCACTGACTGGGACAAAGGCAATTGTTATTTGAGTCCTGTTTCAAGAACAAGCGCTTCTAGCAAAGCTTGACATTCCCCACTTATATATGGTTCATACATCCATGTTGAGGTACAAAACATCATCAGGTGACGATCCATAAGGTGAGCAATATTCTGTATTAATTTCTCTTTCAAAATGTATTCCAACTGGTAAGCTTTGTAGATTTTCTGTGAAGCAGTTTCTGTGAAATATTTACAGAAAAAAGTCAATAAAACATTTATTAATTAATTTGATTAGTAAAGCAAAAGACAGAATAATTCTTTTTGATGTCAAAGAAATATGGTATCCTTGTGCATACATGTGTGTGGTAAATTCATTGTATAGTAAATTTATTATATAAGAGCAATTAATCTGATGGGATGAATTTACCTGGAATCTATACACAATACAGTCAGATACAATCAAAGACACTTGTGGTGTAACAGTTATCATAGTAGACAATAAACACAGCAAGCAGAATTCAAATCCTGAATGAGGCTGTTTGTATTTCACATAGTGCTAATGACTTTGGAAAAGATATGCATCCAATTATTTTCTCTTCAGTTATGACTCTTTAACATAAGTATGGCCACCAGTCTAGGAGAAGAAAGTATCTGATTTCAAACCTGTTAAACTCCACTTAAAAATTGAACTCATGTCATCCTGCTAGTGGGAGAGGAGTTGGGTAAATATATACAACCATAAATCAAAATAATAACCTAAAGTATTAAAGTATCTAAAGATGCAAGTAAACTGTTCTATGGATGATCACAAAATAATAAAGCAAATTATTTATGCAATATGTATTTACCAAACCCCTCCATATGAGCAGGATGTGACACAAGGTCAATTTTTCAATGGAGTTTATTAGGTTTGAATTCAGAGTTTTCCTACTAGACAAGTTGCTATACCAAAGTTAAAGAGCCTAGCCTGCTTATAGCTGGAGGCAGAATAGTTGGATGCCTACCTCTCTCAAGGGTATAAGTGCTGAGAGAAATATAAATAGCCTTTGCCAGGATTTGAACTTGGGTTGCTATGTCCACTTCCTATGACAATGACCATTACACCATGAGCACCTCCATGTGCAATATAACGATTATTGAAAAAAAAATGTTAGAAATTTTTCATTTTATAAAAGGAATATAATCATTTGTGCAATAAAAAGAGAAACCTTACCATAATCTTTGTAAGTCCATGATTGAAAAGGAATCACAAAATAAACATTTTCTTTCAAATGATATTCCTCAAGTTTTAACAAGTTTTGGAACTTGGTGTTCAGTGAAAACAGTTTATCAACAATTTTTTTCTGTAAACAAAAAAATAAATTAATTGATTAAATGACAGCTGATTATATCAAATTTTATTAGGTGTATGTAAGGCTAGATTTAAACCTTACAAAGGCTTTGGGTTAATAGAATTTGAGGCCCCTTTATTACGTATATTTGCCCCCACCAACTTATGAAAAAAATGGTATATTTTTAGATAATGCTTTTTTGGTGTAAAAGAAAGTGTAAATTTGAGCAAAGTAGACAAAATTTTATAAAACTAAAAAAATTACATAAAAAATTCATATATATATAAAAAAAAAAGAAACATCAAAATCTAAATAAGGCCCTTCAAAGGGTTCCATGAATTTTAAAAGACCTACTCCATATAAAGGGGCCCAAATAATCTAAATTGTTCCAAATTAGTGCAAAAGAACTCCTTTAAATATGAAAATAAATAGATAAATTTCCTCTGTTCTTATATTTTAGTTTTATCAAGGGTCCTTTATTCTCAGGACCCTTGAGCTACAGCCTATTTGTAAATCTAGGACAGGGTATATGCAAAAATTCCTAGTACCTTTTGAAAACTAGAGATTGAATACGCAGTTGAGAACTGGTTTTCATTGTTTGGCTTTCAGTGTTAATTTATCCAGTGCTGAGAAAAAAAAGTGTAAAGAAACATGACAACAGAGAAAATACACATGCAACACTGTATGTTGTTCCTTTTTACCTTGTCCAAGGAGAGAGAAGCACAAAGTCATTTGTCTTCAAATGTCATATTCAGTGAATATGATACCATTTACTTTAATCAATAGATTATGACTTATCTTGTCAAAAATTTGTTGATGTTCTAAATTTGAGTCATTTTTTTCAATAAATTCTGTAACATTAGCATAAGATCATGAAATGTTGAAAAACAAATTAATAAATATATACACTAGTTAAAAGTACTTGAACTCTTTAGGGCAAAATTTAGAGAAGAAAAGGAATTAGAGAAGCATAAAAGGTTTTGTTTCTTTTGCAGCAGCCGCAGCCCAAAAGTTTTCATTGTAGATAAATCAATAAAACAAGAAAACAACTTGTGTCAATTTGTGACAACAAATAGGAGACTACAATAGTTATTAACTAATTTTAATAAAAAAAAAAAGAAATGACAAGTTTTCAAAATCTGTAAATGTCTCTATTTAGTGTGATGTAATGAGCCACCTTAAGTATAATGGACATGATCTGAGTTTGATATTTGTCGAGAGTCAAGGGGACAGTGAGAGTGGTGATTGACAGGTTAGAAGTTAGGGATCACCCCTCTAGTATGGGAATTGAAAATGATAAGAAGTGAAGGGCTGGATGTGGATTGGCTGAAAAATTCTTATGTGGCAAGAGAGAGAGATAGGGATTTAGTGAGATTAATTCTGTTGGGATCCAAGCATCAGACAGAACAGTTGCAAAAGCTAGACTTAGAAGTCCCTTTTTTTGGGGAATTCAAAGGAAATAAAGATGTAGAATTACTCCCTCCTATGATATGACAGTTGGAAACCCACAGAAAGATCCAGTTGAATCAAGTGGCAACCTTTTGATACTGTTATGAGATTTCCTTTTTTCTCTTTTTGTTATTAAAATATTTCTATGTAAAAACATTCTTTTATATCAAGTCATATTTTCATAAGGATTTTAGAGCATTCTAGAATGTTACAAAAAAGTATTACATGTTATTCTCCTAAATTTAAAATTGTCTATCTATAGACATTAAATATAACCTTAAATCAATTGACATACTGGCTTTCAAAGAGAATTGTTTTGGATCAAATCTCAACTAAATTAATCCCTTATGTCAAAGAATCAGTAAGATGTATTCAAATGAGTCATTGTCTCAAACTTTTAAAGAAAATGTTTCCGGATACCAAAATGTTAACAAAAACAAAATGAGTTGACGAAATTCCCAACAAAGTTACTTCCCTTGCACTAAAGAATCGGTAAGGTGTGTTGAAATAATTTCTTTTGATTCACTGACCTAATTAAAGTATTATTTAAGGATACGTGAACTCAGATCTTAAAAATATAATTTTATAATCTAGTTTTTCTCAATTCTTCCTAAACTAACTTACCCAAGACAAATTAACTGTCATTGTTTTTCATGGCTGATATATTTCAAAAATAATAAATTCTTATCGTATTATAAAAATTCAGTTGTTTTCTTTTTTTATTTCTCTTTTATTTTATTCTTATTGTACATTTAACAATATATTAAAAATCATTACATTAACAATATTACCAAAATGTTTGTAATAATGGCTGACATAAAAAAACTGACTTCTGTTTTAATATTTCTTAAATTTAATCCAACTCTACTCCATCACCGCTATTCTGATATCATTTCATATATGATCCATATTTATTCAACCATCCTTAAATTTGAATTCTTTGCAGCAAATATCCTATTGATTTACAAAGACTTAATTAAAATTTTGTTTTCAGTTTGGGAAATTTGAGTTATAAATATTCAAAATCCAAAACTTATCTGTTTATATTGAATGTCTATCATTTTAATATTTTGACTCACCATTGATTCAATACTTTTTAACAGTTCCTCACAAAGGGGCTCCATTTCAATGGGCATCATTTGAACTTTTCTTGTTTTGTCAGTACCATCTTCAGCTTTGAAACTTTGAAGAGAAAAAAAACATCTTACATAATGTCTTATAACTGTTGATTTTTTAAATTTATTATTTTAACTATTCCATTTTTTTAATTTATTATTTTAACTATTCCATTACTGATATTTTTTTAATTTATTATTTTAACTATTCCATTACTGTGTGATTGGAAAAAAGACATATTATGATCTAGAAATACACCATTTAAAAAAAAACATTTTAAAGTTCTTTTAATAGAGGAGAAACTCTTTAAGAAGTTTGACTAAGAAGAAGAGAGCTCTTTTGTTCAAAGATGGCATGAAGAAAATAATGCTAATTAAATTCATGTTATTCAAAATATCAAATAATTACAACAGGGTTCAACATTGCTACAAGTATTTTCCAAATTCTTTTTGAATTAATATTTAGATGGAGAATTTTTTTTAAAGGAAATAATGTATTTTACAGTTTGGCACCAAGATAACAAACTGAATTTATTCCATATTATTGACTGTTTCTATGGATCAAAAACAAGTCACCACAAGTAGATTGCCAAGTCAGATATGGATGAACAGATGAGCTGAGAGAGAAGTAATTATGAAAATAGGAGAGTAATATTTTAACAGAGCTATAAACGAAAGTTAGCACTTTAAATATTTCAGGAAGTCTCAAAAGATTAGAATTTTGAAATAAAATAATTTCAGGTTGACATTCACATCATGCTTTTGAACTCTTAAAGTAATTCTTTCTCTCAACAGAATTAATATTAGTTGAGTCAAAAGTTTTGCAATATTTTGATGCATGATAGTTTATAGTGCATATATTATGTGACCAAAGCAGTAAAACAGTGGAAGATACCCACTGTGGTTATTAAAAGCATGGTAGTTTGTGTGCTGACATTTTGTGCATTGCTTCACTCAATGTGTGATCTGAAAGCACCACAAATGAATGTGCAACATAGTCTAATTCAGGAACTTCTGCTTTATGAGTTTAAACTAGGCCATAACACTGCAGAAGCAACCAAAAACATTTATTGTATGAATGGTGAAGGCATAGTTGATCACAGTACAGTGACCAGATGGTTGAAGAAATTTTACTTGTGTTCCAAGAACATTGATGATCAAGCAAGGTCAGGTAGACTAAAAACCGTGCATTCTGAGGCTATGTTTCAAGCTATAGAGGCAAATTCCATGAGTAACATTAGGAGAATATCATGTGATTTCAGTATCTCACAGTCCACTGTAGTTTGTCACCTTCACAACCTTAAGTTGAAGAACTGTGCCTCACATTACCAAAATATAGCAAAACTTTTGACTCACCCTTGTATTGATATAAAGTGGTCAGACTACAAAAAGTTTATAGAATACTTTTTTCTTGTATTACTCACATTACTTGTAGCTTACAATTAGCAATTTGGCCAATTAACTTGGCTCCGGTATGACTCAACATGTTCCACTTAAGAGTTGCATTGTAAATATTGGCAGCAGAATCTTTGATTTGTCGTAAACTTCCTGTTAAATTTCCTTGCGTTGGTTTTTCAACAATAGGACCTGAACACAAAAAGTAAAAACAATTAAATTCTCATATGAATATAAAAAAAGCAGTTAATAACCAAAATAGACACTGCAGCATTACTATTTTGAATCATGCTTTTCTTATGGGGAAGGGGAGTTCTTTTTACTTTCCACTTTTTAATTTGATAAATAAAACAAATAAAAGTTCCAATGAAGCAGTTCTTATTAGAGACTAATTTGATATTTAAACACAAATTTATGAATTAAATGTAAGAAGAAAAGACTGTTCTTAATTTCTTAACAAAGAATAATATCAAGTGGATATATTAAGTTAGACATCACTTCAACCATCTTTCTAAGAAAATGTAACCCAGTATAAAATCAGAAAAAGAAAAAAGTCAATGTATGAACCTTAAATGTTATATTATTTAGAACATAGATTCTTTTTAGGTCCACAGCCTTTAAAATCATTTTCTAATTGTTGGTATTCCTATGCTTGGAATAGAATAATAAAAGAGTTGATATTCATATATATAAAAAAAAAATATTTAATTTGTCAATATTTATTAATTGCATTTAGATTTAATTCCACTTTAATGCACTTAGACCATGATTAGTTAAAAAATGAGCAAAAGTGATGTTTCATGCCCTTTTGTAAGGAAAATGCAGATGTAATAGTAGACATTTGTGGTCCAATAAATTTTTGCCAATGGACTTTAAAATTTCTTTTCTCTTAATTTCAGGCAGGAAAGTTTAGGTAAAATATTAATTACTTGGTTCCAGTACCTGCCCCCTCACCCAAAAAGGATGAGGGTCAGGTTTATTTTTTGTGATGGCCAAGCATGAGTCTCAATCTGTGCATGAAAAGTTGGAAAAAAACAGTTAGCTTATTAAAGCACATATATAATAATAAGTTGGTAGGAAAATGTCTATCCATATAATCTATATGTTAAGAATTATTCCTTTATGAAGTAAAATAAATAACTATAATGAATAATTTCTTTTCCTTTTATTTTCTAAACAACCAAAAATATTTTCTTTGAATTAAACTCTATTTAATTCAATGTGAAATTTACCAAAATGTTGGACGAATACAATTATGACCCCACCTCTGGCTGCAGATATTTTACTGTTTCTATTTTATGGACTTTGAAGAGCTTTCAATAAAATCACCTAACACCAGAAGGGTATATAAAATTCAATCGTTTTAATTCAATGGAGACTATTATTTGCAATGTGTGCAAACTAGAATTTTGTAATCAAAATAAAATTTCAAACTTCAAATTGAATCACATAGACTGTATGTCAGTTATTCATCAAAGAAACTTATCAATGAAACAATGGTAATCAGACAATGAACAGAATACATTATTCAATTTTTTTTCCCACAGCAATTGATATCTATAACAGAAATGAAAAATTGAATTAAGTTTTCCCTCCAGCTATGAGTAAATAGTAGGGTGAACTTTAATTTTGGTATCACAACCGGTCTAGGAGGAAGAAAATCTGAATTCAAGTCTGTTAAACTCTGCTTAAAAATAGACCTTATGTCACATTCTACCTGTGTAGTTGGTTGTTTGGATTTTATGGCATATAAACCTTTGTAGGTTATTTAATGCCAAATCCATTTTTATACGAATAAGTTGGTAACCATAGTCAAGGGTAACCTGAAGGCTCCCTTTTCAATAGCTACTACACAGATGTGTAGAGGAGGGCACTACTCCATTCCCTGGATTGCTCCACTTTACCCTTGATCCTTACCTTATAATGCTGAGTGTTAAGCAAGGTGCCATCAAGTACCATTTTTTGAGTCTTTGCTATGACTTGACCTGAAATTGAACCCCGGGCTCCCGGACCATTAGCGAACACTCTATTCATTAGACCAGATTATACAAATAATCAGTTCTATTTCAAACAATTCAGTTTAGCATAAGTTTGGTTTCAATGTCAAAAACTGTTCCATTTCAAACAATTCAGTTTAGTAGAAGTACACAGTTTAATTGTCAAAAACTTTTCTATTTCAATCTATTCAGTTAATTCAAACAATTCAGTTTAGTATAAGTTTAGTTTTTGTCTACAGACAATTAAATATCAAAACAATTCTGTTGAGCGTAAGTACAGTTTCAATGTCAAAAACAGTCCTATTTCAAGTAATTCAGTTTAGCATAAGTACACAGTTTAGTTGTCTAAATTTCTGATGCAAAGCTTGATGATTTTTATCATTAAAGATTTTTGGACTATTGTCTTAATTTTTATTATTATTTCCACAATGTTTCAGCTGATATGCCCTTCTTCAGGTGTTTGTCGAACTCGGGAACCTACACAAAACTACGTCTTTTATTGAATCCACAGGGGTTGCCTGTTCTGATTCCGTAAGCCATAACCGGGTACAAGTGTTAAGTATTCCTGTTACTTGCCTGCAGTCAGGATTGAACCTGCAAATGATTGTCTCCTTAGAAGCTTAGGGAACCAATGCCTATAACCATTATGCTATGTGTCCTGCTGGACAGTTTAGAGTGAATTTTTGGTATTTATAAACTTAATGTTCTTACTTGACTCGGATTAATACTATCATGTATGATTTTTTACCTGTGCTCATATTCAGATTTTTTTTTTTTTGTGTGTTAAACGCTTTTGGGGAGATATATATAAATCCAGTGTTTTTCAGTTGTAGTTGTTAAGTCAATCATATGGTGTCTTAGTTGTGAATTTGACGAGTCCATTATTTGGTGTTTTTATTCGCGGGTCATTGGTAAAAGAGACGGCTGCTGCTAGTGGAAAGGTTAGCCAACGCATCATCTAAAAATGGACACATGTTGCCTTCCACCATGTCACTCTGCTGAAAGAGAACAGGCTTCTTTATTTTACTGAGAGAGTTCCTTCTTTGTGCCTGCATCGCCCTTTTTCCTGTCAGGGACTACTGGGAGTTTCTGCATTTTTTTTATATTCGTTTTTAATTTGATTCTAATTTTCTTTTTCTATCCACCATACTCCACATTCCCCAAAGGTCCAGCATTACTAGAACTTCACCATCCGATTGTTAAGTGTCATATCCAGGACACCCGTTGAAGCGGGGGAGGTCTTACCCCTCTGCAGAGATGCAGTCGGTGTATTCTACAGCCCCAGATGACTGGGCAACCAACCTGTGTGGAGCAGTTGGAAATACATGAGTGGGTAGATTCAACCACTCAAGTTGGTGCATTCTGAGGTGAGGAACGAATTCCCAGAAACTAGAACATCATACTTTTTTGAAAGAAAGGAACAAAAACTCCTGTACCCGTACTAGGTAAGAGATTTTGACAACTTTTCTGCCATTCGTCGCAAACACACACACTCAAAAACAGTTTTTCTGGTCGATTCATGATTGTAGAACATGATGAATTCAAAATGCAAATTTTTGTTTATTTATTTAATAATTAAATTTATTTATGTTGGTTAATTTATATATATATATATACAAAATAATAATAATAATAATAATAATAACTTGTTAAAACTTATTTTGAAATTTATCGCTTTTCTGATTCGAATTGTTTAAAACTTCAAATTTATCAATATCTGCTTAGTGTTTTTCAAAAGTTAACCAAGATGAAACTTATCAAACCGAAAATTTAAAAAGTTTTTTGCTGATTTATTCGTTTATTTACAAGATTATCAAGTTTAAATTAATTACATTATCGTGAATTGAAAAATTTTTTAGAATTCCTTATAGATTGATTTGTGGCAATATTTTCTGTTTTTTCATTTGCTTAACGATTACGATAGCTTGAAAGAAATTTGTCATTGAGTAAAAATTAAAAAACTAAATTCAAAATGACAAAAAATTAAAAACAAAACATGAGACAGTTAATTCTACTAGTGGTCATTTTCATATTTTGAAACTTATTTACCGATAATTCAATATCGATAATATCATCCACAAAATGTCTTGAAAATAAACTTTTCGGCGATTTATTTTACATTGGTAAAATTGGTACCCATACCATAAACAATGGCTGGAGGGCTTACAACATTAACCAATTGATTATTCACAAACAGAATTTCGTGGATTCTCACAATCTAGAAGGTACATAAACAAAATCTCGAAAAATTATGGAACCGTTTCAAACAAAAAATTTGTCGAAAATTTGAAACGAACGATTCCCCTTTCTTTCACGAGTTCGTTTGGCTAAACCCAATTATAGATAAGTCGTCAAACATTTTTCTTCCCTTGTTACTGGCTGTTCGCAGTATGTACCATTTCTAATTTTGTAATGTTTTACTGAAAAACTTTTTTTTTAAGTTCGCTTTGATATTACGAACGTAAATAGGAAAATAACTTTTCTTTTTGCAAAAGATTTGTTTAACAAACCAATTGTTCATTAGTTGTCATACATTGTTTAACGAGATTATTTCCGAAAAATTTTAAAGTAGACACTGAAACTTTAATAGCAGAAGAAACTAAAATTAAAAATATCAATTTTTATCTTTATCTTTTTTTTCTTTTTATCCATTCTATCCTAAACAAGTAACAAACACATTTTCACAAGAAAGGGCTGTAAGAAGAAATATAGTTAAAATAAGAAACTCACTAATGGCTGGTGTGAAAAGTAATTGCAGAGAAGAATCGTCATTAAAAGAATTTGTAAGGGATGATTCATCACAATTCTTAGTATTTTTCTTCTTTTTAGGCATTTTACATGTGAATTTAGAAAGTCTCTGCTCAGAAAATGTTATTTTCCAAAACAGAAATTTCACGTGCGAAACTGCTTGTAACGTTGAAAAAGAATAAAAGTAAACAGTTTAAAAACAAAAATTTGATGCATAAAGGTAATGTTTATCCTACCTGTCTGCTATTGTTATTTATTTATTTCACGTTTCAGAAATGGGATTAATTAAATATCAACTGAAGACTTAGGCTTTAAATGACAATGATTTGGGGTTTGTTTGTTTGTTTTTAACAATGTAAGCGGCCAAGATTTGCTGCTCCTGATGTAACGATATAAAAAACGTGGTTTGGTCAGAACGAACGTAGTCTTATCACATTCTAAGAGAAGAAACAACTGTTCTATTTTTTTCAAAAATTAAGAAAAAGACAAAATTTGACATTCATCACTACCTCGAATAATGGATGTTGTTGTTGTTGGTAGTTTCATGACTGATTTAATGAGGTATGAATTTTTATTATTTTAAAATTAAACGTACACACCATCATATGTGCCAAAGTAAGCAGAACTTAGTAAATAACAAACATAAAATCTTATGTATCTCATCAATTAACAAGTTTTTCAAACCTTATTTCAAAAGTTAGATAAAATATTCAGTTAGTTTTTGAAAAGAAAATACTATTAAAATTATGATTTAAAAATAAAACAAAAAGTTTACTCGTTAAATTTTTATTATTTCACCTGTCTGATCCTTGACAATTATTTTATGTTCTTTAGGTAGATCGCGTTATTCTAAAACTTTTTCTAATAATGACCAATTATTGCGAACTAACAGTTTTTGAGATATTGTTTTTCATTCATTACGAGTGGGGTTCAATTTGCCATGTAAATATCTTGTAAACTGCACTGACCAGTGTTTTACGCCGTACTACGCACGTAAACACACTGATAAACCACATAAAACTATCAATCTTTGAAGTCAATGAACGAGGAAGGACTTGATGCTCGTACTGCGCCAGCTGGGGCCTAATTACATTTATTTATCCATGCCTCCTACGGAGCAGAATTTGACACAAGGTCTTTTTTATAGTGAGGATTTAGGGGAGGTATCAAATGCTGGTCATAGGTTCGCTATGCCAATCATTATGAAATCTCCAGGTGACCTTGCTGACCATAGCTACGCTAGACCTGACGGTCTATTGCAATGTGAATCCATGCCCCAAAATATGTACCAAGTTTTAAATAAAGCTTGTCTTTGAGCTGCCCGACTGACCTTGTCAGAGTGAAGAGTTGCATGGGCGCAGCAACTCTAATCTCCCAATGAATACTAATCATGCTACGCCAGTGGTCGTTATAAGTAACTCTATACCTAAATAGCACTGTGGCGACCCCATGGCGAATAACGCCTCTAACCAGTCCACGGCGTACACTCATAGATAGATAGACTTGGGATTTTCGATAAGCACTGTTCGCGGGCATATCACTTTAAAAAAAAAGAAAAAAAAAAAAAAAAAAGAATACAAGTTAATTTTATTAATCTTTTGATTTTTCGGTTTTTTTTTTTTTACACTCAGCAGAGCAAGATCGCAAAGTTTCCCTTGGCCCATGAAAGCTCTTAAATACGAAAGTATTAGTTTTAACTTACTGAGTGATCTCTCACAGCTGGTAATGGAAACTGTGATAGCATTATCTGAAACATAATTTGAGACTACCTCCCTAGTTTATGCAGATGAATAGTCCCACTGCAGTTACTGCTTAGTGATGTCCTCCCAGTGGCACCCAGGGCATGTCCACTTGCCATACCATAGATACCCCGCTGCTTTGTCCAGTGTCCATGTTATTTAAAGAAAATATTTTTCTCATGTTAAATGAGATATCATACTTGTTTATCTTAAAAAGTTTTTGCAACCTAGCAACCTAATCTGTTCTAGATCAGTATTTTCTGAGTCTAGAATTTATTTCTGCTGTTTTTTTTTCCTTTTATATCTGTTGGCTTTAGCTTCATTGTCAGCTCTGTATTGAAAAAAAAACTTTAAAATTTCTTTAGTGGGGATAGAAAAACATAGTTGAAATTAAGATCTTTTACTGGGTTCTTGTTTAAGCTTACTCTCAAATATTTTTTCAATAAATGTTTTATGGTCCTGGCACTATGGATAAGTGCTTTCATTTATATTCTTGATTTGTATGTTTCTGTTGCGGCCTATTGTAGCTAAGGGATTGTTCAAGCATTTAAGGCTACTGGTGCAGTTACAATTTTGGTCACAGATGTCAATGTCATTTATAATACTCTACATCTCCCAAGTAGATAAGCTTATTTTCCTTCTGTGTTATGTTTTCTAGATGAGTTTCTTCACCTGATCTGATGATCCAACATCTCTCAATGATGGAACAGTTTTTGTGAGACACTGTTGAACCTACTGCACTGCATCAATATTACATTTAAGGTATTTGTCAGATCTGGATTTAACAATAGGTATAGTAGGCTATTAGCCATCAGTGGGGTGGGGTCTGCTGAAAATAATTTGTTACTCAATGTGCCAGATTATTACTAAACACCAGAGATTTCATTATATAATATAGTCAAAACCATAAGTGCCCCCTGTACAATAGGTATAGGCCCACAGCAGTCAGGAACTGGTGGGCAATGAGGGAGTTCTCAGGTGGGACACAGATATAGTAAAGTGAAAGGGCCTACTGATGAACTTCGCCTTGGGCCCACAAATTGGTAAATCCTGCCCTGGTATGAGTGACAACTAAAGATGCATGAACCATATTTCAAATGTAGCCTCACCAGTGCAGGAACTATATTTATTTATTTATTTGAATGTGTGTTTACTTGAGCATTTCATTTGCAGTGTTGGTGTATTTCTACCATTTTCCTGAGAATTTAAGTTGTCTTGGGCCATTGGACTAATTAGTAGAGTGTTCGCCAATGGTCTGGGAGACCAGAGTTCAATCCCAGGTCAAGTCATACCAAAGACTCAAAAAATTTTACTTGATACTGCTTGCTTAACACTCAGCATTATAAGGTAAGGATCAAGGGTAAAGTAGAGCAATCCAGGGAATGGAGTAGCGCCCTCCCCTACATCTCAGTGTAGTAGCTATTGAAAAGGGATCCTTCAGGTCACCCTCAACTAAAGTCGCCAACTTTACTTTTATATACATACCTAAGTCTGATATCATTGTAGCTTTCAACTTATGTTTCTATCTTCCTTAGTTATGTTGTTTTCAAGTTGTTTATACCCAGATACATTGCTTTATTTTTCAACAGATGAATTCCATCTGCTTTTCTTTTGCTTGTATTTCAAACTTCCACAAATTGTCCTGTAAATGATTAGTTGTATCATCTGAGGTCAGTGGAAGATAAGTTTTTTGTATTAATAGTAAACTTAATAAACTGTGGTTGCAAAGAATGAAATGTGGAGCAGCACAGGGATTGAACTCAGAGTCTCCAAGTTATATTTTTTATGTTTTGTTTTCTTCTAATAGGTCTGTCACCCCAGTTAATTAGAATAGTTCAGGCTGTGGAGATATATAAAAGCTAAGATAGTTTTTCTCCAGAGAAGCTTTTTTTTTTTTTTTTTTTTTTGCCGCTCTGTTTTAAACCCCGCCCCCAACTTCTGCCAGTTTATGAGAAAGTGAAGCAAAATTGCAATAGAGAGGAAAAGAGAAGACTAGGAAGTCAAGAGCTGAGACTTAAAAGTCAAAGAGCAACTGACATTATGGTTTAAATACGGAAGCCGATGATTAGAGGAAGGGTGGCGTATGTCAGTTACATTTTCATGTACCCAAAAAACGAATTTTAGAAAAGGTAGTTCACTTATAAACTTCAAGATACATGCTTAAATGACCTTGGTTGAAGATGAGCAATCATCAGACTTTCCAAGAAACCTTAGGAAGAAGAGAAAATCCTAAGATTCATCTTGAAGCAGTTGATAATCATAGAGATGATAATCAATGAACTTTGAAAATAGAAAACTGACTAGACTTTTTATTAAAGTGAAAGAAAGAGAAAGAGATTTATGAAATCTCCAATGAGATAATAAACTGAAATAGAAGTCACATATTTGAGATAAGTAAAGATGGTAAAATTAATTCCTCTGCTCTAACATATCATCACATACACATTTGAAGCTGTCATATTCATCTGCACGCATCATTTCATATAACAAATATTTGAATTGTTTGTTTTATTCCTGTTTGATCCTTTTTGATCATTCTATATCATTTGCATTTGGTGAATAAAGATTCTTTTTGTATAATTATGTTAAATCATCTTCAACTCCTCTCTTTGTGGATTTGTCTCATTTTTATTTTGGATGTGTCATTGATGATTCTGTGGAGTGTTATAGGAATATTCATGTGAATGATATATTTATGTTTAACCTATTTGGGACCCTTGTCTGAGATATGTTTCTAATTGTGGGCTTCATCCAGGATAAGTATTTTTATTAATCCGGATTCATATATATTTGATTGACTGTTTGAAGATTTATATTTTGGAGGTGGCTGTTGGAGATTTTATATTACATAATTTTGTATTTTGTGGATTTATCTGTGGATTTACATAGAATTTCTTGTTCACACATACTGATAGCATTACAGTTTTTAACAATGAGTAAAGTTACACTATTTAATTTAATATGAATTAAAGTATTCTTTTCTTTCTAATTTTTCTTTGAGAAATTATCTGCTTAGACTTTTAATTTGTCTTTTTTTTTCTTTTTTTTAAGCATTATATTTTTCTTTTTACAGAATTTGCATACCTGTGTACATGCTGGACTTTTCTCTTTGTGTTTTTTTTTTTTTTTTGTTCATGTTTGTAGTTACAGTATTTGCATTATAGTATCTTTATATTATATGTCCACATTTTTTTTTCTTGTTTGACTTGTAATATCATTAAATTTTTTTCATAAATCCTTGTTAGATAATATCAATGCATGCATTTAATGACATTTGCTTGAATTGCAAACATTCCAACATTTGAAATCTAAGAAGTCTTGAACATACTTTCAGTAGAGTGGATTCTTCAATAAACTTTTTTGTTCTATCTGCTAGTGTCCCTTAGCCAATGCAGAAAGTTTAGAATGGGTTCTTGTTCTGATTCTCCTGGATATATCCTCACAGAAATTTTTATAATTGCTTCACAAGTGGCTGTAGCAAGAAATAAGTTGATTTAATTTTCACCTCCATATTCTTTGTTGTCTTTGATTTTCTTTGTTCTGTCATAGTCAGCAAAACATCTTGTACAAGTTTCTACAAAGCCTGGTTTATCAAGGTGTAATAATATCCTAATCTGTGATGCCATATTCTTATGATATTCCAGGTTGGGATTTCAGTTATTTACTGTTGGTCTTGGTTCTACTATCAAGTACCAATTCCTCCTCTACCTTACAGAACAAGTTTCTACATAATGTCTACTCAAACATTACTGGTAGCCTTATCTAATCATCACCACACTACACAGCAGAAAAATAAGAGAATGGGACTAGGTATACAGAATTACCTATAAATAACAACTTTTCAAAAGAAAAGTCTATAATTTTCATCTAGACCAAAAAATAGCTGGATTTCTTGTAGAGCATTATACAATCAAGATGGATATTATTAGGTACTATCTATTACCAAAATCTACAGCACTAAAACTCTACAACCAAAAATATATGTAAGTTAACTAACTGTAGTTGAGGGTAACTTAAAGACTCTCTTTTCAATAGCTAATACACCGAGGTGTAGGAGAGGGTACAACTCCTTTCCTTGGATTGTCTCGCTTACCCTTGATCCATGCCTTATAATGCTGAGTGTTAAGCAAGGAGGCATCAAGTACCATTTTTTGAGTCTTTGGTATGACTCAACCTGGGATTAAACCCTGTTCTCCTGAACTATTGGCAAACATTCTATCCACTATGCCAATGGGCTGGTATGAATATGTAGGAATTCAAAAATAAGTATATTCTTATTTATATTTATGCAATTTTATTTTTGATTAGAGTTTTCAATGTTGTAGAGTTTGATAATTAATAATTCATTGTAATAATCCATTTTGATTGTATAATGTTCCACTATAAATAATAAAATCCTGGTATGTTTAATTTAAAAGAAAATTATTTTAAAAAATTGTTTGAGGTGGTTTTATTTATACCTGATACTGTATATAGCTAAGGGCATATTGCTGAGACTCGCATCCATTGTCCACTATTTTCTGTCTTCTATTTGAGAGAAATCATGTTTGCTGCTTCAATGATATCAAAACTATTAACTTGAAAAAAAATCTTTAATGAGATATACTTTCAAAGGATTTCTGATATTCAAAGTATAATATATCTCTAAAATGTTTGTGCATTTAGGTTTCCACTTATATATATTCATTACTTTTCATAATTTGGTTGTATAGGGTGACAAATGTCTTCCCTTGGATTAATAGGTGGGTCTTTGGACATTACATGTCCATTGATCACATGAAAATTAAGAACCCCATGTCTTCCTCTTTCAGTTCCCAACCTTCAAACAGATAAGACCTCTCTTGATAGGTCTGTTCATTGAATACAGTCGCAGCTATAAGTTAAGGAATGGAACAGCAACAAATAATTAAATGATTTTTACTTGAAAAAATTTGCATGTACATTTATAAAATTTTCACACAATATCCTTGGGACATATATGCATTTATTACATATTAAGTTTTCTGAATTTTCTTTTACAGTAAATTAATAGTCAATTGAAAAAACAAAAATATACATTTTTCCCTGGTCAAAAGTTAAGGAACACATCATAAATCCTTGTTAGATCAATATATAAACTAAAGAAAAATGCAGTATTTAGTGAATTTTCCTTTTCATTAAATTACCTCTTTGCATCTTTGACCACATGAGCTGATTAACTTCTTACAAAAGGTGGTAGTGATACTTTTCCATTCTTCTATCAGAAAACCCCATAAATCATCAATGTTTTGAAGATGTTTGTTCTGAGCTTTCTTCCTGATTTCCCATACATTCTTTATAGGATTCATATCTGGGCTTTGTGATGGCTACTTCATAACAGCTATTCCTTCCTCTTCAAGAAAATTTAACACAGTTTTAGCTTTGTGGCAAGGCATATTGTCTTGCATAAATATTGGAGTTTCAACTGTTACTTTGTGTAAATGAGGAAGAGCATGTTGGTGAAGAAGTTCCTTATAAAGTCGTTAATATTACTGTGAAAATGAACAATGGGTCCTACTCCAGCAGAAGAAATCATCCCCCACACCATTACACTCCCCCCTCCAAATCTCACAGTTTTGAGGAGATAAGTATTCCCCATTTTTATGTCTTACAAACCTCTTACCATCAGATCCAAACAAGTTGAATTTAGATTCATCACTAAATTGAACCATATTCCATTGTTCCTCTGCCTACAGGATATGCTCTGTGGCAAAGTCAAGACAAACCTTTTGATTTTTCTTTGAAATCAAAGGTTTGAAACATGGAATCTGAGCTACTAATTTTTCCTTATTTAACCTATGAGAAACAGTTTTTCTAGAGATTGACTTTCCTGTTTGGTCACAAAATTCATAAGAAATAGACGTTGCTGTATCAAAACAGTCTTTTAAAGACATTTTAGCAATCACCGATCTTCCCATTTGGTAGTCATAGGAGACCTGTCAGTTCTCAGTTTTGGTTCAAGTGTCTTGTCAGTCTTAAATCTACTGATTACACGATAACACTTTTTGACCTTCATACGATGCCAGCAATTTCAGAATACGATTTGCTTTCATGATTTGCTAAAATGAGCTTTTTTTCTCCTAAAGTTAAACAATTACATGGTTTTGCCTCCATCTTGCTTAAAAATAGTTCCAATGATGTATGACAGTTGACTACAAATCAAAACTAGCAATCAAGTTGTTTAAAAATTATCTAAATTACTATAATTCAACAGAATTCTTTAACTTTTGACCTGGGCAAAATATATATATATAATTTTTTTTTTTTTTTTTAGTTCACTATTAATTTACTGTAAAAAAAGATTTAGATAACTTTATACATTCCAAGCATATTTTGGGAAAATTTTGTAAACATACATGCAAATTTTTTCAAGTAAAAATCATTTAAATATTTGTTATTATTCCATTTCTCAACTTATGGCCGCTACTGTATGTCTGTGTATTCTTGTAATATTTCTTATGTTTTATAAACATGTATTAAATATCCTATATGTTTATATGAGCTGTAGGTGTGTGTTTTTTTTTGTTTTTGTTTTTTGTTTTTTTTAATTCATTGTTAGTGTATTAATGGATATACTAATGCTAATATTGGAACTTGGTGAGTGAAAATGCAACTGAATATCCTCCCTAGCACCAAAATGTGTTACCCATAACCGGTAACCACTCCAATAGTTGTAATGATTCTATTCTAAGTAAATTTATGTTGTTGTCAACTGGCAAACTAAGCTTCCTTTAATGTTTTGTAATTTGTCTGATTCTTTCAGGTATATTGTTTTCTATTTTGTTTTGATTGTAATAAAATTATTAAATAATTGAGTACGTAGATGTGTTAACTGTAACAGGTTTATTCAGGAAGTGGATATCTTGGTAATCATCATATAATGGATATAGGCAGTGACAGGAGGTTGCAGATGGTGATTTATATAGAAATGGTTCAAATGTATATTAGTGGAAGTTAACTATACAAGGTGTTGCAGAAATTCTTCCCACATTTTAAACTGTTACCTGTGTGGTGCAAGTGAACTTAGGCTAATGATAATGGTAGCTCCCTGTAGTTAATGATTTACATTTTTTTTTTTTTTTTTTTTTTTTTTTTTTGTCAGATATGAGCAGTTATGATCATGGCTTGGACCAGTGCACACTATGCATTTGTTGTTGAAACATTTAAGATTGGTAAATCTGTAACTGCTATATAGTTTTTTGTGTATTAGTGCTTAATACAACACCTTGCAGTGAAGACAAGTGACATTGGTCTGTAATTCCCTACACAATTTAGCAGTTATAAGTGCTGGTGGCCAGTGTATGAGTCGTTCCACTGTAGCTTGACTCTTTTTCAATATTAGGGTAATTGGATGTGTTAATTCCTCAGTGATTTTTTTTTCTTTGTATGCTGATGTATACCATTACTGTCAGGTTGTACATTCTTTAAGTACTTTTTTTTTTTTTTTTTTTTTTTTTTTTTTCACTGATTTCAAATGACTTGCTCTATAATATTTAAGTGCTTTGTTGATAGCTTGAGAATATTGGTTTTACATGATGTAGAAATACCTCCTGCATTTTAAACTGTCACATCTGTGGTGCCAGCTAAGTCTTACTTTTTTTTTTTTTTTTTTAAATATACATACAATCATGGCTTGAAGCAGACATGTTTTTAAAGGTTGATGAGAAGATCAAGATAATTGAGAATGAAAAATTTATTTCCCTGTTTGGATATTTTCTGGAGTTTGAGTTCTTCAAGGTTTTCCTGTTGGCTTTCATTTAATTGATGAACCTATGGTTCTGAATTTTTAAGTAATAGCTGTATCAATTTTCCATCCGGAACAGCATATAATATGCAATGACCATGAAAAACTCTCTCTCTAGCAATTACAGATTCATGACTTTTAAAAAGAATATTTCAACAGCAAACACACATTGTGCACTAGTTCAAGCCATGATCATATAAAAAAAATGGGAAGACATTAGCTAAAAAGAACTACCAATACCTCTTGCCTAAATTCACTTACACCACATAGGTGACAGTTTAAAATGTGGGAGGTATTTCTGTTGCAACCTGTATTTTCTTCTAGGAAGGTGTTGTGTAGTGATGAAAATACCCTTCACTGACACAATGAACTAGTCTGAGAAGACATATATATATTTTGTTAATGAATCGAGGAATAAAACATTGTTGACTTCCAACATTGTCTTCTGAATGTATTCGTTACTTTTACTGTCGGACTACAATATAATAGATTGGCAACAAGGAATTTTGTATTGACCTATGTGGAATTAACATGATTATGAACAAAGATGGAGAAAAGTACAAGTTTTTAAAAAAAAATTCTACAACAGTAATTTCTACCCCCCGCTCTTCTTTGGAAAAAAAAAAAAGCAAAAAACATGAAGGACCTGAAAAGTTCTATGTTGGAATTGTTAAGCCAACAAGAAAAACAGCATAATCAAGACATGGCAAGACTTGAAAAACAGTATAGTGAAGACTTAGAAAGACTTGAAAAACAGTGTTATCAAGACATGGAAAGACTCAAAAAATGGCATCAAGAAAACCTCAAATGACAGATAAATATTTTTTGAAACTCTTAGAAAAATGATCACAAGAAAGTGACCAAGTTAACTCTTTTTCTCAAGGTTCTGTAAATAACTTAATTGGAGAACATAGGTACAGGTCAAAAGAGAATTGCCCTGTTAGCTGGGGCTGTAAAATACACCGACTGCACCTCTGCAGAGGGGTACCCCCCCTCAATGAGGCTACCTGTTGGCAGTGGGTGGCAACCTGTAATGCTTGAGGATGGGATCCTGGTGGATGAGTAGTCCGTGACCTGCAACACTCCTCTTTGGCCCTTGCTGGGCTAGACAGGTAGTCGGAGAGGTCTGATCCGATGAATTGGCTGGTCATGTCGGCCCACTTTCAGATTTTTTAAAAATCTGAATTAGAGGGTGATGGCTGTTGGGTCAGTCATGCCGAGGAAAGACCTATACTCCTTTCTGTCCCTGGGTAAGTAATTATCTTGGGAATGAAAACCTAGGTACAAAATTAAAACTGTTTACCATCAGCATGAATATACTGGCTGTGTAGCCCTGATGTTACTAGGTAAATGGTTTTCCCCCTTGGCACATCCTTGTGGGGAGCATAGCCAATGAAACTCAAACTTTCTTTATGGCCCTCCAAATACACAGAATAGAACCACACCCCTCACTGAAACAGAACAAAATCAAATGGAAAACAAGACCATAACCAAACCTTTGAATAAAACATACCATATAGAAAATACAAACCAAAAAGAACCATCAAGCCAACTATCTACCTCCAAAAACAGAACTAAAAGCAAAATAAAATCTTCCCCAGGAAAAATGAAACAATCTGAAAATCACAAGAATATAACTGAAAGTACCCCCGCCACCCTTAGGCAGGATGGAGACCCAAGACGCTATACCCACCAACCACAATCAGTCCACAAACCAAACATTACTCGCAAAACATCTCCCCTACAAGAAATTACAATGGGACCAAAACAAAATTACAAAACAAATATAATCATACAGTGGAGCATCAGAGGCACAAAAGCTAACCTTGACAAATTAACACTTATCATTAAAAACTTACGCCCATGTGTTATATGCCTCCAAGAAACCTTTTTTAAAAGAAAATGTCAAATTAAATATGAGGCAACACTATATATAATCAAATAAACAAACACACAAGAACATCAGGCAGTACATCTATTATCGTAAACAACACACTACCACAAAGCCAAATAAACTTAAACACAAACCTACAGGCAATAGCAGTATCAGTAACTCTACACAAAACAATCGGTATATGCCCACCATACATACCCCCCAATAGCAACATAACTGAATTAGAACTTGAAGATTTAAAACAACTTCCCAAACCTTTCATACTTATGGGAAACTTTAGTAGCCATAACCAAATATGGGGCAGTAGCTACAAATGAAAGAGGCAGTACAATTGAAAACTTCATGAACAAAAACAACTATGCCTTCTAAATAATAAATCCTCCACCTACCCTCATCCTGCAAGTTACACACTCATTAATAGATCTGACCTTAAGTGATCCCATGATTTATTTAGACTATAATTTGAAAACCAATGAGGATAACTGCGGAAGTGACCACTATCCGATCATACTAGAAAGACTTGAACCCGAACTAAAAGAAAAAATACCATGCTGGAACCTACAAAAGACCAAATGGGAACATTTTAAAAGACTTTGCCATGTCAATTGAAATCCAAAAGCCAATATAAAATAAGAAGACCACAACACCTATTTCACAAAAACACTCCTAATTATTGCAGAAGAATGTATACCAAAATCATCCACTCAATCGAAATTCAATAAACCTTGGTATAATAATGAGTGCAAAAAAAGCAGTAAGAGCGCACCATGCTGCACTCAGAAAATTCAAGACAAACCCAACAAGAGAATATTGAATTTAAAAATTGCAAAGCCAGAGCACAGAACAATTAAAGAATCAAAACAAGAAACTTGAAAAAACTTCACATCAAAAATAAACACCAGGACAAAGACCAAAACGGTATGGAATATGATTTTTAAAAATAACGGTAAGAATACCCCGCCCCCCCCAAAACACCTTATGAAAAAAGACCAAACAAATGCTACGAACAAAAAAGACATAGTAAACCTCCTATCAGAAACCTTTTCCCAAAACTCTTTGTCCAGAAACCTCAATCAAAAATTCCAAAGTAACAAATTGAAAGAAGAAAAATAAACTTTCACTCCAATAATATAGAAAGCTACAACCAACTGTTTACCATGACAGAACTAAAAACCTCTTTAAGAAAATCCTATAATACAACTCCTGGACCAGATGAGATTCCATATGAATTCTTAAAACAACTGCCTAAAATTTCATTCCAATATTTACTCCAAATCGTCTACAACATTTGGCACAGTGGGAACATCCCTAATTCCTGGAAACAAGCCACTATAATACCAACACCAAAATCTGCAAAAGATATTACAAATCCAACAAATTACTGACCAATAGCTTTAACTAGTTGTATCTGTGAAACACTTGAACAAATGATTAACAACAGACTAATATGGTTTCTTGAGAAAAATAAGTTAATTACAAACCTTCAGACAGGCTTTAGAAAAGCAAGAAGTACAATTGTTCACCTTGTCTGCTTGGAAACCCTCATAAGAGAAGCTTTAGCCAAAAAAGAACACATGACAGCCATATTTTTTTTATATAGAAAAGGCCAATGACACCACGTAGAAATATGGTATAATCAAAGACTTGAAAAATATGGGATTGAAGGGCAGACTGACAGTTTTATTTTTAAAAAATTCTTAAATGATCAAAAATTCCAAGTACAGATCGGCACAGCTCTCTCAGAACTACAAGAAATGGGAATGCCACAAGGTAGCATCCTGTGACCTTATTCAATATAAAAATAAATAGCATTGTGAAATGCTTAAACTTGGGAGTTGAAGGCTCACTATACATAGATAACTTCCTAATCTGTTGCAAATCAAAACATATTAGAACAATAGAATGTCAACTCAAACAATGTCTAAATAAGATAAACAACTGAACCATTAAAAATAGTTTCAAATTCTCCAAAAACAAAACACAATGTATACATATCTGCAACCTCTACAAAATGCATAGCAACCCTGTACTTAAACTAGATTCAACCAAAATCCCTAATATTGAAGAACACAAATTTCTAGAAATTATCTTGGACAAAATATTAACATTCAAACCCCACATCAAATACTTAAGATCAAAGTGTAATAAAACAATCCAACTCCTTAGAGTAATAGCACACACAGACTGGGATGCAGATAAAAAAAACTGTACTAAAACTCTACCGAACATTAATACGATCCAAACTTAACTATGGCACATTCATTTATGGATCAGCCAGAAAATGCTATGTAAAACAATTAAATACTATACACCATCAAGGACTGAGACTTGCTCTAGGAGCCTACAAAAGCTTTCCTATAGAAAGTTTTACACCGAGGTGAATGAACTTCCACTATCAATCAGAAGACAAAACATGCCTTACAATACTATATCAAACTGGCCTTATGTCCTTCAAACCCTGCCCACAAAACATAACTTTCTTTAAAACAAAAACAAACCCACATCAAATCTTTTAGTCTCTGAATAGAAAATCTTGTCACTGAAATACAAACAGATAAAATGCAAAGACTTAAATCCACCACCTCAAAAACTCCACCCTAGTTATTGAAACAACCAAAAATACTGCTAAATCTAACAAAATATCATAAAGAAAACACACGCCCTACTATCTTCCATTCTTCTTCACCTTAAAAATAACTGCCCCAACCATATCTGTAGTTATACAGACAGTTCAAAAAATGGAAATAAAGTATCATGCACTGCCATTCTACATAATACCAAGATAACAAAACAACTTCTTAACAGCACTTCTATCTACAGTGCAGAAGCTAAAGCCATAGATCTAGCATTCAACATTATAACACAAACAGAATCCACCAAATTAATCTTTTTTTTTTTCTTTTTTTTTCTGACTCTTTATCAGTCCTAACATCCATAAAAAAACAAAACCTGAATAATCCCCTCTTGAATAGACTGGAAATCCTATCAAAAACCAAAGAGATAGAGCTATACTGGATCCCAAGCCACATTTGAATCAAAGGGAATGACCAAGCTGACTCAGCAGCCAAGACAACCTGGAAGATTCCCATAGACAAAAGTTAAAATAGATGTAAAAAAAAAATTACCCAAAACAAATGGCAATTAAGATGGAGCAACACCCCACACAACAAACTCTAGACTATATAAGCCGAAATAGGAGAATGGAATGAAGGATGCAGAAAATCCCGCCGGGAAGAGATTATCCTATCTCATCTACGTATTGGACACAGACATCACCCACTTACATCTACTCAAACAAGAACAACCATGGTGTGTGGGATGTCACACTTCATATTCAGTAAAATACCTTTTCATAGATTGCATTGATCTAATACCAAAAAGATAATATTTCTACACTGTAAACAATATGAGAGAACTATTTGAACATGTCAAAGTAGACAAAATACTAGCATTTCTAAAAGCAGTTGGTCTATATAAAAGAATTTAAACCTTCAATATTCCATTTATGTACATAATGCAAACACGAGACAACCAAATCAACAGAAATTGGCATTAAATAACCTGAAAAACGGTTGATATGCCATAAAACAAAATCAGTCAATCAACCAAAAGAGGAGTTCACATCTGCAGCATGTTTTCAAAGATACAAGGATATTTGGAAAAAAAAACAAACTGTCTTATATGTTGAGATGAGAAAAATGTCTGACTATTGCTTAGTAAATTCAGAGCCATTGAACATGAAAAGTATGCTAATTACATGCTACCAAAAAATCCAGGAGATACTGTTTCAGAAAACCATTTTTCTGTTGAGAAAAATCTTTAGCGAAAAGAGTTCACTTTTAACATGTTGGCAATGCCTTAATCTGATCAAGAAGGATGCAGATGATTATACCACATTTGCAAGCATAGTGAATAAAGAATGCAAGAAATTCAAACTCGGCAAACTCTCTCTAGATACGTTTGAATGTCTCATGTCTATACTAGGATTAACAGCACCAAAAGACACTGAAATAAGATCCTGTCTACTATCAAAACAGGAACAAGATTCAAAACTGACATTAAAGAATATCACTGAAGAATGTCAACAAATAATAAGTGTACATCATGACACTGCAAAAATTGAAGAGATATTTCACATATACACTCCATTGGAAAAAAAGGAACACAGTAAAAAAAAAGGTTTCTTTTTAAAATTAGTCTTTGTTATTGATGCAGACTTACATTTATATAAAAATTACCTATTTAAAAATAAAGTGTTATAATTGCTGAAATAAGGGACATAAGTTCTCACATTGTAGAAAAGAACCAAGAAAAAAAAAATGAAAAATTTAGAAATACAGTTAACTCTACAAAAACAGTAAATGCATTTACTATGATAAAAAGAAAATTTGTAAATGTGCAAATGGACGACACCAATGTTAAATTTCAATTTGACACAGGATCTGATTTGACGTTAATAAATAAATTAATGTGGATAAAAATCAGCAGACCCATGCTAATTACTTAAAAAGAAATTGCCTATGGAATGCAGCAATAAAAATATGCCTCTACCAATTAGCATATCAACATTACAAGCTTTTTTGGGACTTCCAAATTATTACAGCAATTTTATTCCTAAAATGCATACATTAAGAGCTCCACTAAATCAATTACTTAAGAAAGATACAAAATGGAACTGGTCTTTTGAATGTTAAAATGCTTTCAAAGAAATTATAAAAACTTTAACATCTGACTTATCTTGGTACATTATGATCCTAATAAGGAGATATGTTGCAACTGATGCTAGTAACTTGGGTTTAGGTGCCATTTTATTGCACAAAGAAGATAATGGACAGTTGAAAGCAGTATCCCACCCATCAAGAACATTATTGCTGGCAGAAAGAAATTACAGCCAAATAGAAAAAGAAGCACTAAGTATAATATTTACATTAAAAATGTTTCACAAATTTTTACATGGAAAAAGCTTTATCTTGCAAATGGACCACCATCCACTACTATTAATATTTGGGTCTAAGAAAGGCATACCAGCTCATACTGCTAATTGCCTACAAAGATGGGGAACCATTCTATTAAGCTCTACATTTAAAATTGAATTCCTTTCAGCTAATGAAATAGGACATGCAGATGAATTGTCAAGGCTAACTCCAAAACTAAGTGAACCCTTAGAGGAAACTCTAATTGCTGCATTAAGTACAGAAATGGAGATAAAAAGCATAATTTGCAATACAGTAAAGGAATTACCAGTAACTCTCAAGGAGATTCGATTTATAGCCAAATTTGATGAATTTATTACTGATAAAAGAAAAATCATGAGCTGTCAAAAGAAAAAGTAAAATCACAAAAATATCTTTGCTTCTTATGATAGTATTTTGCTATATGATGAGTGTGGCGATACCAGCATCGCTGAAGAAAAATATATTGAAGGATTTTCATACGGGACATCCAGGAATCACGAGGATGAAGACCCTTATGAGGAGTTAGATTTACTGGCTTTTGATGGACAAAGAAATCAAAGACATTGTGAAATGTTGTAGATGCTATGCAATGGTGGTGAAAGTACAACCAGTAATAATCAATCCATGGCCGAAAACAGACGGCCCATGGTCAAGGGTCTATATTGACGATGTAGTACCCATGTATGAGATTTATTACCTTATTGTGGTTGATAGGTCTCCTACATTTGGCCACTTTGTGAAACTGTGCAAAAGCACAAACTTTTTACATGAAATTTTCACAAGGTTTGGTATTTCAGATACCAGTGTATCTGATAATGGAACACAATTCATGTTTAAGGAATTTGGAGATTTCTGCAAAGAATTTTTTATTAGCCATGTGATAACTGTTCCGTTCTGTCCAAGATCTAATGGTCAAGTGGAACACTTCATAAATCCATTTAAGTGAGCATTGAGGAAAGCAGATGGAGGTGAGACTGAAGATGAGTTATTACAACAATTTCCCTGAGTGTATCGGATAACTCCAAGCCTGAGTACAACTTCAGGATTGTCACCAGCTGAGCTTATGTTCACTAGGAAGATAAAATCGATATTTGATATACAAATACCTAACAAAAACACAAAGTTTAAGAAAAATGATGCCAATACAACAAATTTTTCAAGCCCCTACAAAAAAATCTATTTTAAAGAATATAAAAATGGAAAAGTTAGCTGGAAAGAAGGCATTATTGAAAAACAAATTGGAAGACTAGTGTATATCATGAAACATCCCAAATTGATTGTTAAGACACTGTAACCAGCTTAAAAAGAGGTATACTTCTGAATCAAATTATCCTAGGGAAGAATTTATAAAGGTGATCTATGGTTTCTTTGAAGTACCAAGACCTCAAGTTGCACCTAAACAGAAACACTATAGTAAGTGTAAAAGACAGCCATCTTAAACTTTGGACATTGATCCAAAAAGAAATAGATTTGACCTTTTGAGGAAGATAAATTTCAAAAGAGGAGATTTTGTGTAGTGATAAAAACACCCCTCACAAACACAATGAACTAGTCTGAAAAGACATATATATATATATATATATATATATATATATATATATATATATATATCTTTGCTTTTACTGTCAGACTATGATATAACAGATGGCAATATAATATTGTTAGGTTTTTTTCTTTTTTTCAAAGTGGGATACTCTAGTATCTACTCTGTTAGAACTAGTATGGTGCTAGGTTGATTTGGATTAGTTCTGCACTTCCTAGACAAAGCAGTTTGTATTTTACATACCACTAATACCCTTGGGAAAGGCACGAATCCAACAATTCTTCTTCCGCTATGGGTAAATAGTAGTGTAGACCAAGGCTTTTTTATCTTGGTATGGCAACTAGTCTAGCAGAAGGAAAACTCTAAATTTAAACCTGTTAAGCTCCACTTAAAAATTGATATTGTGTCACATCCTGCCTATACAGAGAGGTTCATGAATACATAATAAATAAGGAGAGGGGTCCCTGGGCAGCTACTGCTTCAAAGAACACTGCACAGTGGGTAGTGCATAACTTCTGTCACACAAATTTGCCAAAGGAACAAATTACCAAAAACATGTCAACTGTTGTAATGACAAACAAACAAGTCTACCTATAAATAGCATGCTAACTACTATTTTTCTTTTACTTTTATTGACAAGAGATGGGGACAGGGCCTGGATGTACATTTGCCTGTATCTGATGATGCCATGGCTTTTTCTTCTATTAACAAAAAAAGCTGGATGTGATCTTCAACAAACATTTGTGCAGGCAACTTGGGACATCTTTCACATTTGCACCAGTAAGCTTTTGCCACTATTAGTTTACTGTTTTTTGGTGGGGCAGTGGATATAGAATGTTGCTGCACATTTATCAACTGTTTGATGTGCATATCTAATAAATCTGATGTTTATACCATCTTGTTAAAGATAACACCCCAGTCTTTTCTTAGCATGGATTTTTTTTACATGATAGTCTCCATTAGTATGTTTTTATATTACTTTCTTATTTTCTATTATTTTTTAACTACAATATTTTGGTGACTATTATGGTTGGATTGTGATGTTGTTTATCTAGTCATTGTATATCAAGTAATCACATCTTGTCCTATTTTTCTTCTTTATACGTATTTGGTTGTGAGTGTGGGGTCACTTATTCATTCCATTACTCCCAGTTCTACTTTGCTCTGTAGAGGTATTATCTAGCAAGGTCTATCTATGGGATAAATAGTTTTGTTTAAAATAATTTTAAACCACCTTGATACATTGGCTTTTAAAACATTGGTAAAACAACTAAGTCTGAAATGTTTACCTGTTTAAAATGATTGGAGTTACCGTGTTGTACCATGAATGATTGTTAAACTGATTTCAGTTTACAAAATAACCCAAGGTTGACATGCCATAAAACAGGGGTGCCCAGTATATTGATCTCTATCAACCAATAGACTGCATGCTATTAAAAAAATTTCTTTTAGATATTAGCCTATCATCAGAGTAAGGTTGTGATCATGAATATATTTAATTGTATTGTGCCATAAAAGTTCATACAGTGATGTAAGATACACAAATATATATTGTATATATCAAGTATACTCAACAGGTAAAAGCCATCCAAAGCGAATAGATACAAACCTCAGCAGGCAAGGTTTGGGCCTCCGTATTTTGGGATACACAAGGTATTTTGTTCATTGATTACCTAGAGAAAGACGAAAGCCATAAAAGAGTTGACTCCTCCTCTCTCTTTCTTTCTCTCTCTCTCTCTCTCTCTGTCTCTGTCTCTCTCTTTCTCTCTCTCTCTCTCTCTGTCCACCACTAGATGACCATGATATGGGAATGGAACCTTTAATATAAATACTATTAAAATTAGTAATAATTGAATCCTTCATTTGTTGAAATAGTATGCGTACGTTTGGAAGTGATTCCGTTTCCAGAAGATTTTTCACAGAGGTCAGTAAATTTATTCTACTAAACTATTCATTTAAAAATGCACATTTGATTTAAAATAGTAATGTCTTGAATCTCAGCTGTATTATGTGTTGTTTAAATGAAGAATGAAGACTTATGCTACTTAATTTTCAGGAAAAGCTTTACTTTGGAAGACGAACTTCTAAATTTGCTAAAGAAAACCCCCAAAATGGCCCCCCCCTGAAAAGAAAGGAAAAAAAAGAAAAAAAAAAATCCAAAACACCTCAAATATAGTCTAACACGTGCTAAAGACGAAAGCCATAAAAGAGTTGACTCCTCCTCTCTCTTTCTTTCTCTCTCTCTTTCTGTCCACCACTAGATGACCATGTAATATACCCCAAAATTTCTTTGAATTTTAACATCCAACAGTCCTGGACTTTAACTAAGTTAAAACTTAAGATAAAAAAAGAATTTTTTTTTTTTTTTTTTTTTTTTTTTTTTTTTTACTACCGCGTACACATGGGAAGCAGCATGATGTACGTGTGAGTCTTGCGGCTTAACGCTCAAGATTGTCAGTTCGATCGGGGAACTACTGCTGCTCATCTATAAGAGTGGCTTCTACAGATGAGAACAAAAACAGCCATCGAAAGATAACCATGACTCGTACTCAAACCAGATCCATAAACCGCATCGCTCTTCGCGCGGGTAAAAAAGGGGCGCGTCCTGCTGAGGTTGGAGCCCTGGCCTCAGTGTTCGAAAAATCAGCTACAGAGCTCAAACTCAAACAAAAACTACTAAAATGCAAACAAAAATTCAGATAGCGACATTTAACGTGAGAACCCTAAATAGAATAGGTCAACTATCAGAGCTAACTGCATCAGCCGTAGAACATAGGATAGATATAATTTGCATACAAGAGCACCGATACACGCACACCGAAGATATCAAGTATCACGAAACTGGTAATGGATGGATGCTGGTGACTGTATCGGCATGGAAAAACTCGGTCAATGCATCGGTAGGAGGGGTGGGAATACTTCTAGGACCAAGAGCGTTAAAAACACTGAACAGCATTGAGAGAATACAACCTAGGATGATGGCCGCAACGTTTAATGGCAACCCCAAAGCAACAATTATCTCCTGCTACAGCCCTACCAATGTTAGCGAAGACAACGAAATAGCCACCTTCTACGAAGATCTATCCTCCCTAGTACGTAGCATTCCGAAACACAACCTGCTAGTCATTGGCGGAGACATGAATGCACAAATCGGGAAAAACAGACACAACAAATACAGCCTACACTGCGCGTCTAACAGGAATGGACAGCATTTAATAGATTTCATGATAGAAAATAGATTAACATGCCTCAATACAAACTTTCAAAAAAGGGAGGGGAAATTATGGACCTACACATACGCGAATAAGAGTAAAGCACAGATAGACTACGTCCTTATAAACAGGAAATGGAAAAACAGTGCGATGAATTGCGAGGCATACTCCTCTTTCGAGGGTGTGTCCTCCGATCATCGAATAGTTACGGCCAAAGTACGACTAAGCCTAAGAAAAAACGCCACACGTAAAGCGACGACCAAGCACTATGACTGGGCCCTACTCAACAACAGAGATATTAGAGATAAGTATGCATTAGAATTAAGAAACAGATTCGAAGCACTACAAGAGAAGGCAGAAATAGGCACCCCAAATGACGAATATGAAAATTTTGTAGAAGCACACCTGGAGGCGGCAGAAAAGTGTATTCCAACAAAGCCTAGAACTAAATATAGAGTCCCTTGGGAAACGCTAGCGGCTAGAGAAAAACGTGCACTTGTGAAGACTGCCTCCAAAAGCTATCGAAAGAACCCAACAAACACAAATGCACGAAAACTAGAAAAGGCACAACATCAATTAACAGGAATATACCTAAAAGAACAGGCAGAATACGTACAAAATCAGATAGATAAGATTAGAGACTCGGTGGAAGATAGGCAATCCAGGATAGCCTGGCAAACAATAAACGAAGTAAGTGGAAGGAAGAGCACAGCCAAAGCAAAATTGAAAGCTGCAAGCCAACAAGAAAGAGTAAAACTGTGGGAACAGCATTTCAAAAATCTACTAGGAAACCCACCGGAAATAACGGATGAACCGATCACCAGAATTATTAGTAAGCAATTAGACGTAAAACTAGGTCCTTTCACCAAAGAAGAACTAGACTCGGTTCTCAGAAGAATTAAAAATAGGAAAGCGGCGGGGCTAGACGAGATTCCCCCAGAAGTGTGGAAGACGAGACAATTCGACGATATACTGCTCCGGCAATGCAACGCAGTATATAGTCAAAATAGGATAGAACGATGGACGAAGGGATGCATCCTTCCATTCCCTAAAAAAGGCGACCTCGGACTAGCCAAGAACTACCGAGGGATAACACTTACATCCATAGCAGCCAAAATCTACAATGCCCTACTACGAAACTGCATAGAACCCAAAATAGACAACATCCTTAGGAAAAACCAAAATGGCTTCCGGAGAAATAGATCCACGACCTCCCAAATACTGACCATCCGTAGAATCCTGGAAGGCGTTCGGGCAAAAAACTTACAGGCGACAATACTATTTGTCGACTTTACCAAGGCATTCGATTCCATACACAGAGGGAAGATGGAGCAAATCCTACTAGCATACGGCCTACCAAAAGAAACCGTAGCAGCGATAATGATTCTCTACAGAAACACCAAAGTGAAAGTACGTTCACCAGATGGAGACACGGAATACTTCGACATTGTTGCAGGAGTACTACAAGGAGACACACTAGCCCCGTACCTCTTTATCATCTGTCTAGACTATGTGCTTAGGACTTCGATCGACAAAATCAGAGAAAATGGCTTCGAGCTGACTAAGAGAAGAAGCAAAAGGTACCCCGCAAAAACAATCACGGACGCCGACTACGCTGATGACTTGGCGTTACTAGCGAATACGCCTAATCAAGCAGAGACACTACTGCATAGTCTGGAACGAGCCGCAGCTGGCATTGGCCTCCATGTCAATGCAAACAAAACCGAATATATGTGTTACAACCAAACGGGCAACATTGCCACACTAGACGGAGCCCCTCTGAAACTAGTCGACAAATTCACCTACCTAGGAAGCAGCGTCTCATCAACCGAGAAAGACATCGACACACGACTGGCGAAGGCATGGACAGCTATCGATAGGCTCTCGATCATATGGAAGTCGGACCTAACTGATAAAATGAAACGCAGTTTCTTCCAGGCAGCGGTTGTGTCGATACTGCTGTATGGATGCACCACATGGACGCTTACGAAGCGGCTGGAGAGGAGGCTGGACGGAAATTATACAAGAATGTTGAGAGCAGTATTAAACAAGTCCTGGCGACAACACCCCACGAGACTCCAACTATACGGACACTTGCCCCCCATCACAAAAACTATACAAGTTCGACGAACCAGACACGCAGGACACTGCTGGAGAAGCAAGGACGAGCTCATAAGCGATGTACTCCTGTGGACCCCCGCACATGGATGTGCAAGAGTGGGACGACCAGCACGAACCTACATACAGCAGCTGTGTGAGGACACGGGATGTAACCCTGAAGACCTGCCGGAGGCAATGAATGATAGGGAGAAATGGCGAGAGACGGTCAGGGATATCCGTGCAGGCGGCGCGACATGATGATGATGATGATATAGCATTATTGGTGCGTTTGAAGGAAGAAATTGCCAAAAAAATGGCCACAAATGAAGAAGAAAAAAGTGCTCTTTCACCAAGATAATGTACCATGTCACAAGTTGATCCCAATAATGGCAAAACTACATGAATTGCACTTCAAATTGCTTCCATGCCCACCTTCTTCTCCAGACCTGGATCCCAGCTATTACTGGCTGTTTGCAGACCTCAAAAGAATACTCCAGGGTAAAAGATTTAGCTCCAATGAAGAAGTAATATCAGAAACTGAGGCATAATTTGAGGCCAAAGACAAATTGTCCTACAAAAAAGGCATCAAATTGTTAGAGAAGCATTGTATCTCCCTAAAAGGAGACTATGTTGATAAAGTTGAATTTTGCCTAAAAGTTGTTTTATTAGTCCGGCTTGGGACTTATTGAGTGATGTGTTGTTTTGTAGTTTGCTTTTGGAAAATTATGCAGATTATATAATACCCCTTTATATAACACTTGCATTTCATACTTTAATTGCAACTTATCCAATTGCCTTTCAGTTCAGTTCTCTAAGTTTCACATTTCTTCCTTTCTGATTGTGATTATTCTCAATGATTATCATCTGATTTTTTTCTATTTCTTTTTTGATGTAAAAATGCCTCATCTTGAACTTGAAAAATGTTTGTAAAAATTTCATTTTTTTCTTAAAATGGTTGAACTGTAGATTTTTAGGCCAATAAATCTTAATTGCAGAAACATTGGAATATTATTAATTCTACCCCTTCTAAAGAAAAAAAATCAGATGTCGCTTTAATTGTTTTTAAGACTTCTTTGTTGCTTTTTGTTTTTAGTGTCTCTGAAAACCAATAATCCTAAAATATAGTACCTAATCTGTTGGCCTAAGAAAGTTTCTGACAAAATAAAACTATGTAGTAATGCCTTCTGGATATTTAGATATCTCCTTTAAGGGGTCACTTTATTGAGAACACTGATGTCCAAATGAGCCAAAAATAAACCCAGTCTCTGTAACCAATGTGTTATTTATGGCCAAACTCTGCAATATTGAAACTCTGGAACCAAAATTGCATAAATACACCTTATATATGCAATTTTATTTTGGGTTGCAGAAGTGAAGTTACAGTTCCAATGCTTAGTTTGACAATCCCCAGATGGAGACACAAACTACTTCAACATTGAAGCTGGAGTACTGCAAGGAGACACACTAGATTCATACCTCTTTATTATCTGTCTAGACTACGTGCTTAGAACATCTATTGATAAAATGAAAGAAAACGGTTTCAAGTTAACAAAGGAAAGAAGCAGAAGGTACCCTGCAAAAACAATTACCAACACTGACTACGCTGATGACATAGTGCTTCTGGCAAATGCACCCAGGGATATCCGTGCTGATGGCACAACATGACAATGATGATTTTGATAATAGGATAACTACACAAGGATCCTACATGCTGTTTTGAACAAATCCTAGAAGCAACACTCTGGAAAACAGCAGTTGTCCAGCCACTTATCTCCCATCACACAAACTATTTAAGACAAACAAGATATACTGGACACTGTTGATGAAGTAAGGATATACTTATAAGTGATATTCTTCTCCTATGGACACACCAGTGTTGGCCAACCTGCAAAAACTTACATCCATCAGCTCTGTGCAAATACTGTATGCTGTTTAGAGAACTTATCTGGAGCAATTGGGATGGATATGACAGTGTATCTAGTAAAGCCATGCTGTTAGCATGCCATGATGAGAAATAAAATCTTGATATCTTTTGATTTAGAAGAAAATGAACTTTTTATCAAAAACAATGAAGGTTGAACTCATTGGCAATACTATGTTTAATATTTAGATAATTGTGTTTTATCTTTGACCTTTTTATATTAGCTGATAATTTTTCTTGTCAATAAAGGAATGAAGTCCACTTGTGAAGTATGCAAGAGATAACTGGGTTTTTTTCCTCATAAGAGCCTTGCAAGGAGGTTTATCTCCTAATGAATCCACTGTTTGTACATCCCTGTTTGGTGAAAATGGGATCATCCCATTTGCCATAAATGTTGGATGATGCATCCATCCAGGGAGGAAAAAAGAAAAGAAAGACCTACCACAGTTCAACTATAGCCAAAGATGTAGAACTGATTTGGTCTTAGCCTGACAAATAAGAAAAAAGAAAACAGATACAAACTGAGAACATGACAGACCTTATATTTATAGCTGCCTCACATTTTTGTTACTCTCTTCAATGGCATCGTTTTTGTGTCATTTCATGTCTGTACATAAGAAAAAAAATCTGTACTTATTTTCTTTGCAGTGGTGGTGACAACTGTGAACAGTTGCTCTTTTTTTTTCTAAATGTGCTAAAAGGTACAGGACATTTTTAAATGGTTGATTGTCCTGATTTTAGTGTTTACTGATAGATATTTACACAGGAAGTACTATATATGGGATGGGGTAAGGGGGAGATAATAGATTGTATTCTCTAACCTAGGTATGTATGTATGTTTTATAAAGGCATAATTTTGTATTGTTACTGCAAGAAGAAAAATATTTACTGACAGAATTTACAGTTGAGAAAATTAGCAGAGAACTGTGAATTTGTTGACAGCTTAGTTCAGTCAACTGTTGTCTATATTGCTTTTTGAATGAGCCACTTAATATTCACAAGGAAAATGTTTATTAAAATTTTGCTTGCCTCATTTCATTATCACTTGTTAACTCTCTTTTTCTCTTTTTAATTATTCTATCATGTATCATAGCAGCTGCATGTGTTGATTACATTGATGTCGCTGATAATATACCAAGATTTCAATTTTTCATAGAAAGGACCTTTTTACCAAAGAGAAAAAAAATTAAATTTCCCTATTTCTAAGGCAAATAATCTTCTGTAGTGAAAATGGTTGAGGTATCTTCAGTGAAAAATTACCTTGAATTTTTAAAAAATAATGTAGCCTACCCAATGATGAGTCATGTCTCGTGCTGCTCACTTCTCGAAAAGGGTTGCTCATACTTGGTTTAAATGATATATTAAATGACAGACTTGTGTATGGATTGAAGTTGAAAAATATACAAAAGAAAGACTACTGCTAGAGAAAAAACCTAACTCTTGAAAAGGCTGTGTAATTATCCATAGCTATGGAAACCATAGCAAGAATTAAGGAGCACCATCAATCAGTTGATTTCCAGTTTGTTAATCAACTAACTAAATTCAAGCAACTGTAAAGGCTACAAATCACTAACCATTCACCTGCCAATTTAAAAAGGCCAAATGCAAACATTGCTCAAAAAGGGAGTATATTGAAAAAAGATGCCAGAGCAAAGTAAGTCACGGTTAAAAATTTTAATTAGTTCATGAATTTAGTAGAGACCAATAGTTAAAGATTTCAACCTTCACACCAGAGATTAGTGTTGAAGAGGAGTTAAGTTTCAAACTGTGATATTTTCAATATAAAAATTAAAAATAATGACATAATGTTGGGTTATACCCAAGGTTGTCTGTTGAGCCCTGATGATGAAATTGGGCACTGGATCAGTTGTTTCAGTGATGCTGCAGAAAATAGATATAAAGAAGTTTTCACAGATGAAATTGTAAACAACAGACATTATGATGTACACAGAGTAATCAGCAGTTATACCCAAAGAGGAAACTGTGTTGGTTGAATACAAATGCACTTAATTCCACAATATGGTTTTGTGTGCAGTGAATTCAGTTGGCTCTATTTTGGTTACACAATCTTCAACTTAATTGATTTACCTCCTGCTAATTGAGTGATACCAGTACAGAAATTCACCGAGGTAAGATTACAAACCTTATGAAGTTTGAAAGTTGATTTCAATAATGTCACTGACTCAGACAATCCTGTTGCACGTGTCTGCCTACGCAACATGCCTTTTCCCTCACTAACTCCTGTTCCCTCCATGGCTCTTTTTATACACCTGGCATAGTCTCATTTGCATAGGAGTGCCGAGAGTCTGCGTTACTTCACTCAAGATAATCAAATACAAAAGCGACTCGTCATTTTTAGCTTTTTTTTGTTAAGCAACTGAATCGTACAAAACACAGCCACACGCTAGTCAGGTAAGTCACGATTTTCCCTACACTCCCCCGATCTCATTATCACAAGCAGGGCAGGAGAGTAGCTTTCATCTTTGTCGGGTACTTCTTCAAAGAGGAATCACGCAGGCTTCACCCTCATGTATACTCTCATCTGCAGTTCGAGTTTCAATAGATACTTCATCAGTTAGGAGGCTACTGGTATCGGAATCACTGTCAAGTGGATTTGAATTCAGATAAATTAAACACTCACTATCCTCAGAATCCTTTCAGCACTTGATAATTGCGTCTGTATTACTGGTCGGAGGTTTTTAACATGACAAGGCACCCCATCAGTTTTCACAGACTGCGGGCTGATCTCTGCAGTAATGCGACCAGTGCTATATTTTGTTGTGCACTTGCCACGTAGATTTTTAACCCAAACCACATCTCTTTTTTGATGGTATTTATGTAGCATGTCAGCCGGCACAGTGCAAGGTGAAACGTCATCCTTTGGGGTGACATTGTGCCAATAGACCGCCTCCAATATTGAACAATTCTTTCTTGCCGCGATAGTCTTAACGGTCCTATGACTTCTTTCTATAATTCAGTTTCCACTTGGTGAGTAAGCACATCGAAACTGCAGATCCACATCCCAATTTCTCGCAAATTCTCCAAAGTCTTTACTAGTGAATGCAGTGTCATTGTCGGTCAATATTTCCATAAGCGGACCTCGCTCAAGGAAAACATTCTCCAACTGTCGGATAATAGTGGGCACATCTAGAGGGGCCACAGTCGATGATAGTTATAAAATTCTCACCATTGTGGTGGGTTATGTCCATCGCTAATCTGTTCCAGTTGTCTTTCATGACAGCTCTCACTTGGGTCAATAGCTGTTCTGCACTCATTGTTTCCATCCTGGATGAGGCACGTAGTAGATGTTTAATGTGTTGCAGTAGTTCCAGAAACAAATGCGCACGTTAAGCTACGTTCGGGCAGCGGACCCCTAACCAAACAGGTCTGTTGTTGCAACTCAGCAAAAAACTCGTCCACCGTCTCATCTGGGTGAAGTTGTTGAGTGACAAACTGGTTATATACATTAAATGCATCAGTAGCATATGCGGTTGTGAAGGCCTGCCTGATCTGTTCTGCATCCGCTTTCTGCTCCGTGCTAAGTTGCCTATGGCTAAAGCTCCCCTTTGCAATCTCAATGGCAGGACGCGCTTGGCATTCTTCATGGTGCAAAGCTCACACACAAGTTCCACATTTTCAACCCACTCGACAATGGGCATATCAGTGGCAGCACCACTAAACTCCGGAATCAGCCGGGCATCAATCATCTTGCCCTCCATCACCAAAGGTAGTATATCACTGAAATAGCTTGTAGTTTGAAAGTTGATTTCAATAACGTCACTGACTCAGCAATCCTGTTGCATGTGTCTGCCTACGCAACATACCTTTTTCCCTCTAACTCCTGTTCCCTCCATGGCTTTTTTTTTATACACCTGGCATGTAAAGAGCTGGAATGCTCAAATGGACACAAGGAAAAATATTCGCAGAGTAGTAGACTGCGCATGTCGGTACGGCAGTAAGAGAGAGCTGGCTTTATTTTTCATGGACATATTTCAACTCATTGAAGGAAATCAGTTTCAACACAAGAAGAATCAGGTACACTGAGTGGCTGTGGGGGTGGGGCAAACTGATGATTAAAGAAAATAGTTTATTAGGATTTAAGAAAGCTACATATGTACCATATGTCATGTTCCAGTGGTTAAAGTGGAACTAGATCCATTAGAAAATCAGGGAGTCTGCACTAAGGTGCAGACCAATGAGTAGATGACACCAATTGTGCCAGTAGTGAAACAGTCTAGAGCAGTATAGACCTGTGGAGACTACAGATCCACCATCACACCATATTAGAAGGTTGACCAGTATCTTCTGCTCAGGATTGAAGATATATTTACTAAACTCACAGGTGGAAAACAAATTCACAGTAATAAGATTTGAAACAGGCTTATCTTCAAATAGATAAGCTGTCGAAACTATAGTTAACTCTTAACACACAAGAGGTTGTATCAACAAAGTTGGTTTGTATTTGGAATTGCATCCAGCCCTGCTGGCAGCATTTCTTTGATCAGATTCTTTCTGGCATGCCAAAAAGAATGCATAATTGATACAATCATGAAGAACATTTATACATTCTGAAATTAGTTCTTGAATGTCTTCAAAAATATAACTTGAGGGCATATTTAAAAAAATACAAATTGTTCAAGGAAAGGAACACCTATTGCAGCCATCACATAGCCACTCAATGATTGAAGAAAAAATTTAAGGAAAGAGCTTGTCATCTTCACAGCACTACAGCTCAACAATATAAAACAATTGTGTTCATTCCTCAGCCTGGTTGACTATTATTGTTTCCTACTTAATCTGAGCACAAAGTTAATCTTTTACACCAATTTTTACACAGTGATTAAAAATGGAAGTAGTTATGAGAGTGTAAGATAGCATTCACGAGAGCCAAACAACTACTTCAGATGCTATGTTAACACACTTTTATCCTCCAAAAGGAATCTACGTGGCCAGTGATGTGTTACCCTATAGTGTGTTATCTCATCTCATAAAGGATGGCACTGAACAACCTATACCATTTACATTTCAGTTACTCACAAAGGCAGAATACAATTACTCTTAAATAGATAAAGTGGTAATAGCCTTCATCTTGGATGACTAAAGAAATTTCATCATTCCTTTTTTTTTTTTTTTTTTTTTTTTTTTTTTAAGACAACAGTTCACTTTAATCAAAGATCCCAACTCATTGATCTTAATTTTGTATTCACAAAAAAGAATTCCAGTAATGATAGTATCATGTCTACAAAGGTATGCAATCACATTAACCAGGTATGATTACATCATATAATAAAATACCAAAAATCATAGTTATGCTGATGCTTTGTGTTGGTTAATGCTAGAAATTAAATAACCTGATGCAGAATGGGATGTGGATGCAGCAGATCTATTTCATATGACATAGACCTGCTGCTTGTTACCTGTGATGAGATTAAAACTGCTACAAGATGACTCAACACTTGCACATGTTCTTGACTGTGTCCAGAGAGGATGGTGTAGAGAAGATAAAGAATATCCAACCTATTACTCACTCAAAGAAAAATGAGTTATCTACAGTTCAAGATGAGTTAATTTTGGGAATGAGAGTAATAATGCTACCATCCTTTAAGGAATGTGTTCTGTAGATGTTTCATGAAAGCCTCGGTATGTAGTTAGATGTGGTGGTTCTCAATTGAGATATCCAGCTGATAACAAGATGTAAGAGATGTCAAAAGAATTTAAATGTGCCTCAACATGCATATTTGCCTCCATGGAAATGACCTAGTTTACCATGACACTATCCATGCAGACTTTGTGAGTCCATTTCAGGGGATCGTTTTTTCTGGCTGTGGACGCTCACTAAAAATAACCTGAGATTTATATTATGAAAGGCACAACTATTGAAAAAAAAATTCAGGTGCTGTATGTGATCCTTGCTTGAAAATGTACAACTTATATCAGACAGAGGTCCCCAATTCACCTCCTGAAGAGTTTTCTATTCATATGAGGAAATGGTGTCAGACATATTTGCTCCACCACATTTATGGTAGCTATAAATGAACTAACAGAAAGATTTGTGCAAACATTGAAGCCTAGCTTCAAATCAATGAAGAGAGGAGAAACAGCAAAAAAAAAAAAAAAAAAAGCTGGCAAATGTTCTTCTAATGTACAGAAATACACCTCATTCAATGACTATCAATGTTGATTTTGAAGCATCCTATATGCTTTGACTTGATATCGTGAAACCAGATATCGAACACTAGTTTATAAACTCTTTCCAGGAGTTATAAAACTGACGGACAGAAGGTCCTCATATGAAACTATTGGGAAACCTAAAGTGAACATGCAGAACAATATTTAGACGACTCATTTCTTTGAATTACCTAATTAAAGTGACTTAGAATATGGAAACAAAATCTTGACCAAATCAAAGAATCACCCAGTGATGCCAATCACAAACAGCATGGTTTGCTAGAAGCCATTTCCAATGTTTTTAGAAATAATACCATAGACTACACCACCAATGTCTCAAGGGTGATCTCCATATACAGCTGAAAAACTGAGTTCTTGGCAGAAAGTAGAAAACATCACCATTGGGTCAGGTATGGCAAAAACATCAATAGCACTGTCAGAAATCTGTTATCCAATCCAACAAAGAAAAGACTGGTTTTGCAAAAAAAAAAAAAAGCTGGTGTTTAATTAATTTTAATTCAGTAGGGAGGTAATGACAGATATTTGCATAGAAAGCAGTGAATACCAATATGTATAAGGGGAGGAGAAAATAAAGTTTATTCTATAACCGAGAGTGGGCTGAAAAGTTCATATGATATATTTGTCTTTGACTTTTTTAACCAATGGAATCCAAGCACTGGAACTACAATTGAAGAAGTGTGTGGATCACAAGGAAAACTGTTGAAAAGTAAACCCCATTTGGTCACATTCCATGAGAATATCTTGGTCAGGCTATAGACTTTTTAGCTGACCTTCATGTGTGTGGTCATTCTTTATTTCATGGTAAGTGTGACGCGAAAGATTTACTTTTATCCCAAAACGGGACTTTATTTTCGCACGTGTGAAGATGGGGCAGGTTGGCACTTGATCCCTTGTAGAATAAGTCCTAATTCAGAGTTTTTTTCTCGGGCCCATAAGAGCTGGCATATTATGTAGGGGATTAATTTATGGCTAGACTGACCGCTGCTGGCAAGGGGTTCCAAATTTCACACTATACACACACCCACCAAGGCCGCTAATCTTCCTCCTCTAGAACAATGGAAGATATGGACCTATAGGTTTAGACGTAATAATATTAATTATGGTAGTCGGCAATTCCGGTTTCCTGTGTGATATTTTAAAGGAATTAATAGGACAATTTTAAGCAAGATAACCTAAGGTGAATAGAAGCTGGAAAAGAAATATGACATCACAAACTCGTAGAAGACACTGCAAATAACAACTTCGACCACGTGGAAACATTAAAATATATCAATCTTTTACTACACATAGATATACACCTTCAACGTGTCAAATATATCATGAATGAATAGTCCATGAACCTAAATGTCTTTCTTCTTTTCTTTTCTTACGTTTTCATTCAAATTGAGAGAGAGAGGGTATATATAATTGGGTATAAGGAGAAATGGTCTCAAAGTTTACTTATCTTTTTTCTTTGATGGAGTTCCTGTGGAGAATATTTCCTCTTTTACGGGCTAATAGACTTTATACTATTTTCAATACTGGCTTGAAGAACTTGGGTCCTTCGTGTCCGAGATATTTTTTTTTTGTCTTCTTCTACCCGGAGTACTGGCTTTGGTTCCGTCTGCCACAAACCCTGTCCAACAACTAACTTTTCTTAATATCTATTTCCGCTGATGGGAAGGAGTCCCCACTTCCGTTTTGGGGTCCCAGCCAATCATTTGGCTTCTACCTTCTTCCTTCCCGTGTCAGGCGACCCGAGTGAAGTCACCAAGTATAAACATCTGTGGGTCTCCCCTCCGTGACCTACATTCTTTCTTAACGGTCATTTTTTTGACGGCTTGCTACTGTTAATTCGAACACGAGGATAGTAGTAATCATATCTCCATCCTCCCAGTGGGATATCACGTGACAGTAAGCTATTCATGCAAGACTTAACATTCAAGATGTACTGTAATAAAGTTGAAAAACAATGTCACATAGTAGTTGTTTTCAGGAAATTGACAGTTTGATGTTGCCTGTGAATTTTCTGTGTAGATGAATGATAGTTGGTTGAATGTTGTTTCTTCATATAGAAAAATATATGTGAACACTTCATGATGAATTGACATCATATTTTATTGGCTTAAACAAACTTGAAGGAATGAAAATGAGCTCATAAATAGTTGTATGAAGGAATGTCCTTGTGTGTAAGTTGCAAAGTCTTTAATATGTGTCGTCATCATCATGTCACGCTGCCAGCACAGATATCCCTGACCCTCTCTCGCCACTTCTCCCTATCATTCATTGCCTCTGGCTGGTCTTCAGGGCTACATCCCGTATCCTCACATAGCTGCTGTATGTATATTTGAGCTGGTCATCCTGCTTTTGCTTGGCCATATGTGGGGGTCCATAGGAGTACATCACTTATGAGCTTGTCCCTGCTTCTCGAGCAGTGTCCTGCATGTCTGGTTCGTCTAACTTGGTTGCCACCAGGACTTGTTCAATATTGCTCGCAACATTTGTGTAATTGCCGTCTAGCTTCTTCTCCAGCCGTTTTGTTAGTGTCCAAGTAGTGCATACATACAGTAGTATCGACACGACCGCTGCCTGGAAGAAACTGCGTTTCATTTTATTGGTCAGGTCTGACTTCCATATGATTGATAGCTTATCAATAGCTGTCCATGCCTTCGTTAGCCACGTGTCGATGTCTTTTTCAGTTGATGAGACACAGCTTCCTAGGTAGGTGAATTTGTCTACCAGTTTCAGAGACGTTCCCTCTAGTGTAGAAATGTCGCCTGTTTGATTAAAGCATATATATTCAGTTTTGTGTGCATTGTCATGGAGGCCAATGCCTGCGGCGGTTCATTCCAAACTATGCAGTAGTGTTTCGGCTTGGTTGGGTATATTGGCCAGAATCGCTATGGCGATGGTAATTGTTTTTGCGGGGTACCTTCTGCTTCTTTGTCAGCTCAAAGCTGTTTTCTTTGATTTAATATATGTACATATAAAAAAATAGCTTTGAATAAAGACTTTCATATTTAAGAAGTGTATTTGCCTATGGTGTCATGTTCACTGCCACACAAGGTTTGGTGGGAGCACAAGACCCCTGTCTTATGGGACAGTCAAGTCTGTTTCAAGGCATTGGGCACATGGTAAGAGATTCTTATCTTTTAGTATGATCTTCTTTTACGCTGGTGTGATTATGTCACCTTGTGGTCATTAGAAGAACTCTCTAAAAAAACAAGGGAGATAATGACCTTTTGTCTTTAATATCTACAGGCTGTTGCTGCTGCTGCTAATATATATTTGTTAATAACATCACACATATATTAAATTGTGATCTGTTAACAATTTTAGATATCAGGTCCTGGAGACAAGAGGCAACTCATGACTGGTTGTGTCACAGTGCTCCACATTCCACTTATCATAATGATGATAATTACATCTGGATCTATGTCATGCATCATCAACATGCAACTGCAAGCTAGCTCCTAATATGTCCGTTAGCTGTCAGAGGAACAAGTGTATCGTATCAGATTATACATAACCAACCTCCCTGTTTTGAACTGTATGGTAAGTGACTGTTGTGTAATGCCCTATCAGCAAACATATATGCTGTGGGTCCAAACAAATGTGAGGTGCCAGTCCTATCAACAGTTTAGAATATGCTGACTACATTTCTGCAAAGGGGTAAAACCCCTCTCCACCAAAGGAGGTATGACACTAAATTGCATCTGGTGATGAGACTCCAGCTTTGGAGCTCTTGGGAGTGTGGAATACCACTTCATTGCCTCACCCATTTGGCTAAGGCTGTAGAATATACTGACTGCATCATTGCAGAGGGTTAAGATCCCTCCAATAAGTGTCCAGGATATGATACTAAACCATCTGATGGTGAGGCTCCAGCCCTGGATCTTTAGAGATACATTCCCCAAAGCTCCAGGACTGTTGAGGGTGGAGGTGGCCTTACTCCTCTACAAAGATGTAGTCAGCATTTCTACAGCCCCAACTGACTGGACTTTACATGGAATAATCAATGTTGCCACTTCCAAACTCAAAACAAATACTTGTGAAATCAGTTAAAATGATATTTTTATGCTTAATATCCTCCACCATTTTTCTAGGGTTAGTCAAAAGTTTTACAATATTTTGGTAGCTATGGATGCTTTTGTCAATGTCATGAAGGTGATAAACTACAATGGCCTGTGAGATGCTGAGCTTGCCTGATACTCTGAGTATCATTCACCAAATTTGCCTCTATGGCTTGGAGCACAGCTTCAGAATCTATGGTTTAAGGCCTACTTCCCTGATCATTGAAGTTCTTGTGACATGAGTGAAAAATCTTGAACCATCTGGTTACTGTACTGTGATCAACTGCAACTTCACCTTCTGCACAACAAACGTTTTCGTTGCTTCCATAGTGTTATATCTTTTGATGAAACACTTGAAGAAAAAGTTAGATGGGAACTACACAAGGATGCTGCATGTTGTTTTGAACAAATCCTTAAAACAGCTGTTGTATGACCATTTCCCTATCTCACAAATCATCCAAGTAAGATGAACAAGACATGCTGGGAAATGTTGAAGTAAGGACAGTCATAAGCAATGTTCTATGAACACAACAGTGTTGGCAACCAGCGAAATCTTACATTCATCGGCTCTGTGCAAACCATGGATGCTGTCTAGAAGACTTGCCAAGAGCAATGGTTGATAAGTACAGATGATGTGAGAGATTCAAGGAAATCCATACTATCAGCTCACTTTGATGATGATAATTTTTAAAAAATATGCAAGCAATTATAAAAACAGTCATAAAGAAACTATTTAATCTGAATATTAATTCTTCTGAATTTGAAGAAATTTTTTAAAAAGTTGTCTGATTCTAATTGTTCATAAGACTAAACTTAGTAATTTTCCTAACCTTTAATCTAGACAAGAACATAGTTTTCTTATTAAATTTCAATTGAATTTTTTTGATAGCCTGACTCTAAATTTGCTCTAAATTCTTTCTTATTTGTATGTGAAAATGAATCCAATTTTGATTGATTGTACTGACTGCATTTATGTTGTGTATATTTTCAGTTACTGCATGGATTTTCCTGAACCTGGGGAAACTGTCCATGGCCACAAATTTACAAAAGGTTTTGGGGGTAAAGGAGCTAATCAGTGCATTATGGCCCAACGTCTGGGGGCCAAATCAGCTATGATAGGCAGAGTAAGTATCCAAGTGGATTTTGTTTCCTTTTGACAATATTTTAATTATTTTATGATCACAAAATAATTGGTTCATAATTTTTCTAAAAGAGATCAAAATAAAAATTAACTACAGAAAAAAAATTTAAACAGATGTTTGATAGAAAATTTTTAATTTCTATAGAGTTATTTGTTCTAAATATTGTAAGTAAGGACAGTCTCTTAGAAAATAAATTTCACTGAATTTTAAAATCTGACTTCATAAAATTAATGTTTCTCTGAAAAGTTCCTGTAAACTTCAATTTTAAACACTTTCAGCAAAGCTAAATGTTTGATGTATCAATTTAATTCTTAACCCCATAAGCCTGTTGCACTGGTATATTGCTGGTACTTTTTTTCCCCACACCATTTTAACAGTATGACGATCACAGTAGTTTAATTTTTATAAATTTAGGCTCAGAAGTTCAAGGTTCAATAAAAATTAATCAATATTTTTTTTTGCGGTGGAAGGGAATTATATTAAATTTTGAATTAAAGTGTTAAAGATTTTTTTTTCATGTTTACCAAACTGTTAAAAATTGTATAACACTTCAGCAATTTTTACATAATGAAACATTATTTTAGAGGCTACAATTTGATAAATCAACAAAAATTGCAAAGTGATTTTCTACAATTCCTGCATACTAAATGTATATATTTACCAAACCCCTCTGCATGAGCAAGATGTGACAAAAGGTCATTTTTATTTTAAGCAAAGATTGAATTCAGTTTTTCTTCTAAACCAGTTGCCATGACAAAGTTAAAGAGTCAGTCTGCCCAACTATTTACCTATAGCTGGAAGGAGAATAGTTGAATGTATACCTTTCTCAAGGGTATTAGCACTATATGAAATGCTAACAATCTCATCCAGAGTTTGAATTTGGGTTGCCATGTTCATTTCCTATGATGATAACCATTACACAGTTGTCTCCTTGCATATCAAATACAACCATCCCTCACTTGACACCCTGTCAGTTGGAGCTGTAGAATACACTGACTGCTTCTCTGCATAGGAATAAGACCCCCCACCAAAGAGTGTCCTGGATATGACACTAAACAATCTGATAGTGAGGTTACAATAATGCTGGAGCTTTGAGGAATGTGGAGTACCCCTTTATTGCCATCACTCCCAGGTCCACTCTGGCCCGGAATGGTAGCACCTGATAAGAGTCCTATCTATGGGTTAAATAGAACTAAACCATGGTTTCTTGACGTTACTGATTTTTGCATTTAAAGTGCGTATTTATGCTGAACTGAATTGTTCAAAATAGAACTGTTTTGACATCTAAACTGTGTACCTTTGCTCAACTGAATTATCTGAAAGCCCCCCCCCCCTTTTACCATTGCTCCCAGGTCCAGCCTGGCCTGGAATGGTAGCACCTGATAGGGCTATATCTATGGGTTAAATAGAACTAAACTGAATACCTATGCTAAACTGAATTGTTTGAATTAGAACTGTTTGACTAAACTGAGTAACTTGAAATAGAAATGTTTTTGACAATTAAACTGTGTACTCATGTTAAATTGAATTGTTTGAAATAGAACTGACTATTTGCATAAAAATGGATTTGGCATTAAATAAACCTACAAAGGTTGATATGCCTTAAAAACCAACCAACCCTATCTTGACTTATAACAATATTCAATAGATGAATAACAAATATATGTACATAGCAGTAAACTGGTTGATTTGTGTATTCATCTCTCAAGTTATCCATTGTGTTCAAGTTGTAAAGTTGTCCAGTATAGATTCAAGAGGTAAGTGAATTTTTCCCCTTCCTTCACTACTGTGAACAAACAACTGGCAACTTTTTATGAAAAAGGGTAATCCCATGTCTAATCAGCTGATGGATTGGGATAATTTAGCAATATTTGCTTGCTAAAGATGGTGTGTTAAATCCTGGAGATGATCAGCTATAACAATCATATGACAGGTAGAAAAGCATGGTTAACAAATTGTTTCCTGTTTGTCAGGAATTTTACACATCTCAGAATCACTTTATTAGGAGAAAAAGATTTCATTTTTTATCAATCTCTTTTCATAAGAAAGCTATTTTCTCGTTTAAGTTTCCTAACTTTTTGAGTTGCACTTCATATTTTGGTATGTGCTAGTTTGTGGTATGTATGTCCCCTGACCAAAACCGTGGAAAGTAGCAACTATGGTTGGAAGTATTGTAGTAGTTGGTGTATTGGCACATAATGTATTGCTTCATGCCATGTGTCATTTGAAAGCTGTTGCACAGATGAACATGCAACATAGTTCAATTTGGGAGCTTATGCTTCACAAGTTCAAACTGGGCCATAAAGCCATGGAATCGACCAAAAACATTTGTTGTGCAAAAAGTGAAGGCACAGTTGGTACAATGGTTGAAAAAATTTCACTTGGATTGCTGCAAGATCCTCAACAATCAGGCAAGGTCAGGTAAGCCTAAAACTAAATTCTGAAGGTGTGATCCAAACTTTAGGAGCAAATCCGGTAAGTAGTACTCATAGAGTATCAGGGAATTTGAGATCTCTTAGTCCAGTTGACAAAAGTGTCCAGAACTGCCAAAATGCACCTCACATTATCAGAATATTGCAGAACTTTTGACTCACCCTAGTACTTATAGTATTGTCAAAATAAAATGCATTCTTAATGTATAAGCCTTCTATATATTTTGTTTCTGTATGGGAAAAAGGAAAATTGGTTACTTTTACTTATTTGAACATTTTGCAGGTTGGTGATGATAACTATGGCATTGAACATTTGGAACATTTTAAGAAACATTCTGTCAATGTAGGTAAGGATATAAATTATCTAAATTGAATGACTCAATGAAGTTTATTAAACATTGATATAATAAATTTTGATAAATGTCATTTTGTGAAACTAACATGCTCTCCTATGATGTGTATGAGTGAAAAGAATATATTGCTCTTAATTGATTAAGAAAAAATATTCCGAGTAAATCCTGCTTGTATTTTGGCTACTTCATTTACTTTTACGAGTTCCAATTTTTGTAAGCCTCCAAATTTATTTATAATAATATCTTTAAATAATTATTTTTGATAACTCAGGTAGATCACATCAAATACTAAAAGTGACAGAGACAATAGATAATTGTTTTCCTTTGGATTATGTAGGAGTCTTTGGAGATCATATGTTAGACCAGAGTGCTTCCTTTTCTAGTTACTGTTCTTTGAACAAATCAGACCTCTTTTTTATTGCTCTGTTCATAGAACAGTAAATGGCATTGTCTTTTGCCTTGGTATTGAGTTGGATCCCACTAAAGAACAGAAGTAAAAGTTTTTTACCAGTTTGGTACCACTTCTTTATACAATGCTTTCCATCAAACACAGTGCCCATTTTATCCATTTGGAACATGTTTGAATACTATTAAATTCCTGTTATATTTGTTATATACATGCTTTAAATGTCTTATATGTTTAAGTTTATTAAGTCTTTCCTTCCTGTTTATTCAGTATTAGTGTTAATATTGTCTCCTGGTGAGTCAAGACACTATTAAATATCTTCCCTCTCATCAAATACTGGTAAAATTCCTAAGTGCACAATGGCTTTAAATAGAAATGTCTTTACTCTATCTGGTATGAAGATTACATGAATTTTGTATAGGTGATTTTTTTTTTTTTTTTTTTTTTTTTTTTTTTTTAGTTATACAAATAAATATGAGTTTTGTGCGTTAAAAAGTAAAATTTATTTACATCTGTTTTTAAATTCTTTTTTTTATCTAAACTAAAATTAGTTTAGACTTGATACACCTGTTATTTTAAGGCAATTTCTCCAAATTTTGAAAAAAAAACATCCTTATTTGCAGTTTATTCATTTAGAAATTGACTGTATTTCAGATCATATCTATAAAACTGCAAATGAACAAACTGGTGTGGCAAATATTATTGTTAATACGAAAGGTAAGTTTCCCCCTATTACTTGTAATGTTCAACTGGAAATAGTAATGAAATATTGTCATGTCTTAATCAGTTTTTTATGCATAAAATGTGTTAAAAAAGTTTGGTTTATTTGTTTAATGGCATACCAACTCCTTATTGGTTATTTAATACCAAAATTTGATTCATTTTTAAATGTTTGATTGTAATCATGATTATATTTTCAATGTTCCATTGCATTTTCTTTTTTGAATTGCAATTGTTTTATTTGTTTATAATCTGTTTACATAGTTATATCAATTATTTGTCTAATACAAATAATTTGCTTTCAGTTGTGTGATTTCAAATATTCTTATCTAATATTTTAAACCTTATAATTGTGTATAAATTAACTATTCCTATTTAATGATAATCCTTTGCCCACATTTATATGGTTTCAAATATTCATATCTAAAATAAATGATAAGCCAGCAATTATATTGTTTCAAATGATAATAATCCTTGATAAACAAGTACAGTTTCAAGTAACTGTTCTTGATACAAATAATTTGCATAGTTATGATAATAAGTATTCCTCTCTCATGCTAATAATTTTCAAATAGATATATTTGACTCCTAGATGAGGTGCTAACAAGTACTGCCACTCCAAGTCAGAATGGACTGGGGAGTAATGGCAATGAAGAGGTGACTCCATACTCTCCATAGCTTCAGAACTGGAGCCTCTCCACTGGCTGCATTTTAGTGTCATACCCAAAATACTCTTTTTGGGTAAGAGTCTTGTTCTTCTGCTGGAGGAATATTCTAAGCCCCACTGACAGGGCAACTGTTAATTTGCACAATTATTTGGTTTCAAGTAACTGTTACATGATGGACTTTTAAGTGCCATGTAAATATGTACGAGGATCATTAAATAAGTTTCCAGACTTTTTTTGTATGGGCACTTTTATTGATAGTACACATATGAAACTCTAGTTCCCTTCGGAGTAATCTCCTCCGGCTGCAATGCACTTTTTGTACTGTTCCAACAACTTCTGGAAGGCCCCATGGTAGTCCTCTTGTGTGAGCATGTCAATGACCTTCATCACAGCCTCTTTCATCTCCTCAATTCTCTCAGAACGACAGTCTCTGAGCTTAGGGAATAAGCAAAAGTCACAGAGAGCAAGGTCTGGACTATAGGGAGGGTGAGGAACTGTTTTGATGCCCATCTTGGTCAAATAGTCTGTGACAAGGATGGAGTTGTGGACTGGTACATTGTCCTGCTGGAAATGCCACTGACCCGATTTCAAGAGTCCTGGCCTCTTCCGATGGAATCTCTTCCTGAACTCTCTTAAAACCTCAACATAGTAACCCTAACTCTAACCCTTTGGCCAATCAACTCTGGTGTATTGACTTTCTTACTCCACCCACACCTTTCATCATCCCTCACAGACTCCCTGCCTACCTTGAATCTCTTATGCCACTCAAAAACTGATGCTCGATTCATGCAAGATGCTCCAAATGCAGTCTGAAGCATTCCATACATTTCTGTGGCATTTTTTGCAAGTTTAAAACAGAATTTTATTGCATATCGTTCTTCTAAAGTGTCCTTACATCCAGATTGAAATTCACCAGCTGTGACAATCAGGCTTTAGTAGGGTGTATTCCAATTGCTGCTGTAGCTGTTCATTTGAAGCTGAAATCCTAAAAATTGGTCAGTCATCTCATAAGATGTATAGCAATAACATACTGAATTTTCAAGAGTCTACGTCAATTTTAAATGCCTGTACAAAAAAAGTCTGGAAACCTTTTGAATGGACCACGTATTTAGTTGCAAGCATGATCATATGGTTTGATGTATGTATATGCATATGTATTTTGTGCATGGATGCTGGTTGAGAAAGACTGGGAGAAGTGAATGAATATCTTATGTGGGGATGGTCTGGTAAGGCTGAGAAAATTAGCCTGAGACTCACTCAGGCTGCATCTTGAAAGATTTAGTTTCTTGAACATCCTTTTGAGTGTGTCTGGTCATATTTTTATGTTTGGGAAGGGAGCAAGTTTTACCCTCCATGAATACAGTTTGGCATTTGAGACATGATTTCGAGTTGAAATTTAGTTGTGAGAGGAGGCACTTTATTGATGGTAACCAGACATAGCAGCAGTGGCCAGTAAGAAATCACAGCAAGAAGGTGGGGGTGGCAGTTAGAGAAAGATCTCAGTTTCATACCTCCCCCCTCTGTGAGCAAGTCTAATCCCTCAAATCTTGTTTTTGATCTTTTCTTTTTGTGACTGCTTGCTCAGTTTTGTGCACCTTCGACTAGACCTGCGAAACTGCAACAGCATGGAGTCTAATTTCCCAGGGCAGCAAAATATGCACAATGCAGTAGATACACAGAGAAGCAGTCTGTTACATAAGTAATAATAATTATTGGTAAACAGTTGTAGCTACGAGTAACTATTCTTAATACAATTAACTTGTACAGTTAAATGGTTTCAAGTATTATCTAACATTGTTTTTATTTCATAATAATCATTTTTTGCACAGTTATATTGTTTTACATATTCCTATTCAATACTAATAATATAGTGTAATAGGGAATTTAGATAGATTTTATTTTAAGGAAAAAGAAAAAAAAGTTGTGTGTGTGTGTAATAAATATATATATATATATATATATATATATATATATATATATATATATATATATATATATATATATATATATATATACATATATATATATTGGAAGTGATTTATTTTAAAAGAAAATTTTTTATTAGCAGTTTGTTTTCTTGTAGGCTCTGGTAAGTTTTAGTTGCATCTAAATGGAATCTCTTGGTAATTTGATCCCCCCCACAAAACAGATGGGATCAGTGTAATGTATTATGGTCAAGTCAAAAGCATAAGTATTAGTGTCCACACATAGGTTGAAGGTTGTTGCCAGTTTTAATGGTTGAACAAAATGACCTTAAGTAAGCATGAGGCTACTTGCTGGAAGAGGGAACAAAGAAGCAGGAAAAGACCATGTATTTCCTGTTTTTCAAATATTGTCAAATTGTCTGGAAGATTTCAGAGAATTCCACTTCCCTAGCTATGGATATAAAAGCTGATCTCATCCCAGAAGGAGAGGAGAGTAGGTTCTGACCAAAGTGTTGAGCAGAGTAATTCCTGGCTCTGGAGTTGGAATTTTTTATCCATTGAAATTGAGAAGTTATCATTTCCACCACTGAAAGTTTTATAAGTTCCTTCTCTATCATCTGGTTAATGAAGACTCCAAATCTTATCAAACTATAAAATAAAACATTGATATAGTAAACCTTGTTTAATTTGGAAATCAGCAAAATGAAAAATTTGCACCTTCAAAAAGAGACAACTGGTGAAGAAGAATAAAGTGGATCGACTCTGACTAAGGGTAAGGCCAATACAATAGACGTCATCTTGGTACCCCTGCAATTCCAGCACCCCCAATAGTAGTAACATCACAATTTTCAAACAAATCTATTTGACTCATAAGATAGACTCTAAGTGGGTACTACCACTCAGGATCAGCATGGACCTGGGTGTCATGGTAATGCAGGGGTACTTCACTCTCCACAGAGCTCTAGAACTGAACACCCACCACCAGATGCAGTTTAGTGTCATACCCAAGAAACCTCTTTTTGGGTGTAGAGTCTTACCCTGCTTCAGAAGATGCTATCTGCAGATTATAAGTCCCACATACAAGGCTCTGTTCAAAAAGTATTAAGACTGACTTCATAATTTTCTTTCAAATTGGCATTGACTAGTTTAGATGTTTAGACATCATCACTTTACTATATAATTTGCTCAGTTCTTCATATGTCCTTTTAAACTTTTTGAATTAAAATTATTATTTTTTTATTTTACAGAAGAAATTACTGGATGAGTTTATGAGTTTTGCTTAAAAAGTATCAAAACTGAAGATACATTTACCAAAACAAATGAACAATAAATGAAACAAATTTTCTTTAAAATAGTCCCCTTAGCATTCAACACACTTATTCCAACTTTTAGTTCAGGAAACAAGAAAGTCACATTGTCTAGATAGTATGGTGGATGCTGCATTTGCACAATCCTAAATGAGGATGGACTGAAAAGTTCATATGATGTCATATCTACTGCTTATGACATTTTTGACCAATGAGATCCAAGCACTGCAGTACTGATGGAAGAAGTGTGTGGACCACAAGGGGAACTATGCTGAAAAATAAACCTCATTTGTTCATATTTCATGAGAGTATGTTGATCAGCCTATGAACCTTTTATTCAACTCTCACCTGTTGCCAAAAATGCTGATAAAAAAAAGCATCAAAACTCGTTTCATGATTAAAAAATTTTTTTTAAATTTAAATTGGCAGTAATTTTCAGACATCACCATTTATTGTATAAATCATTCAGTTGTGTACATCTCTATTTAAATTTTAAAATTAGAAATTTAAAGTTTCATTTCTTTTCGATCACACCTTGTGAATTTTATTCTGATAAAAGATGAAAAATAAAAATATTTTTTGCAAAATCTGATGAATTAATTTTCACTTTCTCATAAATTTTCTCCAAGTTTTTATTTATCTATTTTCAAATGAAGCTTTATCAATCATTATTATTAATTTTGACTTCATCTTCCTAATTCTTGTTACTGTTTATCAATGTTTTAAACACTTTAAATATGTAAAACAATAACAACAAATATGGTGCCAAGAGTATTGAGTGGCTTTATAAGTATTATTTGATAACATTCATGCTACTATAGCTGTGTTGAATTACTGCTTGAAATAATTTCAGTAAAAATTTTTTTAAAAAGTATCAAAAATTCAAACAATCATATCAACTGTAATTCTCTTGGAACCATCAAAGTAAACAAATGCCAAATATGTTCCTATAGTACTGTCAGCAATGTTAATGAGGCCACCATTTTGATAGAATCTGCAGTTCTTTAATGTTTTCATATATTTTTAAAGATTTTTTTTCTAATTTACTTAATTATTCTGACAGTTAAAATATTGGCATTTCCATGAAATATTGCTTTCCTTTTAAATCAGTACAATGTACTTAAAACTTATCACATTTTAAATATCATCTTTGATATTTTAATATTGGTTTTAATTAAAAGATAATGACACAGTTATTTCTAAAGGATTTTTACATACATGAATATTTTGTATGGTTTGAAATATTAACATTTCTGTCAAAGATTTACTTAAATTCCAATGTGATGGACTGGTCTCAAAGCAGAAAACAAATCTGTTTCTGAAAATCTTTAAAAATTACAGGAAATTTTTTTTAAAGAAAAAACATAAATATCCATTTTGAAATAAATTCCTTTAATAACCTAGAGGTAGTCTAAAAGAAAAAAGAGTTGGGTGGTATGTAGAAGCAGGCAGAAGGGATTGTGAGTTTGAACATAACCAAAAAGTTTATTCTTTATTTTCATTTCCTTGCTGTTGTAGAGGTCACTCAAGTGAGTTGTGATAAAAAGCAACAAGAAAGATGAAGAAGAATGCTAGTTAAAATTATTAATAATAATGAATCTTTTCAATGATTAATACTTTTGCAGCGATAGAAACATTTTTGTTGCCAATGATATATATGCAGAGTGACATTTTTACCCTGTGATAGCTCAATGTAAGACATTTCCCTATTGGCTGCTTATTAACCAATTCAATGTTAATGCATAAAAACATTGCTTGGAAACCATACTGTGATGTGGGATTGTGTTATGATTGTTTTGCAAAATATATTTAAAAGTGAATGCTTTATTGTTTTCCTATTATAGTACTATGAAACACAATTGCTGATTACTTTTATATATATATATATATATATATATATATATATATATATATACTTATAATTAATTGACTTGTTTGAACATACCCTATGTTTTTCAAAGGTTTTAAAAATAATTTGCTCCTTCTATAAGGATTTAAAAAAGAAATTATCTGCCTGTGAAAGAAAATGTTGACGAATGATCTTTGTAAAACTGTTTGGTTAGATTTTTGTGATAAAAAGCAAATAGAAGTAGCAAGATGAAGGAGAATTCTAGTCAAAATTATTAAAGGTGATGAATATTTTCCATGTTTAATTTTCTTTGAAAGAAAGCAATATATTAAAAAGTTGTATGGTTAGATTTTGATTTTTAAACAATCAAGAAAGAAGAAACAAATCAAATGAACTATTCATTTATTTTATCTTTTTATTTTTCAGGGCAAAATTGTATTGTTATTGTGTCTTCTGCCAACTTAAAACTTAATGAAAATGATCTTAAAGCTGCTGAAGATGTAATAAAGTCAGCCAAAGTTTTGGTCACCCAGATGGAGATCTTACCGACAACTTCTTTGGCAGCTATGAAAATAGCCAAAAAATATGGAGGTAAATGCCAAATAATTTTTTTTTTCAATTCTAAATTTTTATCAATATAATGTTAAACAGTAAATTTACAACTAGCTTTTAGTTAATATAAACATTGTTTTAGGTGTAATTGTTTGATAGATAGCTAAAATTTACAATAATTTAGTTTTCTGATGTATTCTTTCTATCTCCAGTGAAAACTATTCTCAATGTGGCACCAGTTCCCAAATCTTTACCTGATGAAATATACAGATTGGCGGATTACTTTTGTGTAAATGAACTGGAGGTATTTTTTTTTTCTCTTTCATATACAGTATTGCCCATAAATTAGTACAGTTATTATTATTATTATTATTATTATTATTATTAAAACTGAATTTTCTTCTTAAGCAAAGATGCTAGGATTTTTAAAATGTTCTAATGGAACATTATGCAATCAAAATGAATATTATTAAGTATTATTTATTACAAAATCCTATAGTATTGAAACTCTATAACCAAAAAAATAAATATCACCAAGTCACACTAGCAGCACAGAATTTCCTGACTCTCGTGGCATCTATCCCTATCATCCATTACTCCTGTCAGGTCTTCTAGGTTACATCTTGTGTCCACATAGAGCTGATGTAAATCCTTGCTGGTCAGCCAACACTGACATGTCCATGTGTAAGGGTTCATAGAAGAATGTAACTTATGAGTTAGTCTTTGCTTCTCCTCTAGTAAAATGATTTGAGTGAAATTGCATATTGATGAGTAGGACGTATGATTTGTTGATCATAAATCACAAGCTATTTCAGATGTATTTCTAAAATAATCGTTATGGGCGATTGAGTGAAGCTAAGCAGCGATATCCTGAGGCTGTTTACGGGAGAAGGTGATGTGGTCACGTGGCTTAACAAGCTAAAGCTGGTCACGAAGCTACAAAAGATTGAGGACATAGTGACTTTAATCCTAATGTATCAGGAGGGGAATGTACTTGCAGTCTATCTTGAGATGGGAGAGAGAGAGACCAGTCTGATACTGAGAGCATTGAGAAAGGACTGAAGATGGTGTTTTCTGAAGATTCCTTCAAAGCCTATGACAAACTGAGGATTGTCGCCAGGACTTGAGAATCGGTGGATGTAGATGTGGCGGAAATAAGGCGACTAGCAGGATGGGTTGAATACATGGGACGAGGCCTCGAGAAGACTGTGAAAATGGCTTTTGTGTCTGGTTTCCCCGACTGCATATTAATGGAGTTACAGCGATTGACTGGGATTGAAACTATGGAAGTTGAGGAGCTTTTGAAGCATGCCAGAGTGCTGGCAAAGCATCCTAATTAACTGGGGGCAGTTGCAACCTCTACTGGAGATATTCCCGGTGAGAAAGGGAAGTTATTGCAGAGACAAAGCCGAAGATCTGTTGTGAGGTGCTTCATATGTCAGGGACTCCACCTGATGAGAGATTGGCCATGTTAGCAGGTGTTGCCCGCTGCTCCAAGGAAATGAGTAAAGGGGTGCTATTGCACCAGTAGTCACCCCTTTTTGAATGGAAAGGCGCATGAAAGTTTGTTGCCAGAGATAGTGGTAACTGTCAACGGAAAGAAGGCTAGGGCTCTTGTAGATACTGGCTGTATGACTACACTCGTCAGGGCAAGTGTCGCCGAATTTTGGGAAGGAACCAGCAATGTCAGAGTGGTGGATGGTAGGGAGGTGAGGTGTTGTGGAGAGACCGTCGCCAAGATCGTTGTGAGAAACATACTTCTGCAAGTCCAAGTAATTGGGCTGGAAAAGCTCATCACAGGAATCGACGTGATACTGAGTCTAGATGTTATAGACTGGCTGGGAGGAGCTACAATAGCTAAGGGCCAGGTGATGTTCGGAAGACAGGATGCAGCTAGAGTGGTAAGAGTGAGTAGCAAAGATACTGTTCAGCCTACAAAGCCTGGACCAATCCAGATTGAAGACAAGGACTTTCGAACCCATTTTGACGGTAACAAATGGTTAGTAGAGTGGCGATGGACTGCGGGACTGGCCGTGCTAACAAATCAGGTTGGCTGTTATGAGGGCACGCTGAGAGAAGAGGTGAGACCGAAGTTCGAGAAGAAAGTTGAGAGGTGGATTGATGAAAGAATTTTGATCCCATGGTCAGGGAAAGTTGAGGGAGTCCTGCTACCTATGGCAGTAGTTCAACCAACTAAAAATAAAGTCAGACTGGTGTTGGACTTTCGAGAATTGAACAAGTACATGGCATGTCACACCAAAGATAGAATTGATATATGTGAAGAAGTTATGAGAGAGTGGAGGAGAATGGAGAGAGCTACGAAAATCATGGACTTAAAGTCAGCTTACCTTCAAATTCACATGGACGAGAAATTATGGCGGTATCAATTGGTCAAGTATAAGGGTCAGGTTTACTGCTTGACCAGGTTAGGGTTTGGACTAAATTCCACACCAAAGATCATGACAGCAGTACGTAAGAATGTGTTGGCTAAGGACAAAGTGGTTAAAAGAGCTACCTGCTCTTATATCGATGATATACTGGTGGATGAGATAGAGGTAACTGTGGAAAGAGTTAGAGATCATGTCAACTCATACGGATTGACTACTCAACGGACAGAAGCTTTAGAAGATGGAATGGCTCTGGGCTTGAAATTGCAGTGGAATAAGGAAGGAAAGCTGGTATTTGGAAGAGGAAGTGAGATTCCCAAAGTCCAGGGCAGCCTGACCAAGCGAGAACGTTTTTCGGTATGCGGAAAGCTGGTAGGTCATTACCCCATAGTCGGATGGCTGCGGGTTGCATGCAGTTTTATCAAAAGGCAGACCAATGGGGGCTGGTGGGAGGATGAAATAGACCATGAGGTGCTGTGTATGATTCAGGAAGTCTTGAAGGGGGACCCTGTAAAGGAAGAATGGCACATTGTAAGGAGCAAGGAAGGGGTTATTTGGTGCGATACTAGCAGCCTAGCACTAGGGGCAATATTAGAAATAGGAGGAGCAATGGCTGAAGATGCCGCTTGGCTACGGAAGAAGAATGATAACGCCTACATCAATGTGGCAGAGCTTGATGCTATGATGAAGGGTGTCAACTTGGCCTTGAAATGGGGCCTGCAAGCAGTGGAAATAAGAACAGACTCTGCAACAGTGGCATCGTGGATCAAATCAGAAGTGTGAGGAGATAGGAGGATCAAGATAAAAGGGGCAGCTGAGATGCTCATCAAGAGTTGACTTTGAGCACTTGGAGACCTAATTAGAGAATTCGGACTAAAAATAACAGTGACATTAGTTCAATCACAGGAAAACAATGCTGACCAGAGTGAAGAAGGCATGGCTACAGGAGAAAAAAGATCGGGCTCTCTTGTGCTGTGTGGGAGAAGACCTGAAAGACCTGCATAATATGCATCATTTTGGGAAAGAAAGAATGCTCTATTTGGCGAGGAACGTGAACCCAAAAATCACAATGGAAGCTGTTCAGGAGGTGGTAAAGCAATGTAAGGAATGTCAATCCATTGACCCTGCACCAACCAGGCATGAGAAAGGGGAGCTGTACATAACAGAAAATTGGAAGCGATTGGCTATAGATGTTACGCACTATTGCCATGAACTGTATTTAACTATGATTGACTGGGCCTGGGAGAGTAACGATATGGCGAAAAATTAGAGCGGAAACCGCAAAAGAGATAGAGCTGTTGAGGAGGTGTTTATGGAGAGGGGGCCAGTGGAAGAGGTCCTAATGGATAACGGCACATCCTTCCATTCAGAGGTCCTTAGGGAGCTGTGTGAGAAATGGAGTGTCAAGCAATATTTTAGATCCACATATCGCCAGAGTGGCAAGAGGATCATAGAAAGAAACCATTGGACCATAAAAGCTGTTGCAGAGAGAAGCCGAATTTTGCCCTAAGAGGCGGTCTTTTGGTATAACATGGCCCCAAAGAATGGTCAAGATGAAGCATCTGTGCCACATAAGTCTGTATTTACGTACGAGTGGCGACATCCACTGGCCAGAATGGGAGGAGGGGAATAGGGGCAAGCGAAAATCGCAGTGGGTGAGGAAGTGTGGGTGAAACTACCCAATGCGATGAAAGGGTTTCACTGCCATCAGATGAAGAGGTAGCAGAAGTTCCCCAAGAAGAACGCATGTGAAGGTCGCAACGCGAGAGAAGACGCCCAGCTTGGATAGCAGATTACGAAACCGATTTTTGATCTTTAAAATCAAGGGGGCATGTAGTAAAATGATTCAAGTGAAATTGCATATCGACGAGTAGGATGCACAATTTGTTGATCATAAATAACAGCAGTGTCCCACGTGTTTTTTTTTCATCTTAAGCAAATCATTTTTGTGAGATGGGAAGCATGTGGGCATACAGCTGTTTTTTGTGGGGTGTTGCTTCCAGGATTTATTCATGACAGTGTGTAGCATTCTTGTGTAGTTCCTATCCAGCTTCTAATCTATGCGTTTTGTTAGCTTCTGTGTGGTTCATCTAGTATGGACGCAACTACAGCTTGGAATAAATCCTGTTTTATTTTACCAGATAGATCAGACTTCCATATGATTGATAACCTGCCAATAGCATTCCATGTCTTTGCTAGGCATATGTTGCCCTCACTTAGTGTAGATGAGATATTGCTGCCAAGTTATGTAAACTGGTGTACTAATTTTAGAGGCTTGTCACTTACACTGAAAATGGTTCCTTTTTGTTTAAAGCATATGAACTCTGTTTTATTTGCATTCACATAGAAGCCAATGCCTCCTGCCCTTGCTCTAGGCTATGCAATAAGGATTCTGCTTGGGCTGGTCTATTTGTGAGAAGCGCTAGGTTGTCTGTGTAGTCAGTATCTATCATAGTTTCTGTGAGATATCATCTGCTTCTTGCCTTTTTTAATGTGAACCTATTTTCTTTTATTAGATCTATTGACATTCAAAGTTCATAGTCTAGGCAGAGTATAAACAAATATGGTGCTAATGGATCTCCTTGCAAGGCTCCAGTGACTATGTTGTAGAAGTTGTCTCCATCAGGTGAGCAAACATTGCTTTCATGCTTCTGTAAAACATCATTACAGCTATAACAGTTTGTTTGGGAAGACCATATACAAGTATTTGCTCCATCTTTCCTATGTACAGAATTAAATGCCTTGGAGAAATCTATGAATTGCCCCAAGATTCTTTGCTCATACTCATTTGATGATTCAATGGATTGTCAGAATCTGTAAGGATGTGGAACAATTTCTTTGATAGCCATTCTGATTTATTTAAGTATTTTCTCGATTTCAGGTTGAATATGATTGAGAAGCAGGGCATTATCAGAAATTCCTCCTTCTGCTCACTTCATTTACTGTCTGTCATGCTATTCTATGAATTTCTAATTTTGCCAAATAAATATATAGGAGTCCAAAAATGAGTGCATTAAATGTGTGTGTGCACAACTTTATTTTTGGTCAGTTTCAATGGTTTTGGTAATAAATTAGAGCCAATATCTAATTAAATTGTATGATGTTCCACTAGATATAATAAAATCCTAGTATCATTGGTTTAAAAAAAAAAAAACTTATTAAAAAAATAAAGGATCTATTTATTTATGGGCAATACGGTAATCAATTTTGTCATACAGCTTTTGTAAAAGTATTTACTTTGTAAATATTTACTTATTTGTTAATCATAGAAATTTTTCCCTTGACATTCTAGGCATCATCTTTGTTGGGAAATAAAGTCAATTCCATTGAGGATGCAATTAATTCTTCAAAGGAATTTCTCACTCGTGGCTGCTCCAATGTAATCCTTACTCTTGGAAAAATGGGTTCAGTTTTTGTGACTCAAGCTGGTAACAATCCCATTCATGTACCAGCAAAAGAAGTGAAAGCAGTTGATAGCACAGTATGTATTAAAAACTTTGGTATTTGCAATGATTCATTAACTTGATATTAAATTTTGCACTTATGGTTTTATTTTGTCAGTAAAATTTTTATGGCTTCAATCATCTAGCAGAAATGATCAAATAAAAACTCTTGTGGTTCTTCTTTGAACTTTGAAGCTTTTACTGAGTAAAGATACATTTCTGTTGATTTTCTAAATTGATTTTTGTCCAAAGAAATGATTGTTGAAGCAAAGAGATTTGTTTCTTTGGCTGTTTTTTTTTTTTCCTATAAAATTAATTTGTTAGAGAAATAAGGAAATTCTGGATGGGACCCAAATGTTTTATGCTTTTTCTAATATTGAAAAACTATTACACATATAAATTTAAAAAAAAAAAAGAAAAAAAAGCTCCACCTAGTCGGCTGGGGCTGTAGAATACACCGACAGCACCTCTGCAGAGGGGTACCCCCAACAACGAGGCTACCTGTTGGTTGTAGGTAGCAACCCATAATGCTTGAGGACGGGATCCTTGTGGCTAAGCAGTTTGTGACCTGGCAGCTAAAAAGGTTGTGACTCGCAACACTCCACTTTGGCCCTTTCTGGACTAGACGGGTGGTCGGAGAGGATCGATCCGTTCAATCAGCTGGTCATGTCAGCCCTCTTTTGGATTTGTGTAAAAATCTAAATGAGAATGATGGCTATAGAGTCAATCATGCTGTGGAAAGACTCGTAGCCCTTTCTGTCCCTGGGCAAGTAGTTATCTTGGGAACAAAAACCCAGGGACAAAATAAAATTGTCTCACACCAGTATGAGTATACTGAACATGTAACCCTGATGTTGCTAAATGAATGGGTTTCGCCCTTGGCACATCCCCACATGGGCTTTGAAGGGGGTGGGGAGCATGTTCAATGAAGTTGGCCGTAATTGAGGGCAACCTGAAGGCTCCCTTTTCGATAGCTACTAAACCAAGGTGTAGGGGAGGGCGCTACTCCTTTCCCTGGATTGCTCCACTTTGCCCTTAATCCATACCTTATAATGCTGAGTGTTAAGCAAGGTAGCATCAAGTACCATTTTTTGAGTCTTTGGTATGACCTGACCTGGGATTGAACACAGTTCTCACGGGCCATTAGCAAACACTGTAACCATCATGCCAATGTCTAGTATATGTTCAATGAAACTCATATCTAATTATATGGATAACACAAGCAAAACCCAAACTAATAAAAAAGACTCTGGGAAAGTTCTGACAGTGAGACAGAAGAAAAATCAAATTATTTCCCATTTTTCATCGTGATGGAATCAGCTGAAGAAATTCCTTTAAGTAAACTGTCTCTGTTCAAAATAGAAAAAAATATTATCAAAGTTTAAAACCAAAAACAGTTAAAAAATTAAAAATGGAACACTACTAATAGAAATCTGCAATAAAAACCAAGCTGACGAAATATTAATTTTAGTATATGTACCGCCCAAGATGGAAATACTTTGACAACATAAAAATAAAAACCTATCCTCATAATTCCTTGAATACATGTAAAGGAGTTGAAAAAAGCCATGAACTTTCCTTATGTACATTAGATGAAATCAAAACCAACTTACAAGACCAAAATGTCATGGAAATCTGAAGAATACAAATAAAAAGAAAAACTGGAGAAATAATAGATACAAATACATATATAATGACCTTTAACACCCACAAAATTCCTAAAGAAATTTAAATTGGACACCAAAAAATATATATAGAGCCTTATATCCCAAATCCCTTAAGATGCAACAAGTGTCAGAGGTTTGAGCACCACCAGGACCAATATACACAACCACCAGTATGTAGAAGATGCAGACAATATGACATACATAATGATTGCCAAAAAGACTACAAATGTGCTAACTGCCAAGGAAACCATGGCACTGGTTCTAGAGATTGTGAGGTATGAAAGAAAGAAAAAGAGATTAACAAACAAAAAAAAATATCCCAACAACCAAAAAACAAAGCTGTCATGGGTGAAACGAGCACAACCACAAAACCTGAGGTGGTTGCCCAGCTTGTAAACGAAATGAGTGCTAATCCAGGAGATGAAAACCATCATAGAAGCAGTTACTGAAAAACTCTCCAAAGACCCAAACACCAGAGTTGTAACAAGCCAAGAGAGACAGGCAAAGCCAGACAGGAAGAGTTCTGGGGCCCTCACTTCTGAGGTGACTTCTGTTGTTGGGCCACTACAGACCCCACCCAAAAGAAAAACTAAAAGGGACCCCCTCCCGGACGAGCAGGGACATGGTACAAAACAGGAAAAAAATAGATTCAGCTCAAGAACAAGAACTACCCCAAGAAAGGACAGATTTGAGCCCATGGAAATGGAGGCTTCCATTTGCCAAACTGTGAAAATATAGATAAACACCAAAATAAAAAAAGAAAAACCAGGAAACAGATTCAAAATGCCCTCAAATACTGCAATGTTCAGGGATCAACAAAACCCCTACAAAGAACCTATAGTATAGAAAGTATGGATAGCGATACAGGCCGTGTAGTTGCCAGCCTTAATTTTCAAGAAGTATTAAATAACTATAATACTTGAAACTATTTAACTGTGAGCCAACTTATAAACTTGCTCACCTTTTTAAATGTTAATGTGTACAAACAAATGATTGATGTTAAACTGTCAGTGTTACATAGCCACTCTGGAAATCATTTGGCTGTGTGCGATCAAGTGAGGAGAAGTAAATAGAAGGATTCATATAACAAGAAATACCTGAAATCATTTGGCTGTGAAGAAAAATGAGCTTAGGTTTATTCAAAAATGTTATTAGGAAGATGTTCACACACTGTGTATTTAATATATAAGTCTAAACAAGATTTGATATTGAACAATTTGCAATATTTGATATGACATAAAACCAAATCAACTTTTGACATTTGAACTGTGTACTTATATTAAACTGAATTGTTTGAAATGGAACTGTTTTTACATTTTACTGAGTGTAAAGAAAACTGTACTTATATATGTATAAAAATGGATTTGACATTGAGAAACCTGAAATGGTTGACATACTATAAAACCAAACCCTCAAAATCTAGGCAAATATAATAAAACAACCAAAACTCATACCCTAAATTCTAACACATGCACAAAATCAATTAACCCTTCTGGCATTAAATAACCCAAACAATAGTTTTTACATAATTATCTCCCTTATATCTTTTGTATTAGTTTTAGTAGTGTGGAACCTTTTCATGATTAAATACTACAAATCAAATGTCCTTTATTAAGGCTAAACTTTAATGTTTTGTTGGTTTATGATGAAATTTAAACTTTGAACTTATTAATGAAATTTGGACTACCTGAAGTAAAAAGACTTTACTTGCCTTTTAATAACTTTTTTCCAGGTTTCTTTTTGTGAGAAAGCATTGGGTTAAAATGTTCTAAAGTGGAAATGAGTAATTTTGATGGCTCTCTTGACATAGCCAAAGCTAGATTTGCAAGTAGGCATAGTAGGTCATTGGCTAAAGGCCCATGAATATCTGAGGGCTGACTGAAGACACTGAAACATTACAACATTTCTATAAATTTGGGGCCTACAAGTAGGTAAATTCTGCCCTGGACAAGGCTGTGGAAGGTCACACCTGCTGATTTAGAAGACTGCAGCTCCATCCCAACTCATAGTCTGAATAAATAATCACTAATTTGTTGTAATATTTCTATAACAAGATACTTTTTCTTTTTTCTTTCCGACATTGTGAAATTACTTTAATATCAAGGTGATAGTTGTTTTGATAAATATATTCTTGCTACTTACAGATTGTCACATAGGGGTAAGATTTTGGCAGTTTAAATAGTTGTAATGAATTTTAGGGAGCAGCAACTTCCCTAAAATTTTATACATACTTGCTAATTCTTAAAATTTTAATTTTGCTACAATGATTTCAATTATATCAAATAATAAAAATATATTAAAATTCAAGAAACACAAGATTCTGTTAATTCTACTTTGTGTAGGTTTTACAAGATTTGTGTTAAAATAACAGTATATTTCAATGAAGATACTTATTTAAAATTAATTATGTAAGCAACTTATTTTAATTTTGATTTTGTTAACTCTTTTCCAGGGTGCAGGTGATGCTTTTATTGGTAGTCTGGCTTTTTACCTGGCCACCCACCCAGACCTACCTCTTCAGGAAATGATACGACGTTCCAGTGATATTGCATCTGTCAGTGTTCTTAAGTCTGGGACACAAGACAGTTTTCCTTATAAGAAAGACCTTCCCCAGGAATTGTTTGCTTAATTTTAAGGGTTTTGTTTTTTATTCTAAATTTAATGAAAAAATTAATATCTTTTGGTTAAGAGTCTAGATTGGATTACAGCTGGTTATAATAATGGCAGTATAAACGTTTTCACAATTTTGATGATGTGATTCTGAGTAGTGTTGTTTCAATCATTTAATGGCTCTAAAGTCCTAGTATATTTGTAGATGCTGAAAGTGTATCTGGTAAATTAACCATAGCTAAATTCAGAATTTAATAAAAACAGCCAAAAGTTAGGTGTAAAGAAACTATATTATAAGAGCAATTAGTCTGATGCAATAAATCTACCATATGAATTTACCATGAATCCTGTGAGAAAATCTTTAAGCAATGTATTTTTGATATATCTTTTAGAATTGTTTGAGACCATCAAGCTGCTATTGCTATATACAATTAATTTTTCACATAATACTAATACACTTGGGAAAGGTATGAATCTGCTTATTCTCCCTCCACTTATGGTTAAATTCTGAATTCCAACCTGTTTTGGTCCATTTTTTTTAAAGCAGATTTTGTGTTGCATTCTGCTCATGTAGAGGCTGTAGTCGCATATAATTTCTACCAACATGAAACAAATGAAGTGTATACCTAAGCTAAATTTTTTTTTTTTTTTAAGAAAAATATTCTAAAAATTTAAGTGACATTTACACTTTTTCTGGATTACTAGTCTCAACTAAGCAATAAATGCTATACTTTTCCAATACATATAAACCCACTTAGTTATATCAATTGAAAATTGTATCAGAATAAAGAATTTACATTTTGAATTAGTTGTCTTGCAACAACATAACTTTTTGCTGATAAAGTCCCTTCCACCATGAACAAAACTTTTTTTTTTTTCTTTTGGTTATTTATAGAGGCAGTTTATTGAACTATTAAGGAAATTGATGAGATTTTTTTTAATTAAGTACTCCCCCACCCCAACAATATTAAAAGTTTTTGCTCATTTTAGGTACTCTGTTACTTTTCCAAAGTTTAATTTAAAAATTAGCTATAAGAAAACTTAATGCTTAAACTTCTGTTATGATTTATCGCTCTCTCTCTCTCTATATATATATATATATATATATATATACATACACACACAGGATAGGGTTCGTTCTTTCAGAGAACAAACATCATTTACCATTTTTTTTAATAACTTTGATAAAAATATTTTTATAAAGTCATAATGATTTCTATAAAAATTCAAGTCATTTATTTACAATGAACTCCAAAATCAATAACTTTTGAAGTTCAGATTTGAATCTATGAGATTTCTGATAATCATTTTAACCCTTTGAGCATATTATACCAGTCACTGTTGCAGCAGTCACAATCAAAGTTAAGCATCTTGATTTTGATAAAAATTGCTGTTATAGAATTAATGATTTGCACATCATAAAAATGTCCTTAAAACATTTATGCTGCATGACAAGTAAGAAATTTTCAATTTTAAGATAATTTTTCCTCTATTTACTTTATCTTTGAAACTGATCCTAAGCTTATTAATAAAATGGACATGGTGACCCAAGTTCACACTCTGAATGAGGCTGGATTTCACATAGCACTAATACCCTTGGGAAAGGTATGAATGGCAACTGGGCCTTAAACCTTAGTACAACCTGTCTTGGAAAAGGAAAACTCTGATTTCAAACCTGTTAACCTCTGCTTAAAAACTTGACTTTGGTGGAGTTAGATAAATATAAGCAAAGTAAGACTATGATGGGGGGGGGACTATGTTGTTTGAACTCTTCCAATCTCAGAAAAAAACAAAAAAACAAGAAAGGTTTGTTTTTTGTTTTTTTAACTTTAAAAAAATCTTTTTATAACTTTGTTTATTTATATAATATCAATGCTTATGACCCACAGCCAAAAAGACAGGAATGGCTGATCCTATAACAAAAGTTATCAGTTCTTTTTTATTAAATCCTTTCTGTTCCCTCATGATACTGACTCCATCGTGTGAAGATGAGGAAGAGGAATTGGCCACTTCTGGTAAAACATGGATTGTAGCCACATACAGGAATGTTCCAGCACTGAACAAAAGAGCAAAACCAGTTGCATGCAAATCCGATAGAGTTTCTTTACTTTGCTGAAAAGAGAAAAAAAATCTAGTTGGTAGGGAAAGTGGTTCTTACACAGCTTAAAGTTTTTAAATTTAGATTTCAGAAAATTCTTTAAAAACCATCAGTTTATTTATTTATATTTTTTTAATTTAGAAAATGTGTCATTGTTTGTTACATGTTATGTAGAATATGATTATAAGAATTAATATCAATCATGAAATAATAATTGCCAAATTTTAAGTCTACATACAAAAGGAAAAAAATCAATTTAAGAGGAAAGCCTTTAGAATAATTAGGATTTTTATTTTGGTTACCTGACTCAAACCAAAATAGGTAATAATGGCTAACAATGGAGCTGACACTGAAAATGCAAACAGGTGACGTTTAATTCGTGATCTTTCCAATCCATCAAGCATTAAAAATGATACCAGACCAAAAGCTGCGGGTGCCTAAAAAAAAATAAAAAAATATTCAATTGAATGATGTTTGATTTTATGGCATATATACCATTGTAGGTTATTTAATGCCAAATCATTTTAATACATATATATTAAATGATTTCTAAACATGTTTTGTTGATAATATTTTCAAATGTACCTGAACTCATTCTTTTTCATTCAGTTAATTGGTTTCACTTATTTCTATTTAACCTGAATAATTCTATTTAGTATTAATTATTTGTTTATACACACTTAAATGATCAAACAGTTCTAAACAGTACACTGTTTAGTTCTATTTAACCCATAGATAGAACCCTATCAGGTGCTACCCCTCTGAGCCAGAGTGGACCTGGAAAGCTCCAGCATTACTGGAGCCTCACTATCAGATTGTTTAGTGTCATATTCATGACACTCATTGAGGGAATCTCACCCCTCTGCAGAGATGCAGTTGATGTATTCTGCAGCCCCCGCCAACTGGGCTAAATAATGAAAGAAAAAACTTTAAAGTCAGATAAGAACTTATTCGGTATATGGGCCAAGCTTTAACCTGTTTACCAAAAATTTTCTTGTTTCCCAATGATACTTGCATTGGAAAAAAAGTATTTGGCTTAGGGTTACCCTTACTGAACCAGGATTAAAAAAAAAAAATAACCATAAACACTTCATGCTTAGTTTTAAAAAAAAGGTGGGGGGGGCAACATTGAATATAAGACCATTACTGATTTTGTATGAAACTGATTAGGATAAAAGATTAAAATCTGCCAACATGAATGGATTTGGAGAAATGTATATTTTTGTTACTTACTTTGTGTAACATGATTGCTAAAAATACAATCATTGTGACTCGATCCTCTGACATTGTGATTGCTGCACCAAGTGCAATACCATCCGCTACAAATGAAAAAAAATTTTTTTTTAAAATTTTACCACTAATGAACTTTTAGAAAATATATAGAATAATTTTTAATGATGATTAAAAGGAAAATTTAATGATTTGAAATGTTTGTTTTTCGAAAATTAAAAAAAATTCCTCTAAGGACAGCTTAAATCAAAAATTGTATTAAAATTCTTCAGGGAATTTTCTTATTTCACATTTTATTCCTTCTATTATTTTTATTTGAAAAAATATTTTAGTGTTTCAACCTGTTTTTAAAATTGAGAAAAGTTTTTGGATAAGGGTGGAAATTTCATTTCAGAATGTTGATACTAGTTATATGATGACACCATTAAGTTGTAATGATAAAAAGCTCATTAATGACCAAACATATAATGAAATATAAAAGTAAAGTTGGCGACCATAGTCGAGGGTAACCCGAAGGCTCCCTTTTCGATAGCTACTACACCAAGATGTAGGGGAGGGCGCTACTCCTTCCCTGGATGGCTCTACTTTACCCTTGATCCGCACCTTATAATGCTGAGTGTTAAGCAAGGAGGCATCAAGTACCATTTTTTGAGTCTTTGGTATGACTCGACCTGGGATTGAACCCAGGTCTCCCGGGCCATTGGCGAACACTCTAACCGCTAGGCTAATGTCCGGTATTAATGAAATATAAAGATTTAAAAATATCCTTTATTTTGGCTAGAATTCTAGTAAGTTCAAATAAATTAAAGGAACCTTTCCTTTGATATTTAATTGATTTGTTTTTCAGCACATGGGTTATTTAACTGCAGAAGTTTTTTTTTTTTTTTTTTTTTTTTTCTTTCTTTGTTGCTAACAATTATATGGCTTCAGGTAACTATTCTGAATACTAATAATTTTTAAACAGATCTATTTGACCCACACATGGGACCCTAATAGGTAATACAACAAACAAGTGGAGCCTCACTACCAGATGCAGTTTCGTGTCACAGTTAGGATAATATGTCACATCAGATTCGAGGATCTTTAAAAGTTTTCATATATAATCAATTCTACAATAATTAGTTTTTGTATAAATTCTTTTTTATCTAAGTATATGAGATATAATAAATAGCCAGGAACAAATACTTTCAATAATTTTCTTATGAATTTTTAATATCACGTTGATCAGATGATTTTTTTTTTTAAAGAACATTTTCCAAGATAAAAATGAAGAAATACTGTGTATGACAAATCGATGATTGATAGCGATTCAATTCCTTTGCAATATTATGAAGTGACAATTCACAATCATTATATGCCACAATTTTAACCTTTTTAACTGTTTACGAGCCATTAGTAAAGGACTAATCACAAATGAAACTATCAAATCAAGAAAAAGAAAATTCTAGAAAATTTTCTATTTTTGGTATTTCTGAGAATTTTTCTTTTTTTTTAAGAAAATTATGATTTTTACTGTGCCCACAAGAATAACTGGCTACTTTAAGTGCCCAGCAACTTAGTTAATTGAAGAAACTAAAAAGTGACCAAAAGTGTTACGAAATGCTCCTTTGTGCTTGGTTTGTTATTTGCTCTGGTATTGCATATTTGTATCTCTTACAACTAGAGTGCTTATATAATTTATGTGCCTTACCTATGCTAATTAGGAATTCTACATATCACTAGAAAAAGATTACTGATATATTATTTACATCATCAGTACAAATAGGGGATAATATCAATCAATAAAAAATGAAATTCAGATTCAAAAGAAATGATTATATATTTACCTGCTGCATGTATCACTAATCCTAATGTAGCTGTAATCTTATTTCGATTTTGACTTGGTGATTGAGTGTGTTCAACATCTGTAAGAAAATGAATCAAATGAAAATTGAATAAATCAAAGTCTTTTTATTTGGGTCTAGAGTTAACACTCCAATTGTAAATGTGGGATACCATTCATAAATGATAAATCTGTTCTTTTAATCTGGAAATTAAGTAAAGAAATGTTCTTGTTCAATAAGCTGGTTAACTACCTTTTAGAAAGGTCATTGCCAAAAAATCTTATGTTGGTTTTAGAATTAAAAAGCAGTGATAAACATTTTTAAAAATATAATTTGGTTGAAGTCAATCTGAATTGAGTTATGGAAACTACTAGGGTGAGTCAGTTTTGCAATATTTTAGTATGCGTTAGTTTGCAGCATGTTTATCATAAGACCAAAGCAGTTCAACCATGGAAGCTACCCACTGTGGTTGGTAGTAGCATGATGGTTGATGTGCTAACACATTGTGTATCATCACTCTATGTATGATTTGAAAGCCACACAGATGAATGTTCAACATATTTTGATTATAGGAACTTATGCTTTACAAGTTTAAAGTAGGTTATAGCACTAAAGCAGCCAAAAGTGTTTGTTGCACAAAACATGAAGGTGTACTTGATCACAGAACAATAAGCAGAAGAATTTTTGCTAGGGTTGCAAGAACCTCAAAAATCAGGCAAGGTCATGTAGACCTTAAACCATGGATTTTGTCTAATTTCTTAGAGAAATGAAAAAAAAAAATTATTCCAGTGCTGAAGTGCAACCTTTTAAGTTAATTTTTTTAATAAAGATTTAATTGATAGAATTGTTGAAAAATTTTTTTAATTTGATTTGACATCACATTCCAGCATTCTGATGAATTAAACATTGATATAAGGAGCTTGAAAGAAATAAATGAAAAAAAAAAAATCACCTATTTTTCATGTCTCAAAAAAAAAAAAAAATTCTTCAATATCATATATATATATATATATATATATATATATATATATATATATATACACACACACGTTATATATTTTACCTTTAACAGGCCATGTAAGTTTATAGATTTCAAAAGCAGGATGCAAATTTGTCTTAAGGTAAACAAAAGACAGCAGAAATGCTACATGAATTGCATGAGTGGGATGTCAGGAGGAAGAGTAACCTTAAGGTGCATAAGCATCTGAAAAATATATAATGACAGAAGTTTTCAACCCTGGGGCAGTGAGCAGTAGGCAGAGAGCAGAGTAGATACTAGACATCATGCCATTCTGGACATGGGCCTGTCAGGAGTCCAGGTAGCCCCAAATTGAGAGGTAGAGAAAAGTCTAAATATACAAGACTCGCCAATGTTGAAGGCGAGCATGATCCCAGAAGAAAATAGGAAACCCCAGAGGAAGCATCTGAAGTGAATTGACTTGTACCAGCCTTGTGGTGGCAGAACAAAGAAGAGATGAAAATGATCAAATGTTTCAAGTCAGCCTTGTGAAAGCTGAGTGAAGAAGTAAGGCTTTTTGAAGATATCATCTCTCTCTCTCTCTGGGTATGTATGTATGTATATCTTAGCTGTTCCTGACTCTCTCCTCACACAACCATTTTGTACCTTTTGTAAATAAAAAGAGATGAATATTTTTTATAAGTGTTGTCATCTTTTCCTTCATTTCCCAACACACATATATGTGACAGAGTAGATGATACAGATAGAAAAATGGTTTATCGAAAAATTTATGTTATCAGTCGTCTGGGGAGATTTAACAGACAAAATAAAATTCTTGGTTTAAATTGTTTTGAAGAAATGTCAGACAGGCTGAAAAAGGCGAGTCTCAGATTTTGGCATGAGAAAGAACCGAAATCAGAAACAATGAGATTGAATGATTCACTTAAGGACCCAGGTTTGACTGAAATTAAGAACAATGAAAATGCAAAATTTTATCTAAAGCTTCAGCTGTGTAAAATGTACTAGTAAAATATTTTATGATAAAATGTTTTGGAAAGTAATGAAAAATTCGAAAATGAGAATTTGTCATAAATAAGTGGATTGCCATTGTAACTAACAAACCTATTGTATGTCATGGTGAAATCAATGTCCTCGGAAAAAAGTTTTGGAAAATAGTAACGTCAAGATAGGAATGTATCACGAATTGTTATGGTAAGGACAGAAAGGAAACAGGTGTCGTTTCAAGGAACAATGAAAAGTGTTGATAAAAACACAGGCCACAAGTGCTGGAATGGTACAATTTGCCTGGCCAATAATGATAATTATCTAAGAGTACAATTCTGTCGAAATAGACAGATCATGACACCCAGGGGCAGAGTCATCTGGTTAAACAAGAAAGGAGGAACTAAGATTCCTTATTTGGAAAACATTACTGAGCAGGAGGATAGATTCCTCAAAGATTTCTCTTTAGTTGAATGTTAGTTATAGGTAAAGTCTAAGAAAGGTCAGAGTAAACTGGGAAGACGAAGCAACAGAGAACCTATGTAGCCCCAAAACCCATTGGACCCCTTCCACAGTATTGCAGACTTTTATAAAAACAATTTCAGCACTCGAAAAAACAGTCAGCCAAAAGAGAGAATTGGCATTGAAGGCTGTCTCCACGATAACTGCATCTGATGTCATCTCTCGAACTCTCCGTAAAAAGTACAGATTCTCTGTCACTGAGATTAAGAGAAAATTTCATGAACTGAAATTGATTGTCTGAATTAACTATTAAAACCCACAAGAGCTGTTGATAAGGAATACCATATTACCCCATATAGTAAACAGGAGACGGGCTTTTGTTTTTCTCACCATTATAATATTTTTTATCATTATTTTTTTTAATATAAATATTGTTGGAAGATCATTGTCTTCTGTTCTTTCTATTTGGAGACCGAGTTTCTTATGTAACTGTCACTTTTTCCTGTCGATGACCACACTTCAATCTGATTGAATTACCTTGATTGATCTCCTTATCTGAGATCAAAATATACGTGGCAGATAAGGGTCAGATTGAAGGTTGTGACCTCAACCAAGGTAGTTGACCATGGAGGAATTTCCAGTCAACCTAGCTTTCAACCAGAGGTGGCCATTTGGACAATAGTAAAGTCACAAAGTGTTGTATCAGGGGGCAGGGGAAAAACAGGTGTATATATTTGGCACCATGCTCCAGTTGCACACACATACACACACACACATATATATATATATATATATATATATTTCATTAAGAAAAAAACAACGAAACCAATCACAAAGGATTATAAATTTATTTCAATCCTGTTACGCATTTTTGAAATTTTCAAAAACACGAAAAAAAATTAACAGGACTTCATCAGATCAATTAGATAAAAAAACTAGAGTAGACACATGAGAGTAGGAGGGGATAGAAGAGTGAGAGGGGATAGAAGAGGGGTGAAGAGTTATCTCTTCATTAAGCCCACTTCCGTTTTAAATTTAAATTTACGGTTGGCAATGTAGTACATTTATTTTAAAACAATTTTTTTAAAAAAAATTTTTTTTATAGACTTAAATTACAGATATTTCTAATTAGATTTAAATTTTAATTAATAATCTCACGTAAAGATGCAGTAATAGATATATTAAAACAAAAACAAATATTTAATTTACTTAAATATTTTAAAATTTCAAAAATTTCAAAATATCAGTTACATTTTTTATGCGTAGTACATATATATTATATGCTTTTTCATAATTTTCTATCTAATAATTTATTATATTTATTCTCAAAATTAACTCTCATTCTCAGATAAATTTATGCTTTATAAAAAAAATTTTTTTACTTATTTAATTATTTATAGTTTAAATTTGGCCCTATGTCTACACCTGGCTATTAGTTCATTTCTCTTATTTGGTAAAATTTTTGGCTCAGGAAAAAGCAAAATGTGGATCTTTTCTTCAAGACATAAATTGCACCTACTATCGAAAGATTTTGGGGTACTAGATCTTTTCAATATGGACCATTGAATGTCAGGGGTTAACCCTTTATTTTCCTGAGCCAAAAATTTTACTAAATAAGAGAAATGAACTAATAGCCAGGTGTAGACATAGGGCCAAATTTAAACTATAAATAATTAAATAAGTAAAAAAAATTTTTTTTATAAAGCATAAATTTATCTGAGAATGAGAGTTAATTTTGAGAATAAATATAATAAATTATTAGATAGAAAATTATGAAAAAGCATATAATATATATGTACTACGCATAAAAAATGTAACTGATATTTTGAAATTTTAAAATATTTAAGTAAATTAAATATTTGTTTTTGTTTTAATATATCTATTACTGCATCTTTATGTGAGATTATTAATTAAAATTTAAATCTAATTAGAAATATCTGTAATTTAAGTCTATAAAAAAAAAATTTTTTTTTTAAAAATTGTTTTAAAATAAATGTACTACATTGCCAACCGTAAATTTAAATTTAAAACGGAAGTGGGCTTAATGAAGAGATAACTCTTCACCCCTCTTCTATCCCCTCTCACTCTTCTATCCCCTCCCACTCTCATGTGTCTACTCTAGCTTTTTTATCTAATTGATCTGATGAAGTCCTGTTAATTTTTTTTCGTGTTTTTGAAAATTTCAAAAATGCGTAACAGGATTGAAATAAATTTATAATCCTTTGTGATTGGTTTCGTTGTTTTTTTCTTAATGAAATTATTGCTCTGTATAATTGATACATTGAGCTCTTTACCAGGAAGATTTAAATATTCACGAATATTTTCTTGTCCTGATGGAATTACTCCTAACTCCGGTTTAACTGGACTAAGTATTCTCTCTCTCTCTCTATATATATATATATATATATATATACACATATACACACACACATATACTTTAGAATTAATAGGTCCACAAGAGAAATTTTTAAGTTATTTATTTTTCTCCAACACATATTTCTTGGCAAGAAGTAAATGGTTTGTTCTGGTGTTCCCTTTGGTTTATATAGTAGCAACTGTTTTGATAAAGTTTTACTTCTTTTTAATTTCAGAATTTGTCTGTGAATGTGCAGTTTGAGTTAATTGTCCATGACAAATTTTCATCCCTGCAGATGTTTCTCTCTTTCTTGTTTTTTCTCTTCATTTTCCTTTTATGAGAGTGTATTCTGTGTGCTTGAGTGTCTGCATGCATGTTCATGACCATCCATGCGTATATACTTTTGGGTTTTTTGTTTTTCTTCTTTATTACTCTTTTTCCCTGAAATAATCTATGATAATTGATGTGCCATAAAGTTAGAGTGACTACTAATTTTCCTTCCCATGTTATTGTGTGTATGTTTGTTTGTGTCGGTCTATAGTTAAGTTCTGTTTAATGTGGGTTTGATTTTTTCTATGAAGTTTTTTCTTTTGTTTGGATTAATGTATAGTCATCAGTTTGGTATATTAAACATTCCATTGCTGCATTTGTAAAGATGTTTAGAAGCAGAGTTTTGTGTTTTCTGGTAACCTATCACTTTTGTGTGGGGATATTCTGGTGTTAAGAGCTAGAGTTGACCTTATGTGTACCTTTTTACATTCGCTACATTTGATTATGGAGACTGACTATCTTTTTTGAATCACACCTTAAATTTTTATTTATTATGAATGTCATTTTTGGGTTATCTTTCTATTATTATATTACATAGTCCACATCTTTTATTCTTGCATTTTGACTCCATGCATTGTGTCTTCCCCAAATGTAGAAGAGGTGTGTATTTTTTTAATTTTTGGGTTGTTAATGGCTTTTAGTGTTTTTTGTTGAATCTAGTATCTTTTTGATTCTGTCATTGATTTTATGTTCTTTGAGATTTTTTAATATTTCTGTGAATAGTTCTGAGTTGTTTTTATTGTAAGTAGAGATGTATGCTCAGTGTTCTTTGTTGCTATGTTTTTTTGTGGTTTGTAGTTCTTTTAATGGTAATTTGAATCCCTTATTTATCAGTGTGGTTGGGTATACCTTATGGTGGAGAGTTATTAGCAATTCTTTGAGGTGAGTTTTTCTGAGTTTTTTTGACCCATTGGCTTTCTGGGCAGAGTGTTCGCTAATGGCCCAGGAGACCGGGGTTTAATCCTAGGTCAAGTCATAACAAAGACACCAAAAATGACACATCAACTATCATAGATTACTTAAAGGAAAAGAGTGATAAAGGAGAAAAAAACAATCCCACACGCATATACACACACAATAACTCAGGGAGGAAGATAAGTAGTGAGCTAAACTTTATGGTAGATCAACTATCATAGATTATTTAAAAGGAAGAAGAGTAATAAAAGAAAAAGAAAAAATATAAAAATATCAGAATACACTCTTGTAAAAAGAAAAAGAAGTGGAGAGAAAGAGAGAAACAAGACCTGCAGAGACAAAAATTTATCATGGACAATTAACTCAAACTGAAAATTCACAAACACAAATTCTAAAATTAAAAAGAACCACAACCTAATCAAAACAGTCACCACTATATAAATCAAAGAGAACGCAAGAATAAATCACTTAACTTCCTGAAGACGATGAAAAATGCCAGAAACATTTGTTGAAGAGAAATAAATAACTTAATAACAAATCCTCTTATGGATCTATTCATTTTAAAGTATTTACTTTTTTCTCTCAGGGGGACCAACAAAATTTTTCCTATATGTAGTAAAGCCTACAGCATCAGACCAATCTACCTAGGTTTCACCAACTGGATCAACAGGAAGAATCTGACTAAGGAACGTTGGGTCAAACTACATTTTTATAAAAAAAAAAAAAGAAAGAAAATATCTTTATTTGGTTACCAAGAAACAAAATTAAATTGACTTAATATAAACTCTCTAAACCAATCAAAACTCAAACAGTGTTAGATTTTAGGGTGGGTAAATGAATATGTGCAGGTGAACAAACCCTGTAGTCACCATTCTTTAAAAGAAGAGGGTGGATGTGGCGCATCTTTTTTTTTTTTTTAAATCACTCTTAGGCTTGTTAGCAGGAGAAGAAGGTAGTTAAGGCTACCTTCAATGTCCTGTTAGTTGGCCACTAGCAAAGTGAGTTTGGGTGAGCAAGCAATTACTGCAGACACTTAATTTTGGGAGAAGAAATTGGCCATGCTGCATTAAAAAAATAAAAAAATAAAAATAAATCACTTTGCAATCTGTAACGGGAGCCAGAGACTATAATATTTGTCTGCAACGTCCTGTATTGTAATTTCATCAAGGGTGGAAGGGGAGGAAAATGGGCAGTGCTACATTATACGCTTATTTACATGTACTGTTATTATTCCCAAACAAGGAGTCTTTCTTATATCTACAAATACTGAGAACTTCATTTCTCTGGTTGAGTAGTTCTTTAGTACTTTTATACGATGCAATGCTTAGCTTCTCTTCCATGCATAGTAGACAATATCTATCATCTGCTCTATATTTATGACATTTTTTTTAATTATTTCCCCATTTCATTATGAGATCTATGTTTTGCTTCTTTTTTACATCCCATACATAATTAGATAGGTTAGTACTATGTCTATATTTCTCATGCTACTTTTATGGTTATAATATTTTTTTAACAGACCTTGATTGGTTGGTTGAGTTTAGTTTAGTTTTATGCATATCAAGCATTTAATGCCCACAGTTCTATTTAAACAATTTAGTTTAGCATAAGTACAGTTTAAAGGTCAAACACTTTTATTTAACCTTTAGATAGGACCCTATCAGGTGCTACCACTCCAGGCCAGTGAACCTGGGAGTGATGGCAATAAAAGGGGTATTTCATATTCCCCAGAGCTCCATTACTGGAGCCTCACCATCAGATTGTTTAGTATCATATCCTTGACACTTGTTGGGAGAGTTTTACCTTTCAGTAGAGATGCAGTTGGTATATTCTGCAGTACCAGCCAACTGGGCCAGAACAGACCTTAAGTCGATCCTATGTAGTCTCTTTTATGGTTTATTGCAATGAATTTCAACTTTGTACACTATGCCCTCATATTGACATTTACCATTAAGGGGGTACCAGGTTTTATCACTGCAAATGCATTTGGGGGGCTCAATACATTATTTCTTCCAAAACTCCTTACTGTTATTCCTACTAATTAAATTAGTCATATTATTCATACCGCTATAACTTAATTTAACTGTATTTTTATTAGATATTATATGTAATTTATAAGAGGGAGGAAAATTCTTATTGGTTAATTATATATATATATATATATTTAAAAAAATTTCTGAAGTGTCAGTTGTTCCCTTCTATTCTGAAACACCAATCCAATTTACCTGAATACAAAATATGCTCCTCACCTGGTGCTGAATGCACATGAGATCCTCCACAAAGTTGATCAATTAGAAGCATGGTGATAAATCCAGCTACCAATGCAACCCCAATGAGGCTGTGAACATTAACAGCACCTTCATGTCCATGGAGACTTTCATGTTCTGCTTGATGTTCTGGACCATGTGACTGAGCACTTGCATGATCCAGCACTACATGGTCTTTCACATTCAATTTCTCTAAGTGATGAACTGAAAAAAAAAAAAAAAAAAAAAACCCCACTGAAGCAAGTAAACAAAAAGCAAGAAAATCCTTAAATAACAGTTAATAAATTGTCTACACTGAATTTTTCATATCTTGATATGATCAGTTGTTTCTTCATTATATATTTTTGAATACTCAAAAACAATTTTTTCAAGCTTCTCTTCATTTTGAAGAGCGTTTGCATCTATTCTTGCAAGGAGAGAAAAAAAACTAACTGGAGTTTGAGTTTGAGTTTTGTTTAACGGCATATCAACCCCTGTGGGTCATTTAATGCCAAAAAGGTTATTTTTAATTTCAGTCATTAAAATAGCAGTTCTATAGAGATGTTTGGTTATATCTTACTGAAAAAGTTGCTTTTTTTTAGAAAATTAAAAATGTTTTCAGGGTTTGTATTCTTAAAGATGTCCCTCAGGTTTCTTGCTTGATAGTATTTAGTGCGGATATGTTTAAGGTTGTTACAATTTAGAAGGATATGTTTGGTTGTGAGTTGTACTTTGCATGATGGGCACACTGGGGCATCCTCCCCTTTTAACAGGTGTGAATGAGTAATGTGGGTGTGCCCAATACGCAATCTGGCAAGTATTACTTCTTCTCTTCTGTTACTTCTGTAGCCTGTTGGCCACTCTCCGATAGCTTCTTGTATTTCATGGAGTTTGTTTTGGGTCTGATTGTCCCATGATTTCTGCCATTTGTCTGATATAAATTTCTTTATGGTTGGTTTTAGATCTGTATATGGGATTTTTGATTTGCACATATCAATTTGAAGAGCTTTTTTTGCAGCTTTGTCTGCTTTTTCATTTCCTTGGATGCCAATGTGACTTGGTATCCAGGTGAATATGATGCTATTATTTTTAGAGAGGGAGTTTAGTTTGTTTAAGAGCTTTGTAATCAAGGGGGATGATGTATCTCTGTTCTGTAGTGCTAGCAGGACTGATTTGGAGTCTGTGTATATGATAAATTTGGAAGCTTTATGATCTGCTATGATATTCATAGCTAGATCAATGGCTGTGGTTTCTGCACTGTAAATTGAAGCTTCATTAGGTAGGCGTTTTAGGGTTTCTTTTTTTTGAGAAATAGCAGCACAGCCTACTTTTTTTCCTTGTTTGGATCCGTCTGTATAGATGTGATAGTGATCTGGGAACTTATTTTGTATTTTTATGAGTTTCTCTTGATAAGTGATGGGGTGTGTTTTTATTTTGGGTAACTTAGCCAGTTCTAAGTTTATAGTTGGTTGCCTTATGGTCCATGGTGCCGTTTTGGAGAGTATGGTATGGTGTACTATTTTAGTGTTGATTTTGATTTCGTTGAGGAGGTCACTTATTCTTAAGCTAAAAGGTCTGATTTTTTTTGGGTTATTTTGATACAGGTTTTCATATTTTGTTTTGCCGGTATAGTCATAAGCAGGATTTTGTGGACAGGAGATGAGTTTGATGTAGTACTGTAGTGCTAATTTTTGTCTTCTTAAATAGAGAGGGGGTTCGTTTGCTTCTATGTATAGACTTTCCTTTGGGGAAGTATTAAAGGCTCCTAAAGTAAGGCGAAGTCCTTGGTGGTGTATTGTTTCCAGTCGTTGTAAGTAGGATTTTCTGGCTGCTCCGTATATGAAGCAGCCATAGTCAAGTTTTGATCTTATTAGAGATCTATATAGCTTGATAAGTGTCTTTCTATCAGCACCCCAGTCTGTGTGGGCTATGGCTCTCAATAGTTGCATGGCTTGATTGCATTTTATTCTTAGCTTTTTTATATGTGGGATAAAGGATAGTTTAGAGTCAAAGATAATGCCAAGGAATTTATGTTCATCTGTTATGGGTATTTCAGTGTTATTTAATGTAAGTTTAGGGTGGTTGTGCATCTTGTGGATTTGACAGAAGTGTACACATTTTGTTTTACTATTTGAAATTGTAAATCCATTTTCTGTGGTCCATTTTTCGATTTTATTTATGCATTGTTGTACTTTCCTTTCTATGGTTGTCATGTTTTTTGAATTATAGCAGATGAGGAAGTCATCTACATATAATGACCCTTTGATTTCTGGAGGGAGGCAGGATGTTATGCTGTTTATTTTTATTATAAATAGGGATACTGATAAAATACTGCCCTGAGGAACTCCCACCTCTTGTGGCTTCGAATCAGAGTATGTGCTGCCAATCAGTGTCCTGAAAGATCGGTCTTCAAGAAAGTTTTGGATGAAGATGGGAAGTCTACCTTGTAACCCAAAGTTTTTAAGGTCTTTGAGAATTCCGTATGGCCACGTTGTGTCATAGGCCTTTTCAAGATCAAAAAAGACTGCCACTAGGTGTTCCTTTTTTATGCATGTTTCTCTGATTAGAGTTTCTATATGAACCACCTGGTCCATTGTGCTTCTTTTTGTTCTGAAGCCTGCTTGTAGGTTTGAGAGCAGTTTATTTGATTCGAGAAACCATATTAGTCTTTGGTTTATCATCCTTTCTAAAGTTTTGCATGCACAACTAGTTAGGGCTATGGGCCTATAGCTGGTGGGATTTGTTGGGTCTTTTTGTTTTTTGAGGATGGGGATGATTGTAGCTTGCTTCCATAAAGTAGGGATATTGCCTGAGATCCAGATATTGTTATATATGTTTAGGAGATATTTCTGGGAAATTGAAGGTAATTCTTTAAGAAATGTGTAGTGGATTTCATCTGGACCAGCAGCTGAGTTATTGGATTTGGATAATGAATTTTGGAGTTCATCTAGGGTGAAAAGTTGGTTGTAGCATTTAGTATTGTCAGAGGTGAACTTTATTTTGTTCTTTTCTTCTTTGATTCTGATGGAGTTAAATTTGTTGGAATATTTTTTGGTAGATGATGCTTGGGCAAAGTTTTCTGCCATCAGATTAGCTATTTGTTTTTCATTCAAAGCTTTTGTGCTTCCTTGGGAGAGATGATTTATAGGAGTGTGGACAGTTTTATTTGATATTTTCTTTACAAAGTTCCAAATTGTTTTGGGATTAGTATTTGAGTTTATTTTTGCAGTGAAGTTTCTCCAGGAGGACCTTTTAGCTTCTTTAATTGTGCGTCTAGTTTTAGCTCTTTGTTGTCTATATTTGTCTAGATTTTCTGATGAAGGGTTGGTTTTAAATTTCCTGAGGATTCTTTGGCGTTCTCTGATCATAGTTTTGCACTCCTCCGTAAACCAGGGATTGTTATGTTTTGGGGATGTTGTAGTTTTAGGTATGGTTTTGTTTGCTATATTAATTAGGGTGTTTGTGAAATGTATTATAGGTTCTTCTTGGTTTATATTTGTTTCTGGGATTAGGGTGTCAAGGCATAGTTTTTTGTAGGCTTGCCAGTTTGCTTTTTTGAAATTCCATCGTGGGGTTTTTGAGACTGTTTGTGGGTCTGATTTTCCTGGTTTAGTATTTTCTATTATGATTGGAAAGTGGTCACTGCCGCAGGAATCTTCATATACCCTCCAGTTATATTCTATAAAGGTGGCTGGATCGCTGAGTGTTAGATCTATAGCAGAGAATGTACCTGAGGATGAGCTTAGGTGGGTTTGAGCTTTCCGATTGTGGAGACATAGGTTGTTGTTATTAATGATTTTTTCAAGGGTCTGACCTCTTTTGCTCGTTGTCCTGCTTCCCCACAAAATGTTGTGGCTATTGAAATCTCCCATCAATATATATGGCTTAGGGAGTTGATTTATTAAGTTATTTAGCTGTTCTTCGTTTATAGGATCTTGAGGTGGAATGTATATAGAGCAGATAGTGGTGGTTTTGTGTAAAGTTGCTGAAATTGCTACTGCTTGTAGGGGGGTGCTGATGTTGATTTTGCTTTGGGGAATGTTTTTCCTTATTAGGATTGATACACCACCCGAAGCTCTTAGTCCCGTGTCATGTATATAGTCATATTGCTCATAATTTTTCATGTTTGTTTTATCATTGCTTTTTTTGAATGTTTCTTGGAGACATATAATGGTAGGATTTTGTTCAGTTATTAACAGCTGGAGTTCGTTGTAATTTGCCTTGTAGCCACGACAGTTCCATTGGATTATCTTGTGGGTATTTTGGTATTTGGCCATAACTATTTATGCAGTGTGTGTCTTGGGTTTAGGGTGTACTATTTAATTTTTGTATTTTCGATTTTAGGTGTCGAGTCCATTTCGGTTTCCATACTTTCTATGTTTCTGGATTTATTTTTGGTTTTTGAAGGGGTGTGTTGAGTAGGTTTTTGTTTTTCTTCTTTTTCTCTGGTTCTTGAGGTTGATCGGTTTCTGTTTTTGATAGTTAGCGTTTCATTTTTTTGGCTAGAGGTTGAAGGGATGTTTTTTGATTTGTCAGTTGGAGTTAGTTGTACATTGGGTATAATGGTTTTAAGGGTTTTGATTAGTTCATGTAGGTCGTTTATTAAATTTGTTAATTCTTCTTCTATTTTTGTTGTTTTTATTTGTGTTTTTGCTTCGTTTTCTACTTGGTTTGAGGGAGTCCTGGTTACCTGAGAGAAAGTTAATTTGTTAAAGGGATTTTCTACGAGTCTTCTTGCTTCAGGGAAGGTAATGTTTTTGGTGATTTTCATTTTGATAATTTCCTTTTCCCTTTCCCAGATTTTGCAGTACTTTGAGTCTGCTCTATGATTCCCTTTGCAGTTGTTGCAGTTTAGACTGTTTTTGCAGGATTCCTCTATGTGATTTGGTTCCTGCTCTCCACATTTGACACACACTTGTTTTCTTGTGCAGTGCTGCTTCAAGTGTCCATATTTCTGGCAGTTATGACATCTTCTGGGATTTGGGATGTATGTCTCAACTTTCACCACTGTATAGCCTATTTTTATTTCTAAAGGGGGTTTTGGGTTATTAAAGGTTAGAATGTAGGTATTGGTTTCAATTATTTCGTTTTGTTTTTTGATTGTTATTCTTTTGATGTCTATTACATTTTGTTTTTTTAGTTCATTTTTAATTTCCATTATTGAGCATAATGATAGCTCTCCATTTCTTATCACCCCTTTAGAGGTGTTTAATCTCTCATGGGGGTAAGCTTTTATATCGATGTTGTGGATTTTTTTTTGCTTTAATATTATTTCGGCTTGTTTTTTTCCTGTCACCTCTATAAGGATGGTTCCATTCTTCAAGTTTTTTACGGTTTTGGGTGATATTAGAGCTGAAATACATTTTTCTATGATGAAGGGGGATATTTTTGTTAGCGGTAGTTTTTCTTTTGATTCTAGAATGATGAACCTTGGATATGGCTCATCATTGTCTGAATCACATTCAATATGGGGTCTTTTTGCTTGGGTTTTTGTTTTAATAGAAGCCATAAAAGTGTTGGATGAGTTTCACTGAACATGCTCCCCACCCACCTCGGAGCCCCATATGGGGATGTGCCTAGGGGGAAACCCATTCGCCTAGCAACACCAGGGCTACATGTTCAGTATACTCATGCTGGTGATAGACGAATTAATTTTTTGTCCCTGGGTTTTTGTTCCCAAGATAACTACTTCCCCAGGGACAGAAAGGACTACGAGTCTTTCCACAGCATGATTGACCCTACAGCCATCGTCCTCATTTAGATTTAAAAAAAAAAAAAAAAAAAAAAAAAAAAAAAAAAAAAAACCTAAAAATCTAAGAGAGTACTGTCATGACCAGCCGATTGATCGGATCGGGCCTCTCCGACCGCCCGTCTAGCCCAGTAAGGGCCAAAGTGGTGTGTTGCAAGAGACTCGACCACTCGATTCTCAGGCCAAGTACTGCTCAACCACCAGGATCCCGTCCTTAAGCATCACGGGTCGCCACCCACGGCCAACAGGTAGCCTCGTTGGGGGGGTTTTACCCCTCTGCAGAGGTGCAGTCAGCGTATTCTACAGCCCCAGCAGACAGGGCGAAACTAACTGGAATTGAAATCCACACAAAATATAACGAATGTTAAATCAGCAACAAAATAAAAAATATTTCAGGCCTCAAAAATACAAAATGTGATGTATAATGCTTTTTGTTCTCCCATAAACTACATGCCATTTTTTATGCTTTACTCTTAAAATTGTCATCATAACTGATCTTGAAGGTAATTAGGTCACCAGGTTTAACCCTTTGAGCCCATTACACTGTAACTTTGTATTTTTATTCTCCCCTATACCATAGCACTGGTTTACCGATGCAGAGATCTTATTCAAATGACAGAGAGGAGCTCAGGGCTCAAAGAGTTAATAACTTCAATCCCTTTTTTTTCTTTTGGTTAGATATTTGTTTTTGTTTTAATTTTTTGCCATAAACCAATTTATTATTCATCTAATAATAGCATGATAATATTGCCATAAATATATCAAAGTCAATAATGACTGTAATTTTTAAACAATATAAAAACAGAAATTGCACAATTATGAATGTTACCAGGTTTTTCTAAAAAGATCAGATTACAAATAGTTAAGAATTTTTTCATCATTGTTGAAGAACGACAAAAAGAAAAACTTTACAGAGTTTGACTTTCTAACTTTTAGACATTTAATACATAAAAAACAAAAATATAATTTGTTGAGATTGGAATAATTTTCTGATCAGACACTTGATAAAAAAAGTAAACTGAACAAGTTCTTTCAAGGAAACAATTAAATCTTTATTTTATTTTTAAAATAAGTTTGTGATGATAGCTTAGTGTAAATCCTAGAAAAAAGAAATAACAAGCTATTGTGTGTGATGTGAACTTTCACAGAATGAGGCACATCAGTTGTTTTTAACAATTAGTCGAAAGTGAAGCGTCCTACTGAATTTATTTAGATGCAAGTTTTGTGGTAGTAGGAAAGAAAGAATAGTACATATATATATATAAGGACATGATAATGCAATATATCATTATCAGACAACCAAAATTCTGTTGATTCTCTCTTGCAATCCATGCTTATTGGTTATCGCTTTTGTTAAGTCCTTTAGACGGTATCTAATGTCTGCACAGACCTGATGAATGTAAGTTTTTACTGGTTGGCCAACACTGGTGTTTCTATGTGTAGGAGTCCATAGGAGAACGAGTTCATTCTTACTTCTCCAGCATGTCTTGTTCTTCTTACCTGGTTGGTTTGTGAGATGGGAGGTAAGTGACCGTACAGCTGCTGTTTTGTAGAGTGCTGTTTCCAGGATTTGTTCAAAACAGCACATAGCAACCTTGTGTAGTTCCCACCTAGCTTTTTCTCCAAGCATCTTATTAGAGTCCAAGTGGTGCAGCCATACAGTAGCACTGACATGGCTACAGCTAGGAAGAATTCTCATTTTTTTTAGGTCAGATATTCATATGACGATAATTTGTCAATAAAGGTCTGTGCTTTATCAATACATATCTCAACATAACTTTCAGTAGATGACATATTGCTACTGAGGTATATGAACTGGTCTAAAAATTTCAGAGGCCTGCCATTTGATTGAAACACATTTGCAATAAATAAAAAAAACTTTTTTGTATGTAGAGACATGAATAAAATAAAAAATAAACATAATTATACACTGAAGTTGGCATAGATGAAAATGTATGCCTACAAATTTCCCCAGTTGATAAACCAGTAAAACAGAGGAAAACAACTTTTATTAATTCATGCCAGCAAACAGGGAATTATAAAAACTATAACCTAAGTTCATAGAATTTGCTCTTAGACTTATTAACTTGTTCAAAAGAGGGATATTTTCACTAATAATTTCTCGTTTGAATGAGAGCCATTCAATAGATAGACTTTTGTCTAAGGAGTGGGCAATAGGAAGAACTGTTTACAGTTGTATTTTTTTCAAGGAAATCAATAGTAATGAGTGCTTTCACATCCCAGAACACTGTCAGCATGAGCTTCTTTACTGACTGCTGCACTGGGAACTTTATCTAGTCAGCTTCCACACCATGAACTTTTTGACTCAGGTTTGTAGTGGCAAAGCCACATTTAGACCGTTTGTAAACATTTTTTTCAATAAACCATACACATCTACATACACATCACATATTCTTCTGCAAACTTCACATGGTTTGCACTTCTCAGTTACCAAAAATTTGATGAAAGATCTCTGTTCAAGCCTGGAGCACTCTTATTGATTTGCTACCATTTTGAATCATCTCAAAAAATATTTTTGTGAGATTAAAATAATTTTTGCTATAAACAAATTTCAAATAATATAGAGTTTACATTTAAGGAAAAAAATTATTTTTCTTTTTAAAAAAATTCATTGAATAACCCTCATATATATATGTCCTTCCTCAGTTAAAAAATTCCCCTTATTGAATGGCCCTTGTATAATTTTTACTTTTTACCCAACAACTCTGCACAAGCAGGAAGTTACACATGGTCAAATTTTGCATTTCACATTGTGCCAATATCCTTGAGAAAGGTCTGAAACTGACTATTCTTCTTTCAGCTAGGGTAGATAGTAAGGTATACTGGACTCTTTCACTTTGGTATGGCAACAAGTCTAGAAGGAGAAAAACTACAAATTCAAATCTGTTAAACTGTTTAAAAACTGACCTAGAGTCACATCCTTTTCATGATGGAAGGGTTGGGTAAATACATACATGTAGTAAAATTCTGTATGTTATTCAAATCTCATGAAGTCTAAAGAAATATGTTCTCGCATTATTTTCACTTATTGACAAAATTTTAAGTTCAAGAATACCAATTTTAACTGAGGAGGCAAACAAAAGTGTTATTTCTAAGTGCAGAGCAACTTGAGTCATCCAAATAAACTTAGTGTGTGAAGGTGAGATACAACTTTAGTTCACATTCTTTTAAAATTTTGGATCTTATTGAATATACTCCTTAAAGGTGTTCCTCATTTGATATATTCCAAAAGCCGTTCTGATATTTCCTAAAGTTTTCTCAATTTCAGGTCAGATACGATTGAGAAGAAGAGAATTATAAACCTTAGCAATGATAGCAGTAACAAGAGAAATGACTTACCACGGAGTCTGAAGTGAGCATAAACATATCTTGCATGCAAAGTGCTGTTAGGAAAGAAACATGACCGTTCTTGGAGGCATGATGAGCAGGATCCTTATCTCATCTCTGGCGAGATGAAAGTTAAACTCATGCAACAGCCTGGACTGGCATAAAAGCAGGAATGTCAGCAGTAGCCATGACCGAGTTGCCACCATTAGGTGCACTTCAAAACAAAGGAACATATCACATTTTTCTCCACAACCTATTGCAGTTTGTTTTTAACTCAACTTAGCTAATTTTGACAACTTGCAGTTACAGACAGGATTAGGTATTGATTGAAGTACCACCTGTTTCTCTTACTTTTTTTTCTTTACTTACTTCTAGCCTTTTCTTTCTTCCTTTTTTTTTTACCAACACTCTCCTCTCCCCTGGGTTTTTATCCATAGAGGGCAGCCATAAGACTTGTGTTGGAACCTTAAAGGTGACTGTAACTTCAAAGACATCCGAAACTTCAAAGGTGACTGATATCCTATTGGCAACTGAAACTGAAGGATTGCTGGCGACCGGAAAGACATCAGAGAACCCAATTGAAATTCCTGTGGCATCTGACACTGGGACATCATTGATTCCCTTGACAACCAAACCAGCTATGACCCCAGCAATTGAGACCATGACTATCCCTCCTTCGGCGTAGCGACCCTCTGCCATGGCCATTTGCATCCGAAATAGCAGTATCTGGCTCATCAACATGGACACCAGAAAAGAACATGCCAAATCTTTGCACAGTCATGGCAGCTAGCAGGACCAGTACATCGGAAGGATCACCTAATCTCTTCGGTAAAACAGAAAAAAGAGAAGTCCCAGCTAATCTTATAAAACTTGACTGGTCATTGCTACCAAGTCAAGGCCAGGACATGAACAATTCTTCAACCATAGGACCCAGTTAAAAAAACCCTCCAAACCTGCCAACTCAACTGGCGTCATGGCACTGGCAGAAGAAGACGGTCAAAGACTAAAAAAAGGAGTGGATGGGAAAGTATGCACAATACTTTCAATACTTACTGCCTATCACAGAATTCATTGAAGCTGTCAGGCTGAGAACAGTTTCGTTGGTCATTTCAGACCTCCACACTAGGCGCTTGGCGGGCCTGAAAAAGGGAGGGGTTCAAAAAGATTTTGAAAGTGATACATATCTCATGTCGCTACTTCTGCCGAAGAAGTTTCACAACATGCAATATACTATTACCATCTGAAGACAAAGCCAAGAAGCTCATGCAGAGCAACATTATCATGAAACATTTTATGCTACAGCCAGAGTATGCAGGAAGTAGGAAAATCAAAGTGACAGTTAGCAATGTTCCTGTTGCCCTACTGGGTCATGTCTTGGTCTCCTTTTTCTCCAAATTCAGGCATGTTGAAGATTTCAATGCAGTGCAGGGTGCGGTTAGTGCCATAGGGGTTTTCTCCTTCCTCATGTCTAAAGTGAGAAGGGTTTAATATAATCTCTAACATTATCATGAACGACGACTGACAGATGAGGGTAGCCATAGAGAGAAGACAGCCTCATGCTGGTTGTGTAGACAGCAAGGGCATTTGACACAACATTGCCTCCAGAAAGTAGGAGAAAAGGTCAAAAACCCACCTGCTCCTGCTGCCACACTCATCACACTCTCAGAAAAAAAAACAATGGATAGAAGTGTTTCACTGGAAGAAGGGAGATAAAATTACTCAACCAACACACCAACCATCTACTGATTAACTAGTATCTATCGACCTACCAACATCCATAGACCAACCAACTGAACAGCAACAGAATAAAAAACAACCAAAGACACCCATAACATCTTCTAATAAAAACAACAAGTCCAAAACTCCCCTAGTAAACACAGACTCGCCTAAAAAAAAGGAGAAAAAGAGGAAAAGGGAGAGGAGATCTAGCAATTCTCCACCACCCTAACCAGTTAAAGATGTTCTGATAAAAATTCAAAGAAAAACAAAAGAAGAAAAAGCAGGAAACATCCCCCAGGGACAGCTCCCCAGACACCACACATGAACCAATGGACACACAGATAGATTTGAAAAGGCGTCACAACAGTGAAGACAAGTTGGTAAAGAAAATCCTTAAGAAACTTGAATCCTAGCCCAACCCCTTTCAAGAAAACAATGAAGAAAATAACACAAATACTACATCCTTTAAAACCAATCAATCCCTCAATCAATCAATCAATCCCTTTTCTAGCCCTCAACCTCATACACACTCTCCCCCTCCTGAATTCCTAGAAAAAAGATAAGAAAAATTCCTCCACTCCCTGTTAAAGAACAGGGACAACCCCCAAAAATCTAGATTGTCAAAAACTAGGTCAGCCTCATTCAATTCCAAAAACTTACCTCCACCAGTCAAAGTAAAGAATTAAAAGTCATGGCCCTATATTCTCCAGGTGTGGGTGACCTAAAATTGAATCTCACCAACATCTCTCAGCATCATCCACTTTCTGAAGTCTCGCCACCAACCTGACCTTCTTCAGCCACATCACTACATCACCCTCACCAGAAAATGGCTTTATGACGTCGATGCTCATGCGAACCTTGGCCATAATCGCCGAAATAGCTTCTAGAAATAAGAGTTAAGTCCGACACTCGCTGGCAATTCTTTCTATCTGGTTCGTAGCTTCAGGGTTGCAGATGGAAATGGATTTCGGGATTACCTTTCTCAACTGTCACAGAGGGCAATCACAGACACACAAATCGTATCCCTCACTTTCTTTTCTCACTCGCCGAGTTCGGGTATGTGTCCACGAGTCACTGTGGCCATTTCAGACTGTGAAAATTGGCGGGAAAAGATACTGCCTGACACGTTTGGGATTCGGTCTGAATGTGGCTATTCTATTATGAAGGCCATCATTAGCACGGTACTGGCTCAGGAAGAAACTGTGGGCTGCGTGACATCCTCGTACATAGACGACATTTATAGCAATGAGGATGACGTGCCCGCGACCAGCATCAGAGTACATCAGGCTCAGTTTGGGCTGGAATGCAAAGACCCGGAACGATTAGAAGATGGCACACAAGTGTTGGGAGGCAGTCGCGATGGAACAAGGTGAATTGTGATGGAAGCAAAGAAGCCACGCAACGGATAGTATTCTTTTTGTGTGGGAGACTTGTTGGCACCTCCCGTTGTGAGTTGGCTCCGTGTGGTTTTTGAAATACTCAAGAGGAGAGCAAGTTCAGTCACAAAGGGCTGGAACGATAAAACGAGGGGTCTCTTCCTCCAGCGCATGATGTCATAAACTGTGGACTGTACAGAGGGATGATCCCGCCTGTGAGGATTGGTATGTGAACGGCCAGAAGCTGAACGTGTGGGTCGATGCCAGTTCTCTGGCAATTCAAGTGGCTTTGGAGAGACACGAAACAGTGCTGGAGGATGTTTGCCTGCTGTGTACCAGAAAACGACGCCCAACATATTAACCTCGTCGAACTGGACATCAATTTAGCTTTCCAGTGGGAGAGCAAAGTGCTACACGTGAAGACAGATTCTGGGTATCCATGAGTGCGTATCAAGGCAGCAAATGAAATGCTCATCAGAAAGCGGCTGAACACTCCCAAGGATCTCTTGAAGGAATATCAGCTGATCGTAGACGTGGCGTTGGTCCCATCGACTCTGAATATAGCCGATCGACTAACGAGAGTGCCACAGCAATGGTTTGACGCGATGAGGAGGGGCAATGGACCCGGGCCACTGATTGGTGCTATACACGTGGATGAGCTGAACGCAGGCCAAATTATGTCCATCCACAGGAACTGTGGACAACCAGGAGTGCGGCGCATCACCTACTTCGCCAATAACAAAGGCAGCCATTAGGTTAGCCATACAGGCAGGCGTGTGAGGAATGCCAGTCGATAGATACAGCAACAATTCACTGGGAAAAAGGAAAGCTGGAGGTAAACAGGAATTGGTAGAGACTAAGTAGGGATCTTATGTACTATGATGCCTATCGTTTTTTGATGTTAACAGACTGTGGCCCGTCGCATTTCTCAATCTGGAAGCAATTGGCGAGACAGGACTCGGCGACCGTAATTCACCAACTGGAGGTGGTGTTCTTCGAGCAGGGCCCACCCCAGGAGCTCCTCACTGACAATGACCAGCCTTCTGCAGTGAGTAGGGTGTTAACTTGCGGTTTCGTTGCTGAGATGGTATAGCAGGGCATTATCACCGCACGGTGAAACGAATTGCGGCCAAGAAGCTGCCTAGTGGCACAATTTAACACGCAAAGACAAAGAATCACCCCAGACTGCGTCCACAAACAGGATCCATACGAATTAAGGGTAAAAGGTGTTGACGCACTGACGACGTCTCCAGATCCTTAAATAATGATAATTAACTGTAATTCCACTAGTTTTCTAAACATGACAGCATTACCATATCTTAAATCCAAAACAGATCCTGCTTTTTAAATAAATCTTTTAAAGATGTCTTGCCTAACAAAAATGTTATGCTGACATTGACCCCCTCATTTTTTTTTAATTTCCTATTTTTGCAGGCAAAGTCACTTCCAACCAATATTTGAGCATTTTCTTCCTTGTGTTCTTTTTTTTGGTGTAAAAAAAGATTCAGGCCCACATAAGCAAACAGAAATTTCATGTAACAGGAAATACATTATATGAAAGTATAAGTCCGTTCCCCAGATGGAGACATAAATCATTTTGACATTGTAGCAGGTGTACTGCAAGGAGCACATAAGCCTCATACCTCTTTATCATCTGTCTAGACTACGTGCTTAGAACATCTATAGATAAAATCAAAGAAAACAGTTTCAAGCTGACAAAAGAAAGAAGCAGAAGGTACCTTGCACAAACAATTACCAACGCCGACTATGCTGATGACAGAGCACGTCTGGCAAATGCACCTGCACAAGCCGAAACCCAGCTACATAGTCTGAAATGAGCAGCTGTAGGTGTAAGCTTCCATGTCAATGCACATAAGATGGAATACATATGCTTTAATCAAACAGTAGCTCACTGAAACTAGTAGACAAGTTAACCTACCTCGGAAGTAGTGTCTCATCAACCAAGACAGACATCAACACTCGACTAGCAAGGGCATGGCAGCTATTGATAGGCTATTGGTCATATGCTCGCTGTCCTGATCTCCCGTTTCAGGAGTTTCGCAGCTGATTTCCCTCGCCTTCGGGAGGCGGAAGCTGCTAGCTACGAGGGTTTGGCTACTGAATGTAAGTCTGCAATGCGTTGAAGCAGGTCGGCCTCAACAAATCGCCTGCACTAGATAGTCTACCCTACAAAGTGTACTTGAGGCTACCGCACATGTTTGTACCTATTCTGACGGATATGTTCAACCATTGGCTTTCCCAGGGAGCTATCCCTGGTAGCGTTACCAGAGGCATGATCACATTGCTGAAGAAAAGTGGCAGGCATGTTTGGGAGGGATTAGATGATAACAGGCCCATAACTCTGCTAAAGATAGAATTAAAGATTTTGGCCCAGGTTTTAGCGAACCGCTTACAGCTTGTCATTAGTGATCTGATTGGCTCTTAGCAGTCCTACGCTGTGAAGGGAAGATTGATCAAGGACAACCTGCACTTGATTTGCGAGGTCCTAGAGGGTGATAAAAGACAGCATCGAAGCTGCGCTGATCAATTTAGATCAGTCCAAGGCCTTCAATAGGGTTGACCATCGGTTTTTGGCGTCTGTTTTGTAGACTGCCGGGTTCAAACCGGAATTCTGCAGATGGATTAGCATGATGTACCACAAACCTCGGATAGTGGTGCAGGTGAACGGGAAGCATTTGGAGGCATTCGTTCTTGAGTGGTCGGTCTGGCAGGGTTGCTCCTTGTCAACTCTTCTCTGCCCTCGCTTTGGAGCCCCTACTCCAAAGGCTTAAGGATAAGAAGTGACGAGCAAAATGGCCTACCCCAAGGTTCGAAAATGGCGCAAATGAGCCTTGAGTGTAGAGCACTGGAAGTATGGAAAAACGGAAGCGTGAGCGTCATTGGGAGTGCAATTTGTAGGTCATGCGTCTTGTCTCTGGTGGGACAGGGTTTGCAACATATGCAAATTTCGGTCAGCCAGAACCAGTATAAAAGAAGCATTGTGGGTAGGGGCATAGTGGTTGTTTTGACAGCAGAATTGTGCAAACCAGTTCATTGATGTGGCAAGTGAGAGTAAGAGTGAGAAAAAAGAAACAGAGAGACAGGACCGGTGGCGAACAGTTAAAAGTTTACAGCCACAGCACGAAATTGCTCAGAAAACGAAATTGCTCAGAAAACGGGTGCGGAAACAAGGTGCCGTTGCTAATCTTGCCTCCTCTGGGCCAGTGAATGCAGCATTGCCCGTAATTAAAGTGCAAGTCTACGGCATTCGTCGACACAGGATGTTCCCGGACAATGGTTAGTGCAGACCGATGTACGGCATAGAGTAGTCAACATGTAGACATGTGGACAATTGACGGAGCGTCCCGGGCCTGTTGTGGAGTCACGACTGTATCAATCCTCACCAGTGGAGGCGGTCATGTCATAGTTAATGTGTTAGTAGCACGTGAGAGGTCTCTCAGTTACGACCTACTGATTGGAATTGACGCAATACGAACACTTGGAGGCGTCACAACAGGCCGCCCGGAGACGTGAAACTTGGTGAGGAAAAGAAGCATGTGCGGCCTTTTGTGTTGATGAACCGGATTTCGATGCCTCTTTCCACCATAACGAGAGGATATGGACCACCAGGTGGAAATGGACACTGAACAACGCACTAATCCTACTCTGCAACCGAATAGCAGAATATAAGGTACCCAATAACATCAGGGGAGAGTACGAGAGGGAACTGCAAGTGTAGATCACAAACGGTTGGTTGATCCCATACCCCCAGAAACGACTAGGACCTCTAAGGGTTTGATTCCTCTAATGGCCGTCGTACAACATACCAAAAGCAAGGTGCGCTTAGTGATGGACTACAGGGAGCTCAATGAACATGTAGATGCCTTCACTGTGGATGCAGACGTATTTACAGCCAAATTGAGTAAGTGGTGTCAGCAAGGAGTGAACGTGACACTGCTTGATCTACGGAGGGCCTATTGACAAGTACGAGTCCATGAGTCTCTCTGGACGTATCTTTTGGTCTGACTTGTAAAGACCCTGAGCGCCTAAAGCACGGAGCTAAAGTGCTAGGCCTTAAGGTTGGGTAGGGGGAGTGCGACACCTTACGTTGAAAGCGAGGAACTTCAATTCCAGAAGCCCCTCCTGAGATGACACTGTGTTTTCTATGTGTGGGAAGTTGGTGGGTTACTTCCCTATTTGCAGCTGGCTACACGTGATAGCCGGAGTCCTAAGACGCGTGACTGCGGTGACCAAGGGATGGGATGACCCGGTCGACGATGCCTCCCTCAGGCGAGTCATGGAAGAAGTGCTTGCGAGGGTGACCTGTGATAACCCTGTCCGAGGTAACTGGAGTGTATCCAGAGAAGAATTAAACGTGTGAGTTGATGTGAGCATGTTGGCAACCGGTGTGGTGTTAGAAAGACATGGTGACATTCTGGCTTCGTCCGACAAACAACGCCCAGCGTATAAATTTAGCAGAGCTTGACGCCACGGTGAAAGGACTCAACCTTGCGTTACAATGGCAAGCTAGAACAGTTCATCTGCACACAGACTCCATGTGCGTCTACTATTGGCTAACCGACGCACTGACGGAAAGAACCAAAGCCGTAAGTGAGATGCTTGTTCAAAGGAGGTTGACGATCCTACAGCAACTGATTCGTGAATACGGCCTCCAAGTCGATGCGTCTGAGTAAAACTTGGCAGATGAGCTAACTTGAGTGCCAAAGAAATGGTTGGAGTTGATAAGGCACAAGTCCGATTCCTCACTCCTGATGTGCGCTACCCTGACAGTTCAGTTAACACCTGAACGAATCCGAATACAACGACAATGTGGACATCCTGGCATCAGACATACGACCTATTTCTGCTGTAGAATATGCCTCTCTACCACGAAAGCAATAGTCAGATCAGTAATAAAAACTTGCGAAAACTGCCAATCGATCAACCCAGCTCCAACCCGGTAGGAAAAGGGAAGAATAGAAATGGGAAACAACTGGTATTGGCTTGGTATGGACATAACCCATTACAGTGGCAATGGATTCTTGGCGATGACCGATAGCGGGCTGACATGTTTCACTGTGTGGTGCAAGCTGGCACGTCAGGATGCATCGGCCATCGTGCGAGAACTGAAGTCCGTCTTCTTTGAATGCGGCGCGCCAGCGGAAGTACTGATGGATAATGCCCGAGCTTTTTGTAGCCACACTTTCCTCGCTTTAACAGACAAATTGGGCATACGAATGTGATACTGGAGTGCTTATGTCTCAGTGGTAACGGCATCGCAGAGTGGTGACACCGCACTGTCAAGAGAAAAGCCGCGAGGTCGCGTTGCTCAATAGTGGAAACCATGTACTGGTATAATGTGACACCTAAAGGTAACGCGCCAGCAAATGGCATATACCAGTATGAGCAGCATGTGAAGGGCATAGACCCCAAACCGTCTCCGCCTGAATTCAGAAGTAATGCATATAAAGTTGGGGAACCTGTCTGGGTCAAACCAGCGGACTGCCGATGCACCACCAGATTTTGCAAAGGACAGGTTGATGAGGTGATCAGCCCTCAGACAGTGCTGGTCAATGGCACACCCCGCCATGTGAAAGACCTTCGCAGACGCAACGAATTAGCTGTTACGGAGGAAGATGAAAGTAACACATTGTCCGGTAGCGAGATGAGGGTTATTGTGACTTGTGAGTCGGGAGGCCAACATTCATCTGCACTATTAACGTCTGAAGAAGATACCAAAGATGAAGATGACCAAACTAGTAAAGATGGAGGGAATGCGGGAAACCTGACGGAAGAGGACCCTATACTTCCACGAAGAAGCACGCCGCCTCCATACCATATTTGTGATCATGAGATCAAGGGGAAGTGTAGTGAAAATTGGGGTAAAAATCACCATTTACCTCAGTGCAAACGTCAGCGCATATGCTCTACGTGCAAGATATATTGTTTTGACCGGAAAAAACATGGCTGCCCTGAGCGAGCTTATATTACAAATATATTACAAATGGTCACGTATTTTCACACCGGCAGTCACGTAAAAACACGGGGAGTGAAGATGCGCAAGCAAATGAAAGCAGGCAGAAAAGAACAAGTCTCATTGGGTGCCCCTTTCATATGGCCTTGTGCCACATCTAAGCAAAAGCTTAGTAAATTCCCCCCAGGCAGAAAAGAACATAAAAAACAACGAACATCGTCACTCAGCACCTTTTTTGCGTTTGCGTTGGATACGAATTGATTAGAGGAGAAGCGGCGATCAGTTTAAAGAGACGAAGGGGGGCATAATTGTGGAATACGAAAGTAGGTTTTTGGTCAGACATTGCAATCTTTTTTTTTTGTATGTCGTTTAGAGACGCAACAACAACTTTACCAGCTTCAGGACATAGATTATTCGCAAACAATAAACCGGTATACAGAACTGGATGTTTATCCTCTACCAAGAATTGATAAAATGATCCATTACTTTACTAAATACAGTGCTTTTTTCTACATTTGACTTCAAAAGTGCCTACGAAATGATGCTTACACTATCAGATAAAAAATACTCTTCTTTTGAGTCAAACGCTTACTTGTTTCAGCTCTGCAAAATTCTGTTTGGGGTCAAAAACGGGGCTGCTTCGTTCCAGAGATCTATAGACAAAATAAAAAGAAAACCTATGCGGTTGTTTCCCCTACGTTACAGGATGCACACAGAAAGAACATGACCAAAATGTGAAAATTTTCTTTTAGGTTATTGCGAAGGCCAAGATTACCTTCAACAAATCGAAATGAGTAACTTCTGTACGGTCCATCAATTGTTTTGGGATACATGGTTGGCAGCAGCATTATTAAGCCCGACTCAGACATTGTCCATTTAAAAAACTGCCTCCTTCAGAAAACTTGAAATCAGTCAAAAGGATGCTGGGCATGTTTGCATATTATGTGAAATGGATAAATGACTTTTCCGATAAAATTGACCTTTAGTAGAAAATTTAAAAAATCCTACTAGAGAAGAAGGCACTCAAAGCTTTCAATCAATTAAAGAAAAGAACTGAAGATCACACTAAAATCAACAGAGAAAGGTTTACCTTGCAAAGGGGAATGTGACACATCATAGCCATTTTGATGGCCCTTAGCCAAAGTAGATGCCAAGTAGCATTCATGACAAAAATATATGGAAATGAATGAAAGTATCACATAATAGAAGAGGGCATGGAAATAATTGAGGTGGTTCGGAAGTGGATTCACTATTTATCACCACAACTTTTTACCCTAATTACTGACCAGAGATCGGTGGTTTTCATGTTTTCCAATGAGAAACGTACTAAAATTAAGAATGCCAAGATCCAAGAGTGGCGTTTAGAACTTTCAGCTTTCGACTACATAATGAAGAAGAATGAAGTTCCTGACGCACTTAGCGAAGCTTACTCTTTTTTTGACCATCAATATTCCTGCCCTCATTCACAATGGACTATGCCACCTGGGAATTACAATATCCGACCAGGAACGCACAGGTTGAACAATTTAACGACACTATATGGAAGGTGATCACGAAACATCACAGAGAAGTACTGGGAATTGATGCTCCCCGAAGTGCTACACTCTGTAAGATTGTTACTATATACCTCTACAAATAATTGCCTAGTCGGCTGGGGTGTAGAATACACCGACTGTGCCTCTGCAGAGGAATAAGACCCCGCCACGAGTGTCCTGACTATGACACTAAACAATCTGATGGTGAGGTTACAGTAATGCTGGGGTTTTGGGAAATGCGGAGTACCCCTTCATTGCCATCACTCCCAGGTCCACTTTGGCCCACAGTGGTAGCGCCTGATAGGGTCCTATCTATGGGTTAAATAGAACTAAACTGTAGTTTCTTGGCTTTACTGTTTTTTGCATTTAAACTGCGTATTTCTTATAAACTAATTTGTTTGAAATAGAACTGTTTTGATATTTTAAACTGCGTACTTATGATAAACAGAATTGCTCGAAATAGAATTGTTTTATATCTAAACTGTGTACTTATGCTAAAGGGGATTATCTGAAATAAAACTGTTTTGATATTTAACTCTGTGTACTGCGCAGAGGCGCAAACAGTGCATTCTACAGCCCCAACTGACTGGGCAATACACAGAGTTTGAAACAGAACTGATTATTTGTATAAAAATGAATTTGGCATTGAATAACCTATAAAGGTTGATATGCCATAAAAACCAACCAACCTCTACAAATACCACCCCACATGAAGGTTGTTTTTTTTTTTTTGCATTCGCACACCGTTCATCACACGATAGATCTCTTTCATCCTGGCTAATGTCACCAGATAACGTATAATTAAAAAAGTTTGTAAGAAATTGTAAAATGATCCTTATGTGTGTTAGTCGACTTATACACACAAGCGACTCAATATTGTATCGGCCTGAAGGGGCCTTTAACTGCGGGACACTTGACAGACAAGATGGGGGTAACAAAGACATGCATTGATAGACACACGAGCCCTGAAGCTATTTCCACATAACATTGTGTCAGAAGAAATGAACTCGAAGATGAACTGAGTGAGTACTACTTCTTTTTTCTTTCGTTTTTTTTTTTCAAGTTACAAAATGATATCAATCAACCCACCCCAATGTTCTTACTGGACAGCGAGAAATTTACACAAAGCTTTTAACGAGTCGCTTGAAGAACTGGACCTGTTTTTTGAACTTTAGAAATTCGAAGGGGAAGGCAATGACTACGCCGCTAAAAGTAAGAATGTTGTAAAGAAAAAGAGTTTGTTTATTTATCTTTTAGGAAGAAAAGGTCCGCAAATTTACCGGAGTCTGACAGTCAAGAACGTAAAAGGAGAAACAGTTGAAAAAGACGATGAAAGAACACTGGAAATGGTTATCGAAGCATTTAAGGGCTACTGCAAACCTATGAAAACATTGATCGTAGATAGAGTAGAATTCCTACGAAAAGAACAAAGTGAAAATGAGAGCTTTAAGGACTATTTGTTAAACTTAAAATTGAGTTCTAAAGACTGTGAATGGAACAACGTCACCGAGAACAACATGATCAAATAACAGATAATAAAAGGAATACACGATAGAAAACGCGAGAAATTCTCCAGAGGGAACCTGATTTAACCCTGACACAGTGTATTGACTGATTCAGAGCTGCAGAACAAAGTAAAATCCAGTCGCAAAAAATTGAAAAAAACGACAAATTAAATGTTAACAATGACACATATGAGAAAGATATCAATGTGACTGGAAGAGATAAAAAGAAATATGATTGCATCTATTGTCAGAGAAACCACACAAAAGGAATAATAAACTGTCTGGCTTATGGTCAGATATGTTTTAAATGCAAAAGAAAGAACCATTTTGCCACATCAAAAATTTGTAAGGGTAAATGCAAGGAACAAGATGTCAATGAATGTTTTCACATTATAAGGGAGACAATTCATAAGGTTCGCGCAAATTTAAGATTAAATGGTAAACCAATTAAATTCATGTTAGATTCCGGAGCAGCTGAAAATGTAATTCCTGCAACATTCGTTAAAGACAACAAAATGGAGCACTTACTAAAGAAAGGAAAGAAACATGACAGAAACAAACCGCAAACAAGGTATCACCACCAATGGCAGTGAAGAAAACACCAAACAACAGCAACTAGACATGGCTGAAAGACAACCACGTCAGAAGAGTCACTGCAGGCAAGACAACCAACCGTTAAGGTGAATAGCAACTTATGAAATCCTTAATTTATGTATGTATGTATGTATGGGGGATGTTGGTCGACTTATATTCATAAGCTACTCAATATTGTATCGGCCTGAAGGGGCCTTTATGTGCGAAACACTTGACAGACAAGTAGGGGTAACAAAGACTTGCATTAATAGACACATGTGGCCAGGAGTTATTTCCACGTAACAATGTGGACCAAGTCAAACTCTTAGATAGTAATCTGACTAATGCCAACATAAAATACCCAGATGGAAGGGAATCTCCTGTATCTGTTCGTGATTTGGCACCTTTCTCTGAAACAGAGTTAACCCCCGAGTCCTCCAAAATATAGAAGCAGATAGGAGTACCCCTAGTAGTCCTCATACTAGAGGAGGGCACAATGTATAATGAAGATGTTGCTAAGGTTCAACTATTCGGTGGTGTAGCTAAAGGCGAAATGGGTTACATAGTGATCCTAAGCGATTCCGTACGTGTCTTGCCTGCAGACGGTCAATAGGGAGAAATCTTTCCACTTTCGAGACCTGAATTTATGCTAAAGCGTGTCTCGTATGTATATTTCGACCCTCCTTCGACACGTGCGTAAATAGCGGGTTTACGTGGTGGGGAGGATGAGTTTTTTCTCTGTTGGCTTGATGCTTTAGAGACGGATAAATGGACAACTAGGCAAGATAAACAGAGGGAAAAGGAAAAGGAGGAGAAGAAAGATTACTCTGCTAGAAAGCGTCAGACTTGATTGTTGATCTCCCCCCTCAACAAAGAATTTTTTACATGAATGACAAGACCCCAGATCGTTATGAATGGTAACGCTGCATTTTTCCTAGAAGCAAAGAATGTTGACAGTAGTATCTTACACTCACACTGTGCAAACAATGGACTCGCCCAAGCTGGTTATTTAATCTGTGATTTCTATTTTTCTTTCGTAGCTGAGTTTCACTTTGAATAAAACTTAGCACTTTTACTGTTGTTCTGAGCTCCGTTTTACTTACTACAACACTACATTACTGTTAACCATAGTTTATTTGTTAAAAGTAAAACTCATTTAGTAGAAAATTCAGATTAAACTGATATGTAAATTATTTTCAGTATGTAATACACATTTTTATAAAATAAAATGAAATTAGTTCAGAATCATATTTTATGTTTGAAATCTGAGAGAACTACTATTTTTAATGTTAAGATGCATTTTTTAAGATTGCGCTTTTATTTGTCTATAATCATTTATTTGCACATAGTTATATGGTTTCATGTATTCCTATTAAATACAAATCAATTTGACCCATAGATGGAACCCTAACAGATACCACTTTGGCTCAGGGTAGATTTTAGAGTAATAGCAATGAAGGGGTACAGCACACTCCAGAGCTCCAGAAATAGACCATCACCACCGGATGTAATTTTGTGTCATATCCAAGACACCTCTTCAATAAAGAAATAAAAATTCAGAATTTATTAAGGTCAGCCTCATGTCCATTCAGATTTTGTATTGTGAAAAAGTCAGCCAGTCAACATTAAAATCCATCCATTATTGTCAAAATAAAAAGGCATGGCATTTCTAAACAATTAATCATTGGTAAGCACCCCCTCAAAAAAAAAAAATTTGGTTCCTTCAGGCATTTTTCTGGATGAAAATGATGTATTTTAAAATTGTTCCAAAAATTAATATTATTCTAAACAAATTTACAAAGAGATGATATCATTATATAGTTTCTTGTTAGATTTGAATAAAAATAACTTATTATTTAGTGAATTATCTAACAAAAGGAAATTAACTTTTTAAGCCTGGTATACTGGTGGTACTTTTATTCCCCCCACCCACCACAACCACAGCACCAGTTTACCTGTGCAGAGTTCACTTAAGTTTTATTTTTATGAATTCAGGCTCAGGAGCTCAGTGCTCAAAGGGTTATATTGTTCCCGCTGAAATCATCATCATCATGTCGCGCTATCACCACGGATATTTCTTACCCTCTCTCGCCACACATCCCTATTGTCCATTGCTTTCGGCAGCTCGGGGCTAGATCCCGTATCAGCACAGAGCTTGTTCAATATTGCTCGCAATAATTGTCGTTGTAGAGAAGAGGAAAATCTCGTATTTTGTTTTGGCGCGCAATTTAATTCAACACTGAATTTCACCCAATCAGGATGACATATCCTATTCAGCCCGGACCTTCATTTCCGGCTAGCAAAACGGGTGAGCGACCAAACACACTCTCTTCAGCTTGAGACAGCGACCGGAGCAGTCGTGTCTCTGGTCGTCCCTGCTTAGCGATGCTTTTTAGCTAAACAAGCCACCCAGTGTGGACATCTCACTGTGGCTTTAACACTAGTAGCAGCAACATGGACACTCAACGAGGGAACCATCTAATTTATGGATTCTTTACGAGGAATCCCAGTTGAACATAAATTAGAAACATTCAGCATGCCTTCCACAAGCACCACTTATTGTCACCACAAAAATTTACTATGTCGATCCGAGCACCACTTCGCTCTCGACACACAAAACTACACAGTGACCTTGAATACTTCCCTCACACGTCCAACCACACACTGCCATCTCAACATCTAGCTAAGCCATTTCGTCTCAAACATCCAACAAGCCTAAACACCACGAGTCTTGCAGTATCAAGAACAAACCAAATATTCAAAGCTGCAAATAAAGAACTTTCGCTGTTGTGTGTTGTTAAAGAATAGTTTCGTAATTCATTTGTTGCCTTAAAAAATATAGCGCTAAACAATTAACCTTTTCACTCACCACTGCTAAATCGTCAAGCTTTTTCTCCATCCGTTTAGTCAGCGTCCATGTGGTGCATCCATATAGCAGTATCCATTTTATCGGTCAGGTCTAACTTCCATAAGACCGAAAGTCTACCAATAGCTGTCCCTGCCTTAGCTAGTCGCGTGTTGATGTCTGTCTCGGTTGACGAGACATTGCTCGCTAGGTAGGTGAACTTATCAACTAGTTTCAGAGTGCTACCATTTAGTGTGGTGATGTTGCCTGTTTGATTAAAGCACATATATTCCGTTTTGTGTACACTGACGTAGAGGCCGATGTCCGCAGCGGCTCGTTCTGGGCTATGTAGCAGGGTTTCAGCTATATCATCGGCGTAGTCGGCATCGTTGTTTTTGCGGAGTACCTTCTGCTTCTTTTTTTTGTTAGTTTGAAACCGTTTTTTATTTTATCGATAAATGTTCTAAGTACGTAGTCTAAGACAGATGATAAAGAAGTATGGGGCTAATGTGTCTCCTTGTAGTACTCCTGCTACTATGTCGAAGTAGACTGTGTCTCCATCTGGAGAACGGACTTTTACTTTGGTGTTTCTATGTAGCATCATTATGGCTGCGACATTTTTTTTTGGTAGGCTGTAGGTGAGAAGATTTTGCTCCATCTTTCCTCTGTGAATAGAGTCAAAGGCCTTAGTAAAGTCAACAAATAATATTGTTGCCTGTAGGTTTTTTGAGCGACGGATAGTCAAAATTTGTGAGGTTGTGCATCTACTACTCCGGAAGCCATTTTGGTTCTTCCTAAGTATGTTGTCAATTTCGGGTCTATGCGGTTGCATAGTAAGGCATTGTATATCTTGGCTGCTATGGACATAAGTGTTATACCTCGGTAGTGCTTGGCTAATCCGAGGTCGCCCTTTTTAGGGAAGGGGAAGATACATCCCTTCATCCATCTGTCTATAGGATTTTGATTATATACGGCATTACAGTGTCGGGGCAGTCTGTCGTCGAATTTTCTGGTCTTCCACACTTCAGGGGTATTTCATTGAGCCCTGCTGCCTTTCTATTTTTAACTTTTCTTAGTACCAAGTCGAGTTCTTCTTGAGTAAACAGTCATAGTTTGATATTTAATTGCTTGCTTATGATTCTCGTGATTGGTTCATGAGTGACTTCCGAAGGGTTCCCAAGTAAATTCTCGAAATACTGTTTCCACAGGTGTATTTGATCTTGTTGGCTGGTAGCTTTCAGTTTAGCTTTTGCAATGCTCTTCCTTCTGCTCACTTCGTTTATCATTTGCCATGCTATCCTAGATTGTCTACCTTATCGATCTGATTTTGTATGTATTCTGTCTGTTCTTTTAGGTATATGTTAGCTTATTCATTTTTTTGCCTTTTTAAGTTTCAGGGCATTGGTATTGATTGGGATCTTCCTGTTGCATTTGGAAACTGTTTTCACGTCTGCACGCTTTTCTCTAACCACTAATGTCTCCGATGGGACTCTATATTTTGTTCTTCATTTAGTTGGAATGAATTTCACTGACGCTTCATATTCTTCATTTGGAGTGCGTGTTTTTGTCTGTTCATGTAGAGCATCATATTTGTTTCTTAGTGCTAATGTATATTTATCTCTAATATCCCTGTTATTAAGCAGAGCCGAGTCATAGTGTACGGTTGTAATTGTTCGGGGGCATTATTTCGTAGGCTTAGTCGTATTTTTGCCGTGACGATTCGGTGATCGGTGGACACACCCTCGAATGAAGAGTATGCTTTGCAATTCACTGCACTATTATTCTATTTCTTGTTTATCTGGCTTTCAAAAATCTGGAAAATCCAGAAAAAAACCCAGCTATTTTTGTTTTTTTTTCAGATTGATTAGTTCTGAATTTGACAAACAGTTGAATTGTCTTCAGACTTCTTTAAAAGTGTGCAGGTATTAATTTGTACATTTTACAAATACTGTGAAATATCATGCAATATATTTCATTTCCTGCACAGGTATATTGAGAATCTATTAAATAAAATTGTTTTTATTACTTCATTTAATTTTCATCCTACATATGTGGTACAAATATTATAGAGAAGTATTTTTAATATATTAAAGGGATTAAAATAAAGATCAAGCAAATGCTGCTTTAGAAGTGTATTAATTTGTATCTGTTAAATACAGTTTTTTTTCATTGTTTATGCTATATTTTAAGTGTATATTTAGCCTGTGTCCAGAAATCAAACAAATTCAGAAATCTAGACGATTTCTAGTCTTAAGCTTGCGAGGTAAATGGTTCAGTACATGTATTATTAACAATTATTGTGAGATCTTACAGTTGTATGAACAATATGCACTGGATAATGCAAAAATATAACCATAAAGTGATAAATTTTTGTACTAATTCAAACTTCCTCTACAAATGTAAATGTAAGAGTGACAATCCTTAAGAGAGTAAATGCTTAACTAGAAAGATTGTTCCTTAAGCAGCAACAAAAACAGTAAATGAGCCTAATATGGTACACACTGAGGTCACATAGAGACTATGGAAATAGCAGTTCTATAATAAAACTTCTTTTGAAAGAAGGTGTTATGCTAAGAGTATTATGCTGTCTATATAAAGATGTAAGTGGGGTGATAACTGAAGATGAAAGCTAATAGTTAAAGAAAGCATATGTTTGTAATGAAGGATCAAATTGTTGTAGATTGTTTTTAGAAAAAAGTTAAGAATAACAGAGTTCTCTGAGCCCAGTAAATTATTGAACAAGATATCTGAGTTAATCTGCAAATGCAGACATGAAAAAAAGTTCTTGCTATGTCATCTACCTCTGCACTACTATAGAATAGGATCGGTTCAGAAGATGAAACTATATATTTTTAGTCAAGTAGGGTGTATACACTTCAACATATATAGAAGCATAACCACTAGCACTTCCAGTATAATCTTTAATTAATCAAAGATCACCATGTAGCATTAACCTTTAAGTAGTGATTTTAGTAGTTTAAGTTAATATATATATATATATATATATAAACATATAAAATAGAGTTCAGGAAAGTTCTCAAACCAACCAAGAAGGGAATGATTTTTTTGAAGATTTTTGTTTTTTACAAAAGTTAAAGAAACTCTAAAACTGATGCGCCAAGTATATTGAACTGTGGAATGAATCTGTGAAATAACATGTATGTTTCATGCCTCTAGGACCATATTTCTCAACCAAGTTTCCACAAGAAGTTGCTAGGAGGCTCTGCAAGAAACGCATTTGTGAATAATTTTTGTTTGATTTTATATTCGTAAATTTACTTTACACAAATGGCATATGTGTAAAGTAAAGATAATTTTTTAAAACTATTTATCTGAAAAAATATATTATGTTTACCACGTGAACTACAATGAAAATATTAAAGAGAGAGATAATAATAATGGTATCCAGGTATTCCCTGAGACATGAAAACTTTCAAAAGTCGAGAAATGCTGCTCTAGCATATCCCCTTCTTGGTTAGGCTGTGTGTGTGTGTGTGGATACGGAAATAATAAAGAGGAGTTACATAATGAGTATTTATCACACAAGAGTTGAGTTTGTAAGTCAAATACATGTTGGTAAAACCAATGAATAAATCTTATAAAATAATCAGCAGATGTAATTATAGAACAAGTGAATACTAAAATCTAAGTTGAAGAAAATATTCACTTTACTGTTGTGTTTTTAATAATAGAAATCTTAAATATATGAAACCCATAGAAATAAAGAGCTATTACAACTGAAAATCATTTACTATATAGCATATTACCAGAGTTCTTATGCATGGTTTGCTTGCAAAAGAAGCAACTCACCTTGTAAACACAACAGCCCTTGCTTCTTATCACAATTGGATCTTATATTTGGATTGTTATTTTTATTGTTATAAAACAATTTTTAAAGACAAAAAAGCAGATTTGTAAAAGCATTTAATGACAGGAAATTTCTTCTATTAAATGTTGTTTGTGGTTAGTTTTTTTCTGTCACAAAAACTTCATCACAAGCATTTTTTCAATTTAAAAATACAAAAATAAAATCAATATCTTAAATTCCAAATGTCTATTTTTACACACATGTAAAATGTTATTTTGATCAAATATTTTTATTCTCTTAACAAGTTAAAATAAAGTTAAATCACAATGTGCTTCAACATAAAGGTTAGAAAATGCCGTAAAGAATTCAAGACAGAGAAAGAAAGCTCCTAATTTAAAAGAAAATTAGAAGCTAAGTATGTGACGCTGCATAAATAAGTATCTCAGGATGAGAGTTTATTTTATGTGCATGTGACGTCGGGGTCAGTCTGGCACTTGACCCTCTGCAAAATAAGTCCTAGTCAAGACTCCTATTTCGGGCATATGGTAACTGGCAAATAATATGGGGGTTAATTTGGGGCTAGACTGATCTCCGATGCTGGCGAGGGGGTTTCCAGTTCACTTTCACATACCCCACCAAGTCCTTCGTTTTCGTACCCCCCCGGATAACGGAAAGCATGGACTTCTAGGTTAAAACAAAAAATTATTCACTGTAGTAATATTTCCAAAAATTCCCTTATAATGTTTTAAGGTGAATAAGACATTTAGTGAGAATTAATGAAAAAGATATGTGCAAAAGAAGGCGACTTGATAGAGAAACAACACAACCAATAGATTTCAACACAAGGGTGCATTTAAAATATAACAAAGTTTTAATGGGCGACGACCAAACAAATAATAATAAGATCTAAGAAACAGTTCCTTTTCCTTTTCTCTTTTCTTTTTAAGATACCAGCTCTATTAAAGCAGCAGGCAGTGTCAAACACAAAGCTCTCTGTCACAGTCCTTTTCTTCTTTCTCCTTTTTTTCTTTTTCTTTTCTTTCTTTTAGTTGAGAAAGTATCTAAGTCCACTCACTAATTTACGGTTGATGAAACCGAGTCCTTTCAATTTCTCTCTTTCCTTTTCTGAATACATATAATTTCAATTTTTAGGAAGAGTAGAAGGAAAAACAGTTTAAGTTGTACTTATCTTTGACAGGGCTTACTTCTCAGGTTCCTTTCTCTTACAGACGAGTGACATCCTTGACTTGGCGTCTCTCTTTCACCAATGTCTGTCCAGAACTAAAGATTCTTTTTGCGGGCGAGGGAACCTGGAGTTTTGGCTGAAAACTGACATCTTTATTTGCCGACTTCAGTCCTCAAACTAAAGATTCTTTTCCAAATTTCCTCTGACGAAAAGGTATCATTTTGGCACTAAAGGGTCTGGCCAATCATTTGGCTCTTTCTTCTTCCTCTATTTCCTCTGGTCATGCTACTAGAGTGACCTGCATTCCCGTCTCTGTCCAACTGATTATAGGTCATGGAGTGCAGGTAGTTTTGGCCTTCATTCTGATCTGGATTCGGTCAGTCCTTGAGACCTGTTGATTCAAACACCATAGGGTAGGGGAATTGACCTCCCTTTCCTCCTTGGTAGCATACCACGTCACAGTATACATGTTTCTATAAAGTTTTGGTGAATGATGGAAGTAAAATCAGTCTTTCTAATATTCAAAAAGTATGATTAAGAATAGAACTAAAAAAAAGAAATGAAAAAAACTTCCTGGAACCCATGTGGTAGAACTTTAATGCAAACTTAATTAGCCCATCCCGAAATATAATGTGATGGCCCAGCGGCAATGGTAGAGTTAAAATGTAGGAAACCAAGGACTACTATGAGGACTGGAAGTAAGGCAGACAATTGGCGGGTTTTCAAGCCCTAGCAACAGTGAAGGACCAACTGAAAAGGGGCAAAGGTCTTGACCCAGATGGGGAAAAGACATACGATTGGTCGAGGCAGCGAGGACGTTTGACCGCCAAAAAGAACGAAAGCCAAAAGTCAGTTCCAAGCTTCACCAAGGAAGAGAAAGGTTGCCTTTTCACATGGTCTGGTGAAAGGTGAAATTCAAGTAGCAGAATGGCCTAATAGAAGCCGTCAACTCCATTGGTCAAGAAATTGAGGCTCAACGTAAAAGAAAAAAATGGTGCTATGTGACTCGTTAATAAGAAATTAACGAATATAAGAAAAATAAAAAACAACAAAAGAGAGGAAAGGAAAAAGGTTAGTCAAAAATTTTATTACAAATGATATACATAACCTAAATTAAAGACCGTATCAAGAATATCCAAAGAAACATTTTTGAAGTTGTTCATTAGCAGCCAGTTTCGGCGGAAAACATATCTGTTTAAAATTGTATATCCACTTTAAAGACAAAGAGGAGAGACTTTTATTCTTCACTAAAAAAAGGGAAAGAAAAAGAAAATAAGAAAACAAATATGGAAGAGAACGAGGAGGTTCCCTCCCTTTAACTGTAAAAGGAACAAGAAGATACGGGTGTAAGTTTAAGGCAAGTTGAAAAAAGAAAAAAAGAAAAAAAAGGAGAACTGGAAGGACATAGTCAAACAATATTGGAAGCAACTTGTCCTCCACATTTCTGTATGTCTTTTTTTGTTTTGTGTTTGTTTTGCTTTTTGTTTTTCTGTTGTTATAATTGTACTTTCTTTGAAATAAAATATATAAGAAAGATACATATATAAAAAAAGAAAAAAACAACCACACGTCATTGTTTGTCCGGTTTGGAACTCTTCACATGTTCATTTATATTACGTCGCCCTCTCAACCCTTCACACATCCTCATTCATCCGTGTCTTGAAAATTAAACCTATACGCAAGCTTTATACTTGACTAGTTATATGGGCTTTCAAAGCTATCAATAAAATATAACTAGTTACAGAGAATATTTAGAGCTTGGGTTGTACGGTACTGTCATCGGAGATTATCCCCGACGTTCCAGGATAATGTAACCTCAGAACAAAGATACAGTAACCATCACAATAAATTAATAAAAAACTATTAAGAAACTAGAAAGACACATAGCTAAACTGCTAGTTGTTTGTCTTTTGAGTTTGTGGTGCTCAGATTTAAATCCAAAAGTTACTTGTATGAAAAGTGTCTAAAGATAGAAAACAGTAAGGAAAAAAGTAGCAGGAGATATAAAGATATCAGATTAAATCCCCAAACTCAGGTCAAAATAAAAGAAGGACAGTTTAAACTATACAGTTAAAATTTTAAAAGCATAAGTATATATATATATATCAGGTATTAGCAAAATTGTGCTCTTTTTTCTGTTAAACAAATTAAAAATAACTAAAGTTATTATTTAAGGCTATGAACATGTACCCAAACACAATGTTCTAATGAATGGAGACATGAATGCTCATATAGGCAAAGACGGAAATAACAAATTCTGTTTACAAAACTTGCCAAACAGAAATGGGGAATATCTAGAAGATTTTTCACTAGAGAATAGGCTAGCATGCCTAAATACTAAATTCAAAAAATGAGAGAGAAAAATATGGACTTACACTTACCTAAATAACTCTAAAGCATAGCTAGATTACATATTCATAAACAAGAAGGGTTGTGAACTATGAGGCATACTTCTCTTTTAAAGGAGTATCTTCAGATCATAGAATCGTTTCAGTTAAGATTCACTTGAGTCCAAAAAGAAATCAGATATAAACATTTTAAGCTTCTTAATATGATTGGTCCTCACCCACCAATAGTGGTGTTAAAAATCAATATAAGGTAATTGTAAGAAACAAATTTGATACTCTTCAGGAGATATCTGAAAAGCATACTCTGAATGACAAATATGAAAACTTTGTTAATGACCATATAAAAGCAGCAGCCAAGTGTATTCCAATCAAACCAATTACAGAAAAATGAGATATGACAAAAGCATCCTTATTCAATAAAAGAAACCCAACAAATACCAATGCATAGAAACTTAAGAAAAGTCCAGAGAGAACTAACACATGTCAAAAAGAACAACTAAAATACATTCAAGACCAAATCAATAAAATCAGAAACTCAGTGGAAGATAGACAATCACAGTTAGTATGACAGACAGTAAATGAAGTGGGTGAAAGGAAGAGCACCTTGAGAGCAAAGCTAAAAGCTACTAGCCAAGAAGAAAGACTACACAAGTGGAAAGAATATTTCAAGAGTCTGCTCAACCCCCACCCCTGAAGTCGCTGATAAACCTAGCACAAAAATTATTGATAGCCACGACAACATCAAACTTGGTCAGTTTATGAAAGAAGAACTTGATGTAGTACTAAAAAAAAATTTTAAAGAAAAGCTGTAAGCCAAGATGAAATACCTCCTGAAGTATGGAAGACAAAATTTGACAACATACTTCTTTGATTATGTAATGCTGTATATAAACAAAATACAATAGAGAAATAGACAAAACACTGCATCCTCTCCTTCCCTAAGAAAGGTGACCTTGGAATCACTATGAACTACAAAGGCATAACTCTTACTGCTACATCTGCTAAGGTTTACAATGCCATGCTTTTCAAAAATATTTTAAAAATCGAAAAAAATTCTTCAGAAAAATCAGAGCAGATTTTGGAGAAATCTATCCACAACTTAACAGATTCTGAGTATATGCATAAAATCATGAGGAAATACTATTGTTTGTAGATTTTGTCTAGGCATTTGATTCCATACATAGAGGAAAGATGATGTAAATAGTACTAGCATATGGTCTTTCCAAAAGAAACTGTTACAACTATAATGAAGTTTTGCAGAAACATGAAAGCAATGGTTTGCTCACCTGATGACAACATCACCTTTTTGACATCCTTGCTGGAGTTTTGCAAGAGATGCATTAATACCATTTTATGTTTATAATCTGCCAAGACTACATTCTTCAAAAATCAATAGATCTAATAAAAGAAAATAGTTTTACACTAAAAAAGACAAGACGCAGGCAATATCTTGCAGAAACTATAAGATACACAGACTACATAGATAATTTAGTGTTTCTTGCAAATAAACCAGCCAAAGCCAAATCCCTACTGAATAGCCTGGAGCAAGCAGCAGGAGGCATTGGCCTCTATGTGAACAAAAAAAAGCCTTTAAAATTAGGAGACAAGTTCACATACCTTGGTAGAAATATCAACTGAAATTGATGTCAACATATGCGTAACGAAGGCATGGACTGCTATGAACAGGTTATCGATTATATGAAAATCTGATCTCTCTGATAAAATAGAATTTCTTCCAAGCTGTAGCTGTATCAATACTACTATGTGGATGCACCACATGGACACTAACAAAATGCATAAAGAAAAGGCTTGATGAAAACTACAAAACAATGTTACATGCTATCATAAATAAATCCTGGAAGCAACACCCTGTAAAACAGGAGCTATATGGCCACTTACCTCCCATCTCAAAAAACATCCAAGTGAGATGAACAAGACCTGTTATGCATAGCTGGAAAAGCAAGGACTAACTCATAAGCAATGTTGCCTTGCCAATTGCTTTCAAATGGAGAAATGTGATGAGCCACAGTCCATGAGTGTTAAGAAATGGTGGGCACTGTAATGTGTGATGTCTATTTCTAGCCTCGGCCAGTTTCTGTTCACTTCTAGCTTTCTCTTTTCCCACTGGATTGGTGCTAGATTGGATTGGCATTCCTCACACATTCCATATAGCTGACTTAATGCCTGTTTTTGCTATTGTTGGGCAAATTCTCCTGACAAAATAGGTAGTGCATCACACTCCCGGGTGTCCACTTCAACCCAAACTGCACTAAATTTTCTCTTATGTGGATCGTGGGCACTAAATCTTCATTGACATAAATGTCATTGATATAAGCAGATGCTGCGCGGCCCACAGCTTCTTCCTGCAACAGCACTGTGCTGATGATGGTCTTCATGATAAGAGGAGCCACATTTAAGCTGAACCCTAAACAGGTCAGACAGTATCTTTTCCCATCAATCTTAACGGTCTGATATGGCCACAGTGTCTCATGGACACGTACCTGGACGTACGCTCTCCTGAGGTCCAGCAGAGATATGTTAGCACGTTTCTGTTGCCATTTGTGCAGTTTAGCTGCGCAGACATCTGTATTGGCCGTGAATGCGTCGATGTGATGATTGAGCTCCAGTAGTCCACCACTGGGCACACTTTAGTTTTGTTCAGCTGTAGTACAGCCATCAGAGGAATTAGCCCTTTGAGAGGTTCCAACTTGTCTTCTGGGTATGGCACAAGCCAACCATTGCTTATCCAAGTGTGGAGCTCCTGCGTATATTCATTTTGGATCTCTGCCACTACTGGATATTCTGACACTTCATTGTGCAGGTTTTCAGGTATGTGATCCTCAGACCACTTCCATAACGCAGTCCACATTCGGCTATGATGGTCAAAAGTAGCAGTGAAGTCAGGTTCATTGATGGAAATGGCTGCACATTTAGTAGTTCTCCCGTCTCTGAGCTGTACTGATCCTGTTGGCCCAACAACGATACCTCCCAATGCTTTTATCGCATCAATTCCTAATGGCAGATCAAACCCCAGTGGTTTGCAATGCACCATCAGCACATCCATCTAGGCAGAATCACCTTCAACCGTGGATATGGAGACTACTCCGACACTGCAACATGCACAAGATGTTCCTCCAATCATCTCGACATCCACACCTAATTACCTCCAAGATCAGCACCGAACACTGTGTCCCGTCAACATAGACACCTGCCACTGGGAGGGTCATGTTCACATCTTGGTGGGGGAAAAGGCTGGCGCTTATGCATTCTCCCCTTGCTCGTTTCCCGAGCAGTTCCAGGCCCAGTGTCCACATTCACTGCATCAGTAGCACTGCATTTCGCGCTTTCGGCAGTCCTTCGCAAGGTGACCTTTAATGTTACACCTATAACAGGTCACGTTGGTGCTAGGGCTGCTCCTGGCACTATTGTGGGGTGAGTGCGTGTCTGCAACTACATCCTGGTTTTGTTCCTCAGCCGTCGTCAGTACTCTCGCTCTTGATATCAGATCCCCCATGGTCATGGCTTTGATGTTTGACACCTGTTGAAGTCTGATTGAGATGGTGTCAGGGAAACCTGTGACAAAAGTCAATTTCGTGAGCCTCTCCAGCCCATCTTCCTTAAACCTGGCCAATCCAACCAACTGCCTGATTTTGTTGGCATAGACGTCCATACATTTGCCAGCCCACCTGATCATGGTCACTTTCCTGTATGCTGTGAATGCATCATCAGTGAATGCCTCTTTTAGCCAAGCCTCGATCTGCTCTATCTGCTTTTGGTCATCCTCTTCCATTTCCATATAGAGGGCCAGTGCATCACCCTCCAAATATAATGGCAGCAGACATGCAACATTATCCACCTGCTGAAGTTTCACCACAAGTCTCACTTTCTTCAGCCACGCTACCACGTCACCCTCACCGGAAAATGGCCTTATGATATCGCTGCTTATGCATACCTTTGCCATGGTGATATTGCTGAAATAACTGGAAAGAAGAGGGGGGTTGATAGTATGCCTCGTCAGTAACAGAAAGAGAGTCTCTCGTAACTGAACATGTGGAATCAAGTACAAGTGCTGTTGCTGTGAGGTCTTCTTAATAAAAGGTGGACAGCCAAATTTCTACACTGAAAATAACGGTTCTCTTAGCTTCTTCCTTTAAATTCCTTTTTACCTGCAACAATCTTCTTTAGCAGTCCTACATCCAAGCTTTTCTCTTATCGTGCGTCACCAAGACTCAAAACATCTTCCCGGTGCATTCAGGCAAAACTTGAATCATGATACCAAAATGCCACATCCGGGCCAATCACACAATGTGGTAATTTACATGCACACCAGTGTGTAGGTAGTCCTGAGGTCAAACACAATTCATGATTGTGAGATCAATCTCCCCAATCATCTGTTTCTATCCCCCTGATCTCATTTTACATGCCAGACATATTTGTGCACACTTTGAGCTGCTGTATGCGTGATTTCTCTGGCTACACCTTTTCACCTTCATGATCATGAAATGTGCCCAACTATGAACAGTAGATGAATCAGTTCGGATCTCAATCTCTTTCAGTCCTCATTTCAGCGCAAGGTTGACACCCTTTATTGTAGCATCTAACTCAGCCACATTGATATGGTTATAATCACTTTTCTTTCTTAATTGTCACATCTTCAACTACTACACTGTTGATCTCAACACTTACACCTGTGGCCATACTGCTTGCATCGCACCATACAATGCCCTTCTTTGGTTTGGGGACATGCCATTTCTCTTAAACTGGATCTTGCCATCACATCTCTACAACTTCCCACATCACAGCGACCATCTCACCATCTACCCTGTCTTCCAAGCCAATTCCTTTCACTCTTCTCTTCATGTCACTGCAGTTAGATAGTGGCCCACCAATTTGCCACAAGCAGAGAACAGCTCACATCTGCTCATTTCCACATACACTTCAGGGATTTCATTTCCTCTTGTAAATATCAGGTTGCCAGCCTTATCCTTGTCACGCTGAAGACCTTATGCTGCTCCTCATTCTAATGATTCTGGTAGATTTGCTATAAAGTCAAACTTATCAAGACGACTTACAAGGTTTGACATGTGCACTGCAGTTTCATCAACTAAGATGTCATTTGTATAGGAATCTGTGCCCTCTCTCATGTGATCCTCTTTTTTAAGCACAGCTTTGAAAATTACCGACATGATCTTTGGGGCAACATTTAATCCAAACCCAACTGAGTCAGGCAATAGCTCTGTTCCTTGTATCTGACCAACTGGTACTTACAGAGATGTCTCACAACATGTATCTGCAAGTAAGCAGATTTTAGATCGACAATCTTAAAAGCCCCGTCATCCTGTACAAGTTGATTGCATCCCCACCAGAGTGACACATAATACATTCATTCAGTTCTCGATAATCCATGACTGGCCAGACCTTGTTTTTTGTGAGCTGAACCATGGCCATTAATGGTAACACTCCTGTCCTTACATCTTCATCCCATAGGGCAAAGATTCTCCCTTTGATCCAACATTCAATCCATCAAACATGGCCCTTTCCTCTTCCTTCAGACAAGTTTCATAACAACCAACTTTGTTCTTTAATATCAGGAGCCCTATAATCAAGTTCCATTTAACAGTCCATTTCTCACAATCAAAACTTGTACTGAAATCTTTGTCCTTGACTTTGCACAAACTTGTTCAACTGTTGTCACAGGTCATTGCTGTTGGTTGCATACTTACTGAGGCCTGAGGTTAGAACTTAGAGCATTCAAAACAACTCCAGTTGAGAGTCTGTATGCAAAGGCTAACAAACCATCTGAAATATCAGAAACAATAAATTAGCTCTCCAGTATTATGTCAAATTAAAATCAAGCCCATCTGATCCTGCCTATGATGTCGCTTCCATACAAAATATAAGGAACAATTCCAAAGGAGTGAAAAGGCTATAAAACCTTTTGGCCTTCAGAAGAAAACAATAAAAGAAGAAGCAAAAATAAATTAAACAAAAATACATAATACAATCAAACCAAAAATCCCACCTTGGACCATAAGAACTCCAAAAGTAATTCTAACTCAGTGCAAACTCCATAAAACTAAAACTCATCCTCTAATTTTCCAAGAAGAACTAGAGAAAATTAAAGATAAATATCCTAGACAATCACACATCTTTATGGATTGATCTAAACAGGATGTGCAGCAACATACAATAAAAAAACCCATTAACCTAGTACCCTTGGGAAAGGTATGAATCCAATTATTCTCCCTCCAGCTATGGGTAAATAGTAGGGCAGACTGGGTTCTTCAACCTTGGTGAGGCAACTAGTCTAGAAGAAGGAAAACTCTGAATTCAAACCTGTTAAACTCTGCTTAAAAATTGACCTTGTGTCATATCCTGCCCAAGCGGAGGGGATGGGTAAATATGATAAAAAAAAACATTAGAAAGCATTTCCCAAACAATACCGTCATATTCAATGCATGCACAGTAGATATGTTGCTTGATCTGATTCAAAATTTTAAAAAATCAAAGATTCATTATTTTTTCTGACTCATTGTCAGTGTTAACATCATTACAAAGCAAGAAACTTGACAACCCAATAATAATAAAACTCTTATGTAAATTAGAAAAAATGTCAAATGATAATGAAATATTGCTGCGTTAGATTCCAAGTCAACAGGAATTAGTGAAACTGAGCAAGTTGATAAAGTGGCTAGATCTGCCTAAAGTATGGTTCTTGAAAAATTTTTTTAAGATTCCATATACAGACTTAAAAATCAAAATAAACAAATACAACAACACAGGCAGCATCACTGGAGAAACAATAAATATAACAAACTTCTAGAAATCAAGCCTATATTAGGAGAATGGGAGCAAAGCTTCAGAAAAAACTGATAGGAAGAAGTAGTATTATCCAGACTGCACATAGGTCACACAAGGATTACATATTCCTACTTGCTTAAAGAAAAACAACAAATATGCCATGTATGCCAGACTGTATACGCAATAAAACATGTTCTCATTGAATGCAGTGATTTTGCCCCTACAAGAGAAACATTTTACAATGCAAGCTGTATGAAATAACTATTTAAAAATACTAGAGTGAATGCTATAATATCCTTCTCAAAAGCAGTGGACATATGGAAAAATTTTAAGACCTGACCAATAAAAATATAAACAATACCAAATTATATAAAAACAAATCAGTATCTGAAAAATCATTGAATAAAATGAACTGCACAGAAATGTACACCATGAATAAATATTTGAAGAAATGAAGACCTTGAAATATACATACTTTTATCAAAATGAGTTAATTTGGCATTAAATGGCCTGAAAAGGGTTGATACACTGTAAAACAAAATCAAACCAAATCAATTCTGAAATCACATTCCTCTGATATGTATTATTTCCACAGAATATGAAATCATCTACATGCATTGTCATATGTCTTCATTATTTCCTTTAGGTTAGTTAACTCATGATAGCTCTCTTGTATCATGAACAGACTACATCATTTAATGCATAAATACATCTTTTTAGCTTCTATACCTGTGACTTTGGACATATATCAGGTGGTGGTCTAAGAAATATCTCTCTTTCCAACAGCAGAGAAGCTGAAGTCAAATCAACCGTCTCCACCTGCAACTTCATAACAGAGGATGTTAAAATTATAAGACACTTAGTTTCACAACTGCATGTTAGAGAGTCTGTTTTCAGGTTATTCAAATCTTCATAACCACATGCAACAAAGCAAGCCTTCATTATCTTCTTATTGTCCTTGAATTTCTCCATTATTACCCATCTTGTTGATATACATTTCTGACCCATGTCAAGCACACATATACTTCATGAATTTTCATGTTTTCAATTTCTCTTTTCTTTGCATCAATAACATCTTGTTGAGACTTGAGCAAAATTACAAGCTCTTCATAAATTACTAACACTGGTACTTGGTGTAGTTGTCTCTGTTAATCAACATGATCATAATTGATACAAATTGGATTTTCATTTTCCACTTCTGTTTTTATATTCGGCTAATGGCTATATTTTTCCAGTTGATTTTGGCTGTGTGCTTATAATCTTCCCTTTTTTCACTTCCATTCATTTTATATTCCACAACTGCATTTCTATATGGTTTTTCAGTGATATCTTTCAATTCTTCACTTTTTCTATTAGGACTTTTATTATGTTGTCCTTTATCTTCTCCTGAAACTTCATTCATCTCATTTGAAGAAATTTTATTTCCTTCTTTCCTTGGACTTCCAAACTCTTTGTTTACTTTAATCAATGACATGTTTGCATTCTATAAAATGCACCTCTATGTCTGATCAGTACACACTGACCTTTCTAACCCAATACTTTAGCAGGACCATGCCATCCCTTACAGTTTTGTCTTCTATACTATGTCATCTGTTACAAATCCTTTATCTGCATAAGTCCTTACAATACATCTCAGTGCTCTCTGAATTTTTTTTGCTTCTTTCAGCTTCTATGAAGGTTTTCCTTGCAGCATTTAAATTTACTCTAACCATGTAACTGTTTGTTACAGCTTCCAATGTAGGTAACCAATCAGTCAAAACAGAGGATATATTTATCATATTGGACCCAAATACAAGATCATTTTGTTGCATATTGATCTTTGACAGACCTTTCAATTGTGGATTTCTAAAACAGGATGTTCCAACAGTGTAAATAAGAGAGCTGTGGAAGCAGGTCACATGGGTTGACAGCTGGAAGGATAACAAGAATGTGTAGATGTTATGAAATTATATATACACAGGTACCCACAGTCAGTCAAAGTCAGTTGGTCAGGCAGGACATAGCATAATGGTTATAGGCATTGGTTCTAAGGAGACAATCATCTGGAGGTTGCAGGTTCAATCCTGACTGCAGGTACCTGGTTATGGCTAACAGAATCAGAACAGGTGACCCCTGTGGATTCAATATAAGATGTAGTTCGAAGTTCTGTGTAGGTTCCCGAGTTTGACAAACACCTGAAGAAGGCTGGAGGACGTATCGGCCGAAACATTTTGGAAATAGCAATAAGGATGAAGACAATAGTCCAAAAACCCTTAATCATAAAAAACCCCTCCACTGTCACTCAACAACCATTTGGGAGCACCAAAATATGATATCCACATTAAAAATATTTTGCAAATAATGTTTTTACCCTTTTTGGTTTTAATCAGCAGAATACCTAGTGGATGTGTCAATTAGGTTCAGAATCCTGTATTGGTTATGTCCATGTTCCTTTAAATTCAAACATACACTGTCATTAAACCTGTTCCCAAGAGTCAATTCTACAACTGGTCAAAGAGAAGGTCTTTTAAATCTCAGACAATTTGAACAAGAATTGTGAACATCCAGGATCAGATCCAGACACTCCTTAGCATGAAAGAACCTTCTGCCTCTAACAAAGGATATCAATTTCTCTTTTGATGTATGAACAAATTGCCTATGTAACTTCTCAGTCTTCCTTCTTTTCTCCATTCAAAAAGATTTTTCAAGACTCACAATGTAATACTATTTTTGGTGATTTTTAGCCCCAAGAAGCATATTGGTCAATGGAAAACTATAATATCCAAAAGTTATCCTTTATAATTTTATATATCTGCTTAAAATCTAACAGCTGTCATTTTAAAAATTAACTAGCATTCAAGCAGTTTTCATTGATTTATGACTTAGTAGCAGGGGTAAATTATTTTTAACATGCAAAAAACAGAACAATGCTTCACTCAGGACTTTGTTTCCTGTACACTACAAACCAAAGTACCCTCATTCTCTCTTTTTCTCTGGAACACAGGTCTAGCCTTCACAAGTTCCAAAGACCAACTTACTTGAAACTAAAAGTCAGCTCTTTCTATTCTTCTTTGGTCTTAGGCAAGAAACTGAAATCTCTTGCAAGTACTAGCCTCGTTTTGGCTGATAACATATGCACTGTCATTTCAACATCAATTTGCCGAAATTTGCCTTGCAGGTCTATGATGTCTATTAGTACATGTTCAAACAATTTGCTTTCTCTTGCTTTGGCAAGGTATGTCTCTGCCACAGACACCTTCTACACTGCCTAAAGTTACTGGAAATTTGACTGCTTTAATACCTTTTACCTCCATCCCCACCTCTGAAATAAAATATCCTGTTAGACTTAGCAGTTTTCACTTGCCACTTACCTTGGTCAATTAGAGTATCAAGGAATACATTAAACTGAATTTCTCCAGCAACAGTTTGTAAACATGCAAAATCCAAGACTGCCCTACCCAATATCTTCTTCACAAGTTTAATCATTATTATATTAGAATCATTTATCAATGTTTGATGTGAGTCAGCATTAAATAAAGTAGAGTTTACTGATCTGAATCCATGAGTGTTAATATCATATCTAGAACTAATACTAGTACAGTCTCGGGTAAAAAAGATTTTACTGAATTATATCTGAAACAGCACATTATTTTACCATGTCTGTCTATGGGATTTGTTTTATTTCCTCAATAAGTTTTTTGTTCCCTGCTACTTTGGTATTGATCGAAATTTACTGTTTTAACTTCCTCTTTAATAACAGGAACAGTTTTGTATTCCAATGATGAAATGTCAGAAAGCACTTTCTTGAATATATTTTTCATTGCTGTATATGTTAAGGTTGTACATATTGTTCTTGCTAGCTTTTTTTTTCTTCTGAGATATTCGCCACATTCAATACAAAAAGGCCTGAACTCTTTTTAGCAAGGTAATTCCAAATTTATGTAATGTTTTTTACAAAATTTCATATTGTACTGTGATGGCAAATTAAAATAAAAAGATCCCTGGATGAGCAACCATTTAAACGCATATGGGAACTGGTGCATTTAAATATTGTTATCACCAAACGGGGGTTTATTTTTTTTGATCCCTTGTAGAATAAGACCTTGTTCAGAGTCCTTTCTCGGGCATGTAAGAACTGGCATATTATGTGGGGGTTAATTTATGGCTAGACTGACCGCCGTTGGCAAGGGGTTTCCAAATTTCACACTATACACACACCCACCAAGGCCACTAGTTCTTCCTCCCCTAGAACAATGGAAGATATGGACCTCTAGGTTTAGAAGTAATGATATTAATTATAGTAGTCGACAACTCCGGTTTCCCATGTAATATTTTTAAAGGAATTCATATAGGACAAATTAAGTGAGGATAACATAAGGCGAATAGAAGCTGAAAAGGAAACATGAAATAACAACTGGGTAGTAGATGACGCAAATGAACAACTTCAATACGTGGGAACATGAAAATATATCAATCTTTTTTACTGCACACGTTGATACACACATTCAACGCGTCGGCTATATTGTTAACGGATAGCACATAAACATAAATGTCTTTCTTCTTTTCTTTTCTTTCTTCTTTAGTCTTTGTTCAAATTGGGAGAGAGAGAGAGAGAGAGAGAGAAAGAATATATAATTGGGATATAGGGAGAAACAGTCTTATAGTTCACTTATCTTTTTCTGATGGATTCCTGTGGAGAATATTTTCTCTTTTACGGGCTGGTGAAGTTTTTAAATATATATCTCTGGCTTGAAGGCATGGGGACTTCTTGTCCAAAATTCTATTTTGCTCCTTTACTCGGAGTCTTGGCACTGGATTCGCCCCATCTGTTCACGACAACGTCTGTTCCAAAACTAATTTTCTTCTTTCCTATTTCTGCTGATGGGAAGAAGGTGCCACTTCCGTTTTAGGGTCCTAGCCAATCATTTAGCTTCTACCTTCTTCCTTCCCCTGTCAGGTCACAGAGTACAGATAGCCTGACCCATATTTTTTCTTCCTTCAACGGCCAGCCGAAGTTGACCTGCATTCATTATTTGTCTTTTAACGGTCAATCTTTGGCTAATTCAAACACGGAGGAATAGTAGCAATTCCCCATCTCTCTTCTCAATGGGAGACCATATGACACACCTTCACTTCAAGAGAAGAAAGGGATAAAAGAAATAGCATAAAAAAAGGGTAATTCATTTCACTGTCCCCTTTCCTTTTCCCTTTTTTTTTTTCACTTTACTTTTCTTTTATTCCCCTTTCTTCTTCACGCTTTGACGAATTCTCTCCTTTTCCTTTTTTCGTCCTTCTTAATTTCCACCATTGAGGAAGACAATCTCCTTTCTTTATCTTTCTCTCTCTCCCCTTTTTTTTCCTTTAATTTTGTCTTCCTTTCCTTCTTTTTCCTCCTGCCATTTTGACCGTCTCACGTTTCAACCTTGAGGAGATAAATTCCTTCTCCTTTTTCTCTTTCTTCGTCATATTTTTACGACTGTATAATCTTTTTTAACTGTCAAACTTTGAGGAGAAAAATTTCTCTTCCTCAGTTTCGCTCTCTCTCTCTCTCTTTTCTTTCCTTCAACACTATGAAAGAACATTCTGCTACTACATTTTCGTGGGACGTTAGAGAAATAAACCTGGGTATTTTTTTATTAATTTCTCTAAGTCCTTTCACTCTGAAACAGAAAAATGGCTTAATTTTTCCTCGAATTTATTCGGCATTTCCGAGTTCTTAATTTTTCGAGGTGGGCTTTCTTGACAGATATGTTTCTTTAATTTGTTGGCATGACATACTTGTGTCTTCTTCCTTCCCTCGTGGGTATCGATTCTATATGTCCTCCTGTCGATTCTCTGTGATATTACATAGGGACCTATATATCGTCCACCACAGTGTGGTCCTTTATTAGGGGATTGTAGCAGGACCTCGTCGCCCTTTTTAAATTCTTCCTTAGCCATTTGTGAGGGTTCTCTCATCTTTCTCTTATCCTCTCGATAAGTATTAGGGAATTTATTTCCATTATTTTTTGGAGTTTCATCCTTTCTCCGAAGACTGGTCCCTTTGTCTCTTTGTTTCCTAAGGTGTGGAAGCTTCACTTCTTTACTTTCCACCTTCTCACTCTGCGAGTGACTATGTAGTTTGTGCCACCCACATGGCTCTACCGCCATCTTGTCTTCATGTTTGGCGTTCATTCTCGCCATCTTTCCTTCTTCAGTTTTGGCACTCATTTTCGCCATCTTTCTTTCTCCATTTTTGGCATTCACTTTCGCCATCTTGCTTTCTTCATTCTTGGTGCTCATTTTCGCTATCTTACTCGGGTGGTACTTTTTGCTTTCTACCTCATTTCCCAGTATGAGGGAGATTCCTTTCATAGGTAGTTTATCTACCACTCCAACTTGAATTGGTCCATTTTTCCACTGGGACTTTAGGGTTATTTTACATAGCGGTATTTTCACCCTTTTTCCGCCAATGCCCTCTATCATCACAGTCTCACGTGTTGCTTCTATTACCCCTTTAGGTAATTTCTCTCGTAGAAGTAACGACTGAGATGCTCCTGTGTCTCGCAAAATTGAGACTTCTACTGGCCTTCCATTTGGGCCTCTTATGGCACCCCTCTTCGTCCAAGGTCAATAAGACTTGTCTACTCTAGCGGTCGTGACAGCTCCCTGTGGTTTTCTCGGCTGGGTTCAGTTATTTTCCGGACCTTTGCTTAACTGACAACTTATAGCTATGTGTCCAGCTTTTCCACACTTATAGCAGACCACTGTTCTGTTGCTACTTTGGAAGGTTCTTCTATTCTCTTCCTTGGGTTTTCCTTCCGGGCTGAACTCTGCCTTAAACTTCCTTCTGCTTCCTTGGCTACCCATGTAGAGTCTTTCCTTTGTTTTTCGGTGTGTGAGGGTGTATTCATTCACATCACTTCTCCAGTGCATTCTCCTTTTCCCGCAGAAATTCTACATAAGACTGGTTTTCCGTTTTTCTCTGTGTTCTGAATCTTGGAGTCTTGGCACTGGGTTCGCCCCATCTGTTCACGACGACGTCTGTTCCAAAACTAATTTTCTTCTTTCCTATTTCTGCTGATGGGAAGAAGGTGCCACTTCCGTTTTAGGGTCCTAGCCAATCATTTAGCTTCTACCTTCTTCCTTCCCCTGTCAGGTCACAGAGTACAGATAGCCTGACCCATATTTTTTCTTCCTTCAACGGCCAGCCGAAGTTGACCTGCATTCATTATTTGTCTTTTAACGGTCAATCTTTGGCTAATTCAAACACGGAGGAATAGTAGCAATTCCCCATCTCTCTTCTCAGTGGGAGACCACGTGACAGTACCAAAAAGTCATTTATATTCACTCCTGTTGTCTTTTTGTAGGAACAGAAATCCTTGAATGCCATATATGTCAGTGTTTGTCACATACACAGATTTTGTCCAGCTTGTTTGTAATGACTCATAACTGGCTGATATCCATTATCACCAAATGTTAAACACATTCCTGTATGTTCTGAAACAATTACAAAAATGCTACTGGGGCCTGTTTTTCTTTTGGTAAATCCGTTAATAGAGACCATATATCTATATCTTGCTTCCATTCCACATACAGCTTTTCACTTTGCAAAATAGATGGCTTTTTTGTAAAAAAGCCATCTTTCTTTCAAATGTGTTTCAACATAAGTGGATAATAATAATTTCTGTCACACAAAAGACAACTTTTGCTATCAATGTTAGTTTGTTAATGCTGGAGCATAGGCACAACACATGTTTATCCAAATGCCATATTTATTGGAAAGTTAACAACTACAAACCAAGGAGGAAACCATATATAAAAAGATACAAAATAAGATAATTCAAACTTCAACAAGAGTGACATTTCTATCATTTTTAGCAGTACCTCAATCTAAGGTATTTTCCTAACAGCTCTTCATGGACTAATTCAGTGTTAATGTATAGAAACATTACTACAAGGCTCCACTATATGCATTGTGCTGTAACATAAAAGGTTACTGAATGAGAAATAACCTAAATGGAGGTTGGAAATGAAATGGAAATCTTTATAACATTAACAAAATACATTATTCACTAACGGCGTAAAGAAGGTAAACCACTGCTAGAGGTGTACTACTGAGTCAACATATTACCCCATCTTACAATAGTGTCCAATGTATTTATGAGGATTAGAATATACCCATTAATGTTCATAGGGATTGTAACAGAATTCCTGTGATTTTTATGTCATTACATGATATGATATCGACAATTCCTGATAAGATAATGTTTTATTTGTTTTTTTATATTTGATTGACTTGTTTGAACATCCTCTCAATTTTCCAAATTTTCTAAAAATAACTTACCTGCTCTACAAGAATTAAAAAAAAGTAATCAGCCTGCAAAAGGGTTAAGTGAAAGAAGATGTTTCTTTAACTTACGATTGTTGGGAATCATTTCAAGAACTGGACACATTATACACTTATAAAATCTTTTCAAAAATAACTTCGGATATTAAAAAAAACAGTTATCTTCTACAACTCACTCAGTTGAAATATCCCCAGACTTTTCCATATTTGAATATCATTGGAAATCCTTTTGACTTCAGGAACCTATATTATAATACACAGATACATTTGGAACAAACACTTATAATTAATAAATGACATCCAAACATGAGAACCTTCATTGTCTGCTTTATTTGAAATTTGATAATACTATCTTTATAATAAAGATGTGTACAAGGAAGGGCAAACTTCATTTTTTGACTAATTTGTTAGACTATTGTTATGACATGACTCCATGGCAATAGATTTCTCAGCAGATTTTTGTAATCCCCATCTGAATGAAATATTGGTGTTTCCTTAAAGTTTATTTAGGTGACAAAATTTTTTTGAAAATTAAAAATAAAAATAAAGAAACAAAAACAAAACAATTTGTTCCTCTTGGAATAAAATTTATTCTTGCATGATTATATTTTTTCTCTAAAAATAACATGTATAAAAAGTTTTTAAAACATAAAATAATCTGGATTCTTTTTGTGTAGCCACAATTCTTTACATTTTGTCATTTGATTCATTAAATCTCATTATTAAAAGTATTGGTTGTGTTTTGAAATTAAATTGGCAAAATAAAAAAAAAGTGATTTTTTTTCATTTTATTTAGTAACCTGTTTGCTTGCAAGTCATTTTCTTCCGTTTTATTGGTTTATCAAATGTGAAAATATTTTTGTTGCTGCCATTACATAACAGACAAAACCTTGTTTGTCTACTTTCTCTTTTTCCTTAAATCTCATCAAAATGAGTTCCTAACCCAAGGGGAGACAACCTAAATCAAAAAGAAACTGCTTCAACTATTTAAGCAGTTAAATTTTATTTTCCTTATTTCTTTAATTGTATTATTAAAATGTTTAAAACTATTCAATTAGAAATATAGGAATAAATAAATATAGAAGACAATAAAAAATGAATAAAAGCTTTTTAAATAGCAGTGAAATACTTTTTAGCAATAATGATGCCTACTTTTTAATTCAAAATTTTTCAAGGAAAAGTAATGCTGACAAGTCAACTGTTTTACTTACCATGACTGTGATGGTTAGAATACATGACATGAACTCCTTCAGGAATGATAACAGCTAATGCTGTACCAATCAAAAGGCCTGTGCCTAAGACTGGAACTATTTTTACTTTTGTCTGAAATGATAAAGAAATATTAAAAGAAAATATATTAGATACAAGATTGATTTTTGAATCTTATCTTTATAAAAAAGATTAATGAAAAAAAAAAACCCAGTAAGTTGTCATGATTAATTTTCAAATAGTCATGGGCAAGCTGCTGCCTGCAAGTCTCATATGGCCTCTCCATGCTTTTTGAATGGCCCACTTAATTCCACAAGGAAAATAATGTTCATTTAAATTTTTGTTTGTCTCGTTTTGTTCACTCACAATCTCTTTCTCTCTCATAAAGGTTTGAAAAAGCCAGTGTCAACTATTACATTCTTGACTAACCTTTTTTACTTATTAATGCCTGTTGCATGGTAGGTGCATAAAATTTTTACTATTTCTAAGGCAGATGCTTATGTGTATGATCTTCTGCAGTGAAAATGGTTGAAGTTCTTTCAACAAAAAATTACCTTGAGAATAGCCACAGAGTAAGAGTGAAAGAAAAAACAGTGCTGCAAAAGAACCAACAATTTCTCAGATTTTCCCTCTACAGCTACGATGGTAGATTCTACCTATCTTGCATAGGCCTCAGCAGGACTTTTGGTAAATTTATTGTCAGTCAATTTATCATATGGTTAATTTATTGGAGGTAAATTCATCATATCAGATTAATTGCTCTTATGATATAGAGTCATCCTAACCATTTTTATTACATTCTGAATTTAACCAAGAATAATTTACCAGCAATAAATTTACTGTTTAATTTATTGGACACACCTAAACAGCCACCAAGGTGCCTATACCAATCAAAGAATGCTTTAATAAATCTTTGTTCACAAAGCCAAAAGTCATAATATTATCAAATAATAATAATAAAAAAATAGTATTTAGATTTAGTTTGGTTTGGTTTGGTTTCTTTATTTAATGACATATCAACCTTTGTAGGTTATTTAATGCCAGAGCCATCCTTCTAGAAGAACAGTAGTGGTACTATTTAGCCCATAGCTGGGAGAATAAGGGGGTTCATACTTTTCCCAAGGATCTTTGTCCAAAAGTGAATGTAATAGTGCATCTGGAGTTTGAACTCACTTACTACTCGCTTACTATTATTACACCACAAGGAAACTCCCCCTAGTATTTAGAGTTACACAAACTCAATATATAAAATTTTAAAAATGCACTAAATGAAGATAGAAAGCAAAAAAGCTTCCATATATTACATATTCATGCATAAAAACAATATATAACAGTATATATAATTAGATATGGTATCGCCTCACCTTTGCACAGAGGCAATACCATAGCTAATGTGGATTTTCCAAGGAATGGTTATTACTAGTTGAAAAATAAAATTACAGTAAAGGCATTTGAATTACCTGCCCTTGCCTCCTGATTAACATTACAACATCTAAGAAAGAAGGTTTGAAAATTAGCTTTCTTTCTCTTAGCATGCAGTAAGAAGAGTATCCACTTTCATTCCATCTTGGCCTTTGTGAATAAACAATGCTGCTTTGAGCCAAAATATCTCATTCAAGGAGACACAAACCAAAAGCTTTCATACAATACAAACAAATCTTATGAAACGTGGTTATGATCATAATAACCAAAGAAACATTACCTCGTAGGTAAAATAAACTCTATTTTATCTCTCTGGCTCTCTCACTTGTCATTCTTTTCTTTTTTTATCATTGTTTTATAATGAAGTTGCCTGTTTTATCTTACAAATGTTATCTGCTGGATTTCTTGCTCAAATGGAATACAATTTTCAAGGAATTGAGTTCATTTGTGGGTCATATGAATCCTATAATTTTAGTATAATTTACAAGACTTTTATACAGACTCTGACAGCCCAGCGGCCACATTAGGGTTAAAATGTAGGAAACCAAGGACTACTATGAGGACTGGAAGTAAGGCAGGCGATTGGCGGGTTTTCGAGCCCTAGCAATAGTGAAAGACCAACTAAGAAGGGGCAAAGGTCTTGACCCAGATAGGGAAAAGACATACGATTGGTCGAGACAGGGAGGACGTTTTACCGACAAAAAGAACGAAAGCCAAAATGTCAGTTCCGAGCTTTGCCAAGGAAGAGAAAGGTCATCTTTTCACGTGGTCCGGTGAAAGGGGAAATTCTAGTAACAAAATGGCCTAATAGAAGCCGTCAACTCCGTTGGGCAAGAAACTGAGGTGCAACGTAAAAGAAAAAAATGGTGCCTTGCGACTCGTTAATAAGAAATTAACGCAGATAAGAAAAAAATAACAAAAGAGAGGAAAGGAAAAAGGTTAGTCAAAAACTTTATTACAAATGATATACATAACCTAAATAAAGGTCCATATCAAGAATATCCAAAGAAACATTTTTGAAGTTATTCATTAGCAGCCAGTTTCGGCGGAAAATATATTTGTTTAAAATTGTATATCCACTTTAAAGACGAAGAGGAGAGACTTTTGTTCTTCGCTACAAGAAGGGAAAGAAAGAAAAAATTAGTAAACAAATATGGGGAAGAACGAGGAGGTTCCTTCCCTTTAATTGTAAAGGGGACAAGAAGATACGGGTGTAAGTTTAAGACGAGTTGAAAAAAAAAAAGGAGAACTTTGTCTTATTGGAAGGACATAGTCAAACACTATTGGAAGCGACTTGTCCTCCACATTTCTGTATTTTTTTTTTGTATTTGTTTAGCTTTTTTTTTTCTGTTGTTATAATTGTACTTTCTTTGAAATAAAATATGTAAGAAAGATACATATATAAAGAAAAGAAAAAAAAACAACCATACATCATATTGTTTGTCCAGTTTGGAACTCTTCATGTGTTCATTTATATCACGTCGCCCTCTCGACCCTTGATACATCCTCATTCGTCCGTATCTCGAAAAATTAAACCTATAGGCAAGCTTTATACTTAGCTAGTTATATGGGCTTTCAAAGCTATCAATAAAATATAACTAGCTACGGGTGGTACGGTACTGTCGTCGGAGATTCTCCCCAACATTCCAGGATAATGTAACCTCGGAAAGAAGATACAGTAACCATCACACAGACACTCAGCTCAAATGCATACAAACATAAATTAGTAAATATTAACATTCATGTAATCTTAATTATGTAAGACTCTTTAAAAGAAATCTATGTTCAACTTTAAAATCATAAATTTAAGAGTTTAGCATTGATTCATTTGGACTAGTTTCCCTGCTAATTTTTCTGAATTAATGTATATTAGGTATCAAACCAAATGAAAAAATAGCAAAGTTATACTTCCTGAGAGATAAAAAGGGAGTTGCCATGCATGGACAGTGCATTGTGGAATTGTAGGGACTAGAAGAACACAAATACATAAAACAGAAGAAGAGACTTGAAGTCACCATGACACATTGTAGATGCACTTTTGACTGGTGCACACAAAGTTGAAATAGCTTCTTTTTCTGGTCAATAGACATGTCTCTACATGTGGTTAATAAACCTGTTTTGTTATGCATCCATGAGTCCATCTCTTTTCAGTTTTGTTTACATATTTTCTTTGTTTGTAAAAACATAACAATGCATCAATGTATAATAGTATACTTTATTTGAGAGGTTCAGCAAAAAACTGACACTTTCTAATATAGAAATTCATAAAATTGCCATCATTCCCTTTTATATAAACATTGATTAAACATTAAAATACTAAAGAAACATAAATTAAAATACTTAGAAAATATTAGACCACCTATGACCTATTGATTCAGTCACTATTCAAAGATGAAATCAATTTCAATATTAAACCAAAATAATAGTCGCCATGAAAAGCATGGTTAGGGTAACCCAAAGGTAAAAATATTAGATGCAAGTATCATTGGGGAACAAGAAAAGTATTGGTAAACGGTTAAAAAATAAAAGTCAGTTTTTAGGTATTGTGATGATTTTAGATGTTTCAGTCTCTCTTCTCAAACATCTAACAAATAAAGAATATTCGTCTAATGAGTAGAGTGTTCACCAATGGTCCGGAAGACCAGGGTTCAATTCCAGGTCAAATTATACCAAAGACTCAAAAAAATGGTACTTGATGCCGCTTTGCTTAACATTCAGCATTATAAGGTAAGGATCAAGGGTAAGTAGAGCAATACAGGAAATGGAATAGTGCCCTCCCCTGACATGAAAATACTAATGTGGCTCAAAGGTTTTGTGATATTTTGATAAGTGTTACATTGAAGCCTGTATTTCACATGACTGAAGTAGTTCAAGCCATGGTATCCATGGTAGTTGGTGTGTTGACACATTGTGTATTGCTTCATTTCATGCATAGAAAAACATAAAACATAGTCTGATCCAGGAACTTAAGCTTTAAACAGGATCAAGGATGTTTGTTGCAAAAAAGTACAGTACAGTAACCAGATGATTGAAGATAATTTGCTCAAGTTTCAAGATAATCTAATTTGGCAACTTATTCTTTATGAGTTCAAATTGAACCACAATATCACAGAAGCAATGAAAAAATTTGTTGCGCAAAAGGTGAAGGTAAAGTTGATCACAGTACAGTAACTAGATGGTTGCATAAATTTTGCTCAAAATTCAAGAACCTTGATGATCAGGCAAGGTCAGGAAGGCCTAAAGTTGTGGATTGCAAGGCTATGCGCCAAACCACAGAGGCAAATCTGGAGAGAATCAAGCAAGCTTGGCATCTTATAGTCCAGTGTTGTTCAACAACTTCATGATCTCAGCAAAAGTATCAGGAGCCATTGGGTTGTGCCTTGTGTTACAAAAAAATTGCAAAACTTTTGACTCACCCAAGTATGAAAAAGTTTTATAAAAACAGTATGGTGATATAAAATTACTTATGCCAAAAATTATCACAAAATTGATTTCCCTTTTCTTCGTATGTATCACAAATAAATGTCCTTTGGAAAAGTATGACTATTCCCTTTTAGCTAAGTAAAATAGTAGGACAGATTGAGCTTTCTGGCTTTGATTGACAACCAATCTAGGAAAAGATAAGTCTTAATTCAAGTTGAGTGTAAAGCTAGGAACTAAACCCAATAAAAAGTAACTATTTTTTATTGAAAGCACAATCACTGATAGTGAGGCTGGGGCCTTGATAGACATGAAGTCTACAGGTATATATTTTAAATTCCTTAATTAGATTAATACACAGTTTTAAAAGTATATGTTATAAAAATGTGCTCATCTCATGAATTCAGGTGACTGAGACTTTCTTACTGGATGATATTAAAAAAAACTTACATCGCATCTTCTTCATTTAATCAACAGAATTGGGCTTTCAAAGTGATATCAGTCCTATTTCTAATATGGCTAATTCCAATCTTGAAAGTGGAACCAAATATGGTAAACTTATAAGATTTTACACAGCAAGTGTCTTTGCAATGCAATGAAATATTAACCATGAAAATTGCAAGATAATTCTTGTTGAAAGTAAAAACTAATATTTCATTTAAAATAAACAAAATAGTCATTTTTAAAATTTTAAAAAGGTTATAGATAATTACTCAAAGGACCAAATTTATCAAAAATTAAAGTTATATCATTTTCAAAAATTTTCTCATTAGAAATACTCAATTATTTTACAAAATGATATTTTGCTACTTATTGATTTTTTTCTATGGTAAAAATGTTTTTATTATTGGCTTCTTTATGACAGTGTTAGGAAGGCAGAGGATTATCTCTATAGCTGGAGGGTTTCTAAAGCACAGTACCAATTATACTTCTGTAAGAAGGAACCTATATAAATCACAACCTCCTTCTGGTGTTTGTTGTTGTCTAATGTTGTTTGTTACTGCTGTGTTGATAGTTTTTCTTTAATACTAACCAATACAGTTCAACTGAATGGCACTGGTCAGTTGAAAGAGTGATGCTGAAACAAAATACTGCCCATAGAATCAAATGATGAACAAACACAGCTAAAACTTTACAACAATTTATTCAGTTAATGTCCAGCATACACAATCTACATATCCTTCTAATCTAATGTATGAGGCAGTGATATGCTGATACTATACTTGATCTTAATACTGTTGATTCTTCATAGCAGCAACTGGAAGTCTTTCAATGATTCTTAGGATGATGAGTAAAGGCTGAAAGACTGGTGATGCCTATCTATGACGAGTAAAGACAGACAAGTTCATCTAATCTTGCTTTACATAAAGACTTATTTTGCATATTTCAAATCAAGAACAATTAATTAAACAATGTGTTTAACAGTTTTCTCTTAGAATAAGCTTCCTTGTTCAATGTTTTATGGTCCTTCCCTAATATGCAACCATGAACTAGGACCATTTACCTGACGAACCAACAATTTACAAAGACTTAATATCATGGAGGATTTAGGTGGATTATAAAATTAGATATTATGGCCAATATTCAATTTCAGATCCATTATTCATGTCAGTGCATTATAAGTTTAGGTGGGTAAAGTTCAGTTATTTTGAATTTTACTCAAATTTACAAGTTCTATCCCAGGTTCAATTCTCACTAATACTAATTATAATTACTAAAACATTCTTCTTTAATTCAATAAGTTCAACCTTTCTTCATTGATATTCTTGCTAATAAAGATCAAGCCATTCAATGACTTAAATCACCCAAGGGTGTTCTCATGTGTTAACAGAGTGCCAACTTGTTATATTTTTTTAGGTTGCAACTTCATTTAGACATAATTATATAATCAAAATATTAATTTTTAAAGTATATGTTAATTATCTCCCTTGATCTGGACTTTTATGTCCTTGTTGAGAATAAATGGCCACCATCTTTCACAGCATCAAATAAAAACGTACTCCACACACACACACACACACATAAAAACAGCCTTACAATTTGAAGCTTTAATATCACAAAATTTATGAGCTGAAAATACCATTAAATACATAATTCTTTCTTAAAATTTGGGGAGGGGTCCCATGGCATAGCGGATAATGTGCTGGACTGCAACATTGGATTAAGCAAGTTCGAACTCCAGCCATGCTATTATGCTCACTTTCTGACTAGTACACTTGGGAAAGATATGAACCCTTTTATCCCCCCAGCTATGGGTTAAGAAGTACAGTTACTATTCCTCTACAAGTATGGCCTTGGTATTAAATAACTGTTTTTACATCTTTACAAACAAAGAAAATAGGTAAACAAAACTGAAGAGAGTCACACTTGTGGGTGTACAACAAAACAATTAGGTTTATTAACCACAGGCGGAGACATGTGTCTATTGACCAGGAAAAGAACGTTTTAAACTTTGTGTGCACCAGCCAATTGTGCATCTACCATGTGCCACGGTGAATTCAAGTTCATCCTTCTGTCTACCATGTACCGGTTCTTTGGTCCTACAAATCCCACAATGTACTGTCCATGGGAGGCAACTCTCATTCCATCCCACAGTGGGGGGAATAACTTTGCTATTTTTTTTTGTTATGTCTGATCCCTAATGATAACCCACAAAAGTTGATATGCCATTAAATAAAGAAACCAAACAAACCAAACTGAAACAGAGTCATTCTAAGGGAGATAGTTTTTGTCAACATCTTATGCTTCTTAGTTTTCTCTTCATTTATAAATAATTTTCGTTGGAGTTTCTTTTACCTTATACAAAATATTTGCATTTAACACCCCCTCTAAGTAGGTAGTTAGTCTGAATGTTTTCCTGTACTATTTATTAACAAAATTCAATATTATAAGAAAAGGACACATTCTCATTAATGTAATTTAATTGATTGACTGTATTTTTTATAGCATGTTAAACCCTCCAAGGTTATTTCATACCTGGAAGTTAGGAAATCACATTCATATTTACATTCTTTGTATACTTGAGTATTTTGGGTACACAATCCTATCAAATACAATTAGTTTTTAAACAGATTCCTAGATGGGACTGTAACAGGCACTACCACTCCATGTCAAAATGGACCTAGGAGTAATGCCAATAAAGGAGTACTCTACACTTCATAGATCTTCAAAACTAGAGCCTCACCATCAGATGTAGATTAGCATCACTGTCAAGAAACACCATTTTTTGAGATGGGGGTCTCATACCTCTGCAGGGGATAAAGTCAGCATATTCTAAGCCCTGTCAACAGGACATTAAAAAAGTTCAAGTATTTTTATAAAATAAAAACTGAAATATGAAAATGTAAGAGAAATTTTGTTTCTGTCTTAAAAAAGTAATATAAATATACCACCATCTGAAAAAAGTGAAGGAAAGAAGAGAAAACACTTTAGAAAAACCAACAAAACCATCAATTTAAAAAATTTTTTTTTATCAAAAGATAATGGTTCGTCCGTTATATGGTTTGAGTCCACACTTGATGGCAGGTGGGAAAACTTCATGGGAAATTCAGTGTTGAGTATAAAAACTGAAAAAAATATTCAGCAATAAAAATAAAAACTGCTGTTTCTGCAGAGTGATTTAACAAATTTTGAATAATTTCATTATGATCATTTTCAAGCCTTATAAGAATTAGCTTTCTAACTTCTAATTCACTTAACCCTTTTTGTATGATGCATTCAGCAACAAATTTAATGGCTGAAATGCACTTTTGATGATAAAATAAAAAAGCTTGCTTCAAATCTTGTGATCTCTATGATATATAATACAGAAATGACTTGATCTGAGTCAAGCATGGCCCAGTTGGCTGGGGCTGAAGAATACATAGAGTGAATCTCTGCAGAGGGGTAAGACTTCAACAAGTGTCTTGGATATGACACTAAACAATTTGATGGTGAGGCTCTAGTAGTACTGGAGCTTTGGGGAATGCAATTACCCTTTTATTGCCATCGCTCACAGGTCCACTCTGGCCCACAGTGGTAGCACCTGATAGGGTCCCATCTATGGGTTAAATAGAAATAAACAGTGTACTTATGCTAAACTGAATTGTTTGAAATAGAAATGTGTAAGGAAAAATGAGAGAACCACTCTAGTTGACTCGTCTTTTTAAATAACGTGATACTTTCAGTACAACTTGTTCATGCACATCTGAAAAAAAAAATCTCCCACCCCCACTCACTGAATCACCCCCCTTTTATCCCCGCCAACTCATGTCCTTCACAAGAAACAATAGGACTTTGATATTTTAAAATGGATGCCAGACATGCATTTTTTTTCTTTTTTATGACAGCTTGTGGATGGGTAAGACTTGTTTCTTTCTGCTCAATCTTTTTTCTTTATCAGTCCGCAAGGTTTCTGCTCGGTAGCAAGTTTTCTCCTCGCTTTTCCCGTTTGTGTGTTCCATTACCACCACCCACTCCATGATATCACTATCACAAAGCCTGCATGGAGGGTGTGGCCTCCTGTATCATGTACTTCTTCGGATGGGAATTATTCGGACTTTAACCCCTGACTCTTCTAATGAACTATCTGACGACCCATGATTAACTTTCAAACTGCCTGTTTGAGGAATATCCGGTGATTTTGACCTCAGGCAGACTAATTGCACACTTTCCAAGGACCTGCCACTCTCGACACTCTCATCATTGGACTGTTCAATAGTTTGAATGAGGTGCAGATCTCTAATGTGCCATGGAACTCAATCAACTTTGACAGCATGATGGCTGATGAGGCCAGTAACGCATCCCTCCTTAAAGCGTGTAGTACATCAATTGTTCAGGGGTTTTACCCAAACACGATCTCCCACTTTATACAGTCCAGGAACTTCAGCTGATGTCGATTTGGACACACTATCTATTCCCTTGAACCGCACTCTATATTTGTATATAACGTTGGCGTGTGCAGTCACTGCCAGTATGTGGTTCTTTGGAATGAAATTGTATATATACAACACCTCCATGATGGGACAGCATTTTCTGGTTGCAATCTGCTTTATGCTTCTGTAGCTCCACTCTGCATTCCCAATGCTGGAAGTCATGTATGCGCATTGAAGCTGCAAACTGATACCCCATCCTTCTAAGTGTTCTGGAAAAAACCTTGCTACAGAAAGCCATGTTGTTGTCCGGCAGTATTTCTTTAGGCAGTCCCAGTTCCTAAAAAATTGCCTCTAAATGACAGATGATGCTGGTTGAATCCTGTCGCTGCAGCAATCAACAAATCACAAATCAAGTGGAGCCACAGTCTATAAGCATCAGATGATGTTGACCACCAAAGTGCGTTATATCCATACCAACTCTGCCTCAAATAGTGTCAACCTCTAACTTTCCTTTCTCCCAATGCGCTTGTGCAGGGTCGATCGACTGGCATATTTAGCAGATCCTCACCACTGTTTGCACAGCACTCTTGGGTGTAGAGGAATGCACCAGTTGCACAAAATAGCAGGTCCTTTTAATTCCAGGATGGCCATTGCAGTGGTGTATCGCCATAATTTGGTTTGCATCTAAAACGTCTGTGGATGTGACACACGTCATCAAGGTGGGCCCAATGCCTTCTTTCATGGCAATGTATCATCTCTGTGGTACTCAGGTCAACTGGTTAGCTATGTTAACATCTGATGCCAATAATAACACATCCATTTTCACACCATAGTTGGTCACAAACTTCTTGAGAGTATCCAGCCTTCATCATATTAGCATCTCACTTCCTGCTTTGGTTCGAACTCTGGCTTTGCCGCTTAAAATATCCAACACCCAATAGTAGACGCAGATGCACCTTCTTCACTTTCCACTGAAGCACCAGGTTGACATCTTTTAATATGGCATCCAATTCTGCTAGGTTGAGGTGTGATGCGTTGTTGGCGGGGCACAGCCAACATGCATCTTCAAGTGTGTTGCAGTACGACACCAATCACCAAAAAACTGTCAATCCTCTCATGAGATCATTTTGACTCACATACACTATCATCTCTTGCATCATGCGTTCATGGGGGAACGTCTGTGGTCTTATCGTCCCACCCTTTTGTCACTGAGCTGGCTCTGCGTATCATAACACCTGCTGCAGAGCAAAGCCATCCACACAGTGGCAAGTATCCTACAAGTTTCCTACACAAGGAGAAAGCAGTTTGTAGTGTGATGACATCAGGAACGTCTGGAATCACGGTTCCTCGTCAGTTTGCCTCGCTCCTATTGAACTTCCAAGCCCAGCACTTGAACGCCATTTTCAAGATGCTCTGGATCTTTGCAAATCAGGCTAAACTTGGCCAGTTTTGCCCGCACATGTAATGATGACGCGACATTTTCGTTTATGTAGATATCGTCAATGTACATTTATGTTGCCTGGTTAATCGCCTCATCTTTAGTCAGTATTGCATTGACTATGGTCTTCATTATTGGCACAACATTCAGTCCAAATCCCATCCTTGTCAGACAGTCACTTCTACCACGAAATATTACAGTCTGAAATGGCCATAATGACTCAACAACTCTGACCTGCAGATACGCTTTTTGCAGGTCCAGCAGACACACATTTGACCCCTGTTGACACCACTCCCGTAACTTGGCAGTGCATACATCAGCATCAGCAGTAAATGCATCTACGTGTTGGTCCAGCATCGGCCGTACTTCATCCTTGTACTGCTGAACAACTGCCATCAGAGGGATTAGTCCCTTTGGAGGGTCCAAGTTTCTCTTCCGAGTACAGAACTAGCCACCTTTTCTGGATCCAAGCTTTGAGCTCCTGCTTGTACGCGTGCCTGATGTTTTCAGGCACACGATATTCAGTGACATGATTTTGCAACTTTGTGGTTCTGTCACCCATCCACATCCATGATGCAATACAGTGCTTCTGTTGTTCCTCAAACTTAATTCTGAAGTTGGGATGGTCTATTTTCAGGTTGGTGCACACCGGAGCTGCCTCCTGAAAACATACATTTCCATCTCGTTATAAGGACACCACCTATAGACTTGATAGCATCATACCCAAGCAGCATGTCCAATAGTTTCTCCTTCACAACCAGCACATCCACTTTGGCTAAATTTCCCATTTCTGTGTGGATCTCAATTGTCCCAATTTCACAACAAGCTCGAGTTTCACCATTTAGCATGGTTACCACAACACTTCTCTGTCTCCAAGTGCAGCACAACGCCTCTCTTACTATTGTACGAGAATATCCCGAGTCAAGGAGTGCAGACCAAAGAATCCCGTCAAAGTACATTCTTATAGCTGGCAACATCTCACTCAATTGCTTACTAGGGAAGGAACCAACGCTTATGTTCCATCCCCAGCTTCATTTCCCGTATAGTCAGATGCAAAATGTCCAAGCTTGCCACATCTGAAGCAACACATAGTATTGCGTAATCTCCGGGCTCGATCTTCCATTCCTGATTGATGACCTTGCAAACAATCCTTGGCAAAATGATTGATACCGAAACCCTTATAACAGACCCCATCACCACTAAAAGTCTGGATCAACTGAATATCAAAAGTTGAATCCATATTGCTGTTTGAGCATGGAAAACAGATTCAAAATGCCAAAATAGCTTGTAAGGAAAAATGAGAGAATCACTCTAGTTGACTCCTTTTTTCGAATAACGTGACAACTTCAGTACGACTCACTTTTTTCTTTTTAACGACAGCTCGTCAATGGGTAAGACTTGTTTCTTTCTGCTAAATATTTTTTCTTTATCTGCCCACAAGGTTTCCACTAGCTAGCAAGTTGTCTCCTTGCTCATTTCGCTCGTGTGTTCCATTACTACAAAATATTTATATGAATAAAAATGAATTTGGCATTAAATAACCTACAATGGTTGATATGCCATAAAACCAAACCAAACAAGTTAAGCAACTATCAAAATATGCTGCTTTGATGAAAATATATATATATATATATATATATATATATATATATATATATATATATAAGGCACAAGTATGTTCATGGGAGAATTTTTTTATTCACTGATGCTTCTAAAAACAACTCTTTCACTAAAATTTTAGAAGTTATAAAGTATTAATTTTTTAAATTTTAAGGCCAAGGTATATCAAATCAAAGACATTTTTCAGGACGTGAGTAAATTGCACAAGATTCAAAATTTTGAAGTAATGTAGATTAAATCTTTATCTTGCCTTCAAACATTAAGTATATTTGGATGACTCAAGTTACTCTCTTCACCATTTGAGTTAAAGAAAAATATTTCACAAACAACAAAGCAAATAACTGTTAACGGTGACTGATATACATGATGAGAGATATATTTATAATGAGAATTGAAAGGAAAAGCAGATTGTAATGACTCGAGATGAATATCATAAAATAAGTAGATGATGCTTCAAATTGATAAGTATCATATATATTTATGATATATATATTGGGGTGAGTCAAAAGTTTTGCAATATTTTGGTAACATGAGGTACAATTTGGTCATTCCAGATGCTTTAACTAAGGTTGTGAAGGTGACAAACCACACTGGACTGTGAGATGCTAAGTTCGCCAGATATTCTCCCAATGCTACACACTGTATTTGTCTCTATAATTTTGAGCAAGACTTTGGAATCCATGCTTTTAGGGCTACTTGACATAGCCTGATCATTGAGGCTCTTGCAACCCAAGTGAAATTTTTTCGATCATCTGTACCTTCATCTTTTCCACAACAAATGTTTTTCATTGTATCTGCAGTGTTATAGCCCAGTTGGAACACATAAAGCATAAATTCCTGAATTAAGCTATGTGTGACTTTCAAATTACACACAGAGTGAAGCAATGTACAAAGTGTCAGCGCTCCAACTATATATATACTCTAAAAAAGAGGCGAGTTTGTTTAAAATCTCAGACTGTATTTAGAGTTTCTTCCAGCGGTTATTAAATATTCAATCTCAGACTAGTTCAAGTCCTACATTTTTTGCAATCTTTTGTGCTCTCTTGGAAACGTGATCAAGATATAATAATACCAGCAGACAAAGTAATGCTACTGTAGTAATGGATAAGATGGAATACTCCAACAAATTGGCAGATTTAATTAAAAACGGTAGCTACTGCAATATAAAGAAAAACCCAATCCTGAAAACAGAAGAAACTATCACAGATCCTAAATAAAAACAATGATCTCATACCACAAAAGAAATACAGCTAACTCAACATTACAGTAAGCTACCACAGATGAATAGTCTGCCTAAGATTCATAAAAATGACATTCCATTAAGACTTATTGTCATCTGCCGAGGTTCAACATGTCACCCATTGAGCTACTTCCTTGTAGAGATAATCACCGCATTAACCGGTAACTTCTCATCATACGTCAAGAACTCCGCCTTCTTCGTAGAAAAAAATCGGTAATGTTCCCAATCATTTCAATCAGATGGTGAGTCCAGATGTAGTAAATCTATTCATAAAGGTACCCACGGAGGAGACTCTAACAGTGTTACAGGATAAATTAGCTACAGATCCCTTGCTAGAAGAATGCAATTGTATCCCAATAGATAATCTGATGGAGATATTGACTTTCTGTTTGAAAACAAACTACTTCAAGATAGAATCTGACAAATACCAACAAGGAGAGGGCCTAGCTATGGGATCTTCATTTGTAATATAATGGCTGAGGGATTTTGTTTTATATATCTTGCCTTTTGGTTTAATTAGGCTGAGAACCATTCGCTTAGTGCATGGGTTAGTTAGGTGTAAACATGAGCACAGGTGTTCACGCGCGTGCGGAAAGGATGTGTCATTCACAGATGTCAAAGTAAAACCTCAGATAGGAAATGGGACCAGGAGGTGTGAATGATGTCATGCACTGGAAGCGTGTGCGGAGGATTTTGGGGATTTGAGAAAAGTCAGTGAGTTGAGTTTTGGTGTCCAAAGAAGACGGTTGACTTTCAGGGCTTGCTGAGGCCTTGTGGCGGGTGCCGTGCATGATGGGGTGCAGATGGAAAAGTCAGCATAGAAAGATTATGTATCACTCTCCTTAGGTCGAAAAACCTTTTAACTCAAAAGGTAATAAAAAGTTTTGTACCTGAACTCATAAGTCGTAATTGTTTTTTGTGTTTCGGGATTCCTATGTTATCTATATATATGAGTTATGAACATTCTATGTACATTTCACGTATTCATGTATGGCTATGTAACACATTGTCCCCAGTATTGGCCAATGTATACAAGGAATACTTCGAATAAATAGCATTAAGTTCTATATCACTAAAGCCATTAATGTGGCTTAGATATGTGGATGACACATTCTCCGGGCCAATCAGGAAGATGTTCAAGCACTAATTGACCACGTGAACTTAATCCATCCATATATACAGTTCACAATTGAGAAAAAACATGACAATAAATTGTCCTTCCTAGATGTGTTAATAACTTGCACACGTCAATACATCCATGTATCAAAAACCCATCTTCACCAGATAATACCTCAACTTCAACTCCTACCATCCATACAATGTAATGCACATGTTGACATTTTCAATAGATGAGATATTCCTACCCAAGTATACAAACTAATTTTAGAGGCTTTCCATTTAATAAGGAGATGGCACCATCTTGATTAAAACTCATGAACTTTGTTTTAACTGAGGGTATATAGAGACCAATGGTTCTTACTGTCTGCTTTAGACTATGCAGCAGAGATTCAGAATGAAGTTTAATTTTGTGAAAGTCAAATTGTGATAATCTTGACATTTTTGTCAGATTTTTTAAGACTCAAATTCAATTTGAAAAAACAAACAAACAAAAGCAAACTGGCCAACAATAAGCAATGTAGAATTTCAAAAATGATTAAGGTGGGACCCCAACCTGAAAGGGAAAAAATTCCATTTGAAAATAAAGTGAAATTCACTCTATTTAGATATTTAACTCTTCAAAATTACGCCATGTAATAAAGAAGTGCTCTTCAACAAAATATGAACTTGCATTTCATATTTACAGTGGGAATTTGACATGGATATCATCTATACTGATTTGGTCACTGCAATGAAAAATAAATGAAGTAATAGTTTTATTAAAATATAACAACTGTGGTCAGTTAGGATGGAGCTTATACATATGTATATGAGGCTGATCCAGTGGAAAACAACTATGCTTGACTGCATCACAGTTGCAAAAGTTGAACAGCATGATAGAGTTAAATAGCTATAAAAATGAAAGAAAAACTTATCAAATTTAATTAAAAAAAAAAATTCATATAAACATTTGTTTAGTTTTGTGATCAACAAAAAAACCTTCAAATCATAAAAAATATTTGTTAAATGTTCTACAGATAATTTTTTTTCTAGCTTTTTTATTATTTTAGCTCACAAAGAAGAAAGGGAATATAGTTTAAAAGTTGTTTTTTTCCCCTTAAAATAGGACTGATACAGTATGAATAAGTGGGAAATTATAATTTTATCAAAGTATCTTCCTTTCACTAGTGTGTGAATAAGAAAATATCTAATACCTCATGCACAAACTGATCTTTCCCAGCACTATGTATATAAAAGAGGTCAATGCTGACAACAGATATTTTATCTCTTAGCTAAATAAGCAATGTATGCTGATCATGTTGACATTTGAAAAAGACAATTGTAGACTGTAGTTGTCAGAAGCAGGTGCGCTTTGTCATGGTGTTATGGTTATTGAGCTAGTATGGTCATCAAAAGTTATAACTATCGAGCAGAGAGCTCAATCTTCACCTGGTGCTCTAGGCTTACATCTTTGGGCTAAGTCTAAGTTTTGAAAATATCATTAGTTGTCAGAAGCAATCCAAAATTACCTGTTTGAAAATATGATTACACCAGACATTCATGCTGGGTGGTTGTTATTATGCTGACCACCAGGTAACATGTAGGTCTCCCCACCCCAGGAAATATCTGTTTGCACAGCTGAGTTTATCATGTCTGAGGTGCCCCAAAAGGGGAATGCCAATGGGATCAACCATTTTTTGTGATGGCTACAAGAGTCTTGATTCATGTGTAGCTCTCCAAAACAAAATGACCCTGTGTCAAATCTGACCTGGGAGAAAGTTGAATAAATAATTTCTCTCTTTCTTTCTCTCTCTCTCTCTCTCTATATATATATATATATATATATAATATATTTCTATTTTAGGTTAATACATAGCTTTAACTCTGGCAGAGTGAAAAAAACTCAAATGATCCAACTTGTGAATAAACAAATACACAAATTGATATTTGGGAAAAAAAATTCCAAAAAAAAGAAAAGACTAAAAACATACGTATTGTCTGCAAAAAAAAATCAGAGAATTTCGCAATGTCTAGCCAAAAGAAAAACTATGACAGAGGACTAAGTAAATGAAAAAAGTGCTCAATACAAGGTAGAGCAAATATTATATATATATGAGAGAAAGAGAGAGGGGGGTACATGTAAGTTTTATCTGAAAAGTGTTTTATCATGAAATTTTAAATTTTCTTACAAGTACTGAATTCTTTATGAGTTTTAGTGTGAACAATGCTTAAAAGTTTTTCATTAATTTCATAGTTACTATATTTCATTGTTCATTTCAATTCAATTTTTTGTACTGTATTATACTATTTACCCAACCCCTCTGTCACAAGTAGGATGCTGCATTACTAGGTCAATTTTTAAACAAAGTTTAATTCATAGTTGTATTCAAAGTTTTCCTTCTAACCCTAATATCTGCCATACCAAGATTAAAGAGCCTTGTCCACCCTACTATTTATTCATAGTGAAATGTGAAAGGCCAACAGCCTCATTCAGGATTTAAACTCTGGTCGCCATGTCTATTTCCTATGACAATAACCATCACACCACAAGTACCTCTATTCTACTTTTTCACAGCAGAATATATTAAAAAGCATTTTCTTAATATGAATAGATTTCTAAAAATCATTTTTACTTAAAACTTCTGAAGCAAATATTTTCTTAGTGCCTGAAAACAAGAATTTGATATTTTGGCCCAAATGTCTCTAAAAAGGAAATAATTATAAAAAATTTTTTAACATCAAATAATGCTGTAAAAATAAGTAGATTGTTTCATTTAGTCTTTAAAAAAATCTGGAAAATTTATATCCAATTTGTATAAAACTTTAATGTTTTTGATGATAAAAAACAACACAAAACTACTTTGCAAAACTCAAATGTTTTTTCTATTTGAATTTTTATAGACATTTATTACTCATGAAAATCTCTGATTAAAATTAAGATATAATTAAGCCTGGGTTTGGGCCTCCTGCAATGGTTTAATAGTTAGCAAGTAAGCCTGAATTTAAGAGATTTTTAAAAATAATCAATAACTGAAACAGTTTTAAATCAATACATTAGTATTTTATGAAATATTTCTTAATACTACGAAAATTTTTAAAAATTTTTGAAAGAAAAAACAAAAATCAAAACAATAAAAAAACAAAAGAACTTAAGCAATTCAGCAGTTGTGAAGATGTCCAGCACTGATTCAAGACGTAAGTGAATCATCGGTATTTATCTGACCTCCCACCAAGATAGAATACAGCACAAGACCATTTTATAGCAGAAAAGCTATGCACAAATCAAGACTCATGCAGCTGATCCAAAAAAAATGTTTAACCATGTCTGCATTCCCCTTTTGGGACACCTCAGATGCCAAGCAATAAACCTAACCCAACAGAGCAGGTAAAGCCTGGTAGATCAGTCCTGAGACAAAATGTTCAATTAACAAAGACATATCCAGCACAAATGCCAGTTGAGCCTGCCCTGAGGCAAGTGAGTTGTCAGTATATAACTGGTTTCCCACTAAATCAGAATGTAGCACAAGGCCATTTTACAGTGAGGAGCCATGTACAAATCAAGACTCCTGGATGGTTGTTCCAAAAAAATGAAGACAACACGAAATGCACAATTTAGAATACAAATTATATTATTATCAACTCCAAAAAATAAAGGGATGTATGCGAAGTAAAATAGTCTTAGCAACAAAAATAAAAATGTTTATATTTTAACAATTTGGGGACAATTCACTTAAAATTTTTCTTATGATGATGTGTGCAAAAAAAATTTCTTTCGAAATGTTTTGTGAGCAGTAAGAACGGGATAAGCAAAAAGATGAAACAACATTAAAATGAAAGCTTATCTTCTCTCTCTCCTTTTCTTTTATCTCTTTTATATATATATATATCTTTTTTTTCTGATGTCACATTTCACCGACCATTAATTTCTCTTTCTTTCTGGGTACATCTTCAAATCGTTTCTGGTTCTCTGGTTTTTCTTGCTATCAGGCAATGAACAAAATAGTCATGCATTTCTTTTTTTTTTTTTCTGGTGGCATTTTAATCTTCCCATATGAGCTGGACTGGGGAAGACAGTTTACTCTTTGCATCACAGACATGTCTGTCTGTTAAGGGATCCCTCAGCCAACTGTCTTGTCTGAATTTTTCCTCTTTGCATATTCGACCTTCCTGCTACCTTGTATCACGTGGGCTTCTTGGCCAATTGGCATTCAGCCTTTAAACAGGTCGCTTGTTGCTAGGGGCTACTTGCCAGTTCATACACCCATATTAGGGAAACTTGGCCGTCAATCAGTCAGCACGCACCCTTGACCCGAATTCAACTCTTAAGACTTCTCGTCTACTTCTGCTGGTTTGCAAGGGAAACAAAAAAAAGAGAGTGAGAGTATATTTATTGAGTAAAATATGAATAGGACTATCCCTAGGGTCAAAATTTATAACAGTATGTCGGTATGTAACTGACTTTCTACCAAGTTAGAATGTGGTACAAGGACATTTTATAGTGGAGATTGCAAATGAATTGAGCTTCATCTATGGCTGGTCCGAGAAATAGGACCTGTCAGCATTCCTCTAATGGAAACGCCTCAGATGTCAAAGTCAACTCAACCCTGCAAAGCAGGTAAAACCTTGCGGGATGGTCCCCTGAGAACAAGTGTTCAATAGACATCCAACCACCCAGCACAAATGAGTTGTCAGTATGTAACTGATTTCCCACCAAGCCAGAATTAGCACAAAGCTATTTTATAGTGGGAACTATGCAGGAATCGCCTCATGCATGGCAGGTGCAAAAAAAAAACTTGGCACCATTGGCAGTCCACTATTGGAGTGCCTTATATGCCAAACAATCAACTCAATGCTGCAAAGCAGGTAAAGTCTGGCGGGATTTCCCCCTGACACCAAGTGTTCAATAAAGAACTAATCTTCTGGCATTTGTACCAGGTGGTCTGCCTGGAACCAAGTGGAACATCTCTCTGTGAACAAACCACTAATAGTGTTTATGGAAAAGACTGAGCCCACTTTAATCAGCAGGTGGGACAGGGCAATTTAACAACATTTATTAGCCAAGAATAATTAGTCCTTGAGGGGATCAGCATATCAATCATATGAAAAATAGAGTATGGTTAACAAGCAGTTCAACTAATATTTGATGTTCATAATTCATTTTAATGATGGAAAGAGAAGCAGCAGGAGAAACAAATATTTGACTGTTAATATTTGGGTCAAAGAAAGAAAATAGTAATGCAAGTGATTTTGAATACATCTTTATGAAGCTAACAAAACTGTCAATGAGAAAGTTTGTAGCAGGTGAATTAATCTTCAGATGATGAGCCCCTATCTATAATCAGAGTTAATACAATGACAAATGCATACTTATATATTTTATTATTATATTTGAAAAGATATATAAATTTGCAATAGCATAAACGTATTCTCACTTAGCGTCTGTTTTCTTTTGTCAAGTTGGTTTGATAGAGAAAAGAAAAAAACAAGTCCAATGTCTGGTCTCTAGTTAAACTGTTCTTATCAGTCATTCTTTTCTTTCTCCAACTCTTGCTAGTTGTGTCACCCAGCATTTATGGTGAATGGGATGATGATATTTACTTTAAACAGGGGTGTGCAAATGATAGATTTATTAGGAGGCAGTCCTAACAATAAAGTACATAACTTGTTAACCGCATTACTTACATTTATTAACACCTACACTAACAACTTAATGGAAGTGCTTGTAGTGTAATGGTTATCATCATAAGAAATGGACATGGTGACCAGAGTTCCAATCCTAGATGAGGTTGTTTGTATTTCACCAAGTACTAATGTCCCTGGGAAAGACATAAAGCCAACTATTCTTCCGCCAGTTATGAAGGATAATTCTGAATTTAAAAGCAGGAGCTAGACTTCCCACAGCAGTTAAACCTTTTCTTCAACTTCATTATTTTGGTAATTTCTACAATGATACTAGTGCCAAATCCTTAGCTCTTCATTTGCATAATATCAGTGGCATTCAGAAGTGGAGACATAATCTACAAGAGCAACTACCACTCTGCTATACAACCTTTCCCAGAGTTAAATTCAGATCCAAGTAAAGATCCATGATCTCTCAGAAGTAATGGATGTCACTTCCTACAATTTGTATCTTTTGTAATAAGATTTATAAGATTTGCAGTTTTAAAAAAAAAACAGTAACAAATTATGTTAATTATTCTATGAATTAAATGAATTGAAAATTAATTACATTTATATAGAAAAAATCAGTTAAGTTTCTGAGGTTGATTTTAAACTTCATTTGTTTTTAATAACTGAAGAAAAAAAGAAAATTTTGAATCAAGTCTTATTTGAATGTCTTTATACTTCAATTATCTATAGTCTAAATTGTCTCATAAGATGAGGAAGATGGTTCATGGAAAAAGTTATTGCATAGTAAATAATTAATAATGATTGTTTATCAGTGACGATATATTTCCCTGAAGTAATAGGTACAACATTTAAAGGATCACATGACAAGGAATAACAAAAGAAATTTACAAGATAGAATAATTTTATCTATATCCACATTTCCCAACTTGGAGAAAAGAGGAAAAGATTTGGTTAGAGTCAATAAGATACATACTTGACAGATCAAGGAAAAAAAATTCCCTGCTGACATGAAGTTGTTTGTCAAGAAGACCCATTTGTACAAAGTCTACTGTTTGATCAAGACAAGTAGATTGTAAATATGGAGAAAAACAATAGTGAATTTTGGACAAGTGTTCAGATGAGTCATTAATACAAGGGTGAGTCAAAAGTTTTGCGATATTTTAGAATGTACTGGCTTGTAATGCATATATCATATGACTGAAGAACAGTTCAAGCTGTAGAAGGTACTCACTGCAATTGGTACTATCATGATAGTTAGTGTGCTGACATCTTGTGCATTGCTTTTCAGTGTGTGATTCAAAAACCACACAAATGAGCGTGCAACATAGTCTAATTCAGTTACTTATGCTCCACAAGTTCAAACTAAGTCATAACACTGTGAAAGCAATAAAAACATTTGTTGTGCAAAAGGTGAAGGTGCAGTTTATCACAGTAAGGTAACTAGATAGTTGAAGAAATTTTGCTCTGGTTGCAAGAACCTTGATGATCAGGAAAGATTAGGTAGGTTTAAAACGATGGATTCTGAGGCCATGCACCAAGCCATAGAGGCAATTCCAGCAAATATCACAGGGAGACAACCTCTATCAGACTAAAGAAAGAGATCAGTACAAAAAGGGACATCAGAATTATTATGGATTGTTGGAGAAGTTACTGATATTTGTTGCTGGAAAGGATATCTAGTTTCATCCCTATTTACAAAGTTCTAATATTAGAATTAGTGTATAATCTATTGATACACTAACACTGAAGAAATGGAAAGGAAAGACAAGATAAACTCATAAACATATAAGACATTTAATGCATCCATATTTTAAATATAACAAATATTACAGGAATATCATAGCAATACAAAAATGTGTCCTAAACAGATGGAATGTGCATTATGTTCAATGGGGAGACAGGAGTGTACAAAGAAGGCATACTAAATTGGTGGAAATGTCTTACTTGCATTATTTAATGGATTCCATCTCAATAGTGAAATAAAGGACAATGCTATTCAATGAGTGTTGAAACCAAATTTGTTCAATGAACAGAGCTACAAAAAGGGGGTCTGATCAGTTTGAAGAACAGGAACAAGGAAAAAAAATTTCTCAGTTCTCAATTCCAATGACATGTGATGTTCCATGATATGCCCCAATCCAAGGGAAGACAATAATTGACTCCTAACAGGGGCTTGTAATCAAACCAATGTATACTAAGCATATACAACAAGGGCTAATCTATGATTAAGATAAAATACTATCCATATGATACTCAATAATAATCCAAAATAAAATCCAAATTAATGCAACATCCTTAAAGAAACATAATAAATAAAAAGTAACATTAGTTGATAGAAAATTCAAGAGCCTACATGGTAGAAATGTGAAACCTTTAATTATATTAATTCTGAGAGTATTTACATAATTCACAAATGATACCAGTTCTTGTCTTTCAAGACAAAAAACTCCTTCACTGAAACTTCCACTGCCTCTTGATTGTTGAAATGTCACAAGTGCGGAAGTGAGTCATGGAGTGGAACAAGGGAGCTAGGTCCAGACTACATTCTGGGTAAAACCACCTTTCTGCCAGTTCTTTCATCCTACACTGATACCAATTCTTTCCTTTGAGGCAAAGAACTTCTTTACAAAAGCTTCCACTCTTCTTTCTTGTTGACACATTGTGAGTGCAAGAAGTAAACCATAAATCAAAACAAGTAATTATTATATTGAGCAAGGTCCAAACTATATACTGAGTGTGGCATCAGTTTGATTCCATCAAGAGCATAGTGTTTATTCTAGAAACTAGCATGCATGCAAATATTGCAAAACTTTTGACTCACGCAGAAATCATCAAAAGAAAAAAAGAAAAAAGAAAGTAAACTTTAATTTAAAAAAATGTTGCAGGAAAATTTTCTCTGCTTTCAATATTCTTAAAAAAAAACTCACATTATCTATACTTCTGAGATGAGGCTTTGTTGTTGTTGTTGTTGTTATTATTATTATTCTCTAAACATTGAAGACTATTATAAACTAAAACTCAAGATGAGTTTAGCAGTCTGAAATGTGTAGAGAATAATAAAAACTAACATGTCTGTCATTCTCCAAACAGCTGTTAGTATTAAATAGCTTATGTAAATAAATATTAACTTACCACTTTTACCACCTGTGAGTGGTCAGTAGATAATAATAGGTTAGTGGAGGGTAGGGTGAGGTGATGAGTGGCAACTTGTTGAAGGAGACTTAGCAAAGAAATCCACTTCATAAGGCAGACACTGGGCAATAAGTAAAAATGTGAATGTTAAAAGTTTTAAAAAAATTTTAAACTTAAATAAGAAAATTCTTCTTATGATTATTTAAATGTCAACATGATCAAATTTTTAAGTCAGAGACAATTTTATCCAAATCCCTTAATTATAAAAGCTTAACTGTCACACAAATCACAAAGATGAGGTTGGAGGTTATTTACAAGTCAGTTGTCAATTGGTCAGTGGAAAAGTAAATGGATTAGTGCAATGATTATGGTCATAGGAAATGAAACCAGGGACCCAAATTCAAATCCTAGATGAGATTGTTTGCATTTGACTTTGCACTAATGCTCTTGGAAAAGATATGAATCCATCTATTCTACCTCTGTTTACAGGTAAATAGTAGGGTAGACTGGATTCTTTAGCCTTGGTTAGGTAACCAATCTAAGAGAAAGAAAACTCTAAACTCTAAACCATCCTGCTTGTGGTGGAGGGGATTGGATAAAAAGATGTATGAATTGTTCATTCTGCAGTCAGAATTCAGAGAAAAACTGAAAAAGAACTGACAATAATCCAGTTATGAACATATAGGTAAATTTTTAAATGTTCAAACTTGATGGGAGAGTTTGAGTTTTGTTCAACAGCATATCAAACTCTGTGGGTCATTTAATGCCTGAAGGGTTAAATTGCTTTTGTCTTTTGCGCATGTTTTAAGGTATGAGTTTTAGTTATGTTTTATTATATTTGACGAGCTTTTGATGAAGAGGTTGATTTCTTTTAGAAAGCTTAAGATTTCCTCTGGTTTGGAGTTTTTGAAGAGGTCCTTTAAATTGTTTGTTTGGTAACGTTTTGTGTGAATTTGCCTAAACCTGTCACAGTTTATGAGAATGTGTTTGATTGTGAGAGGTACTTTGCATGTTGGACATACTGGGGAGTCTTCCCCTTTTAGGAGGTGTGAATGGGTAATGTGGGTGTGACCAATATGAAGTCTGGAGATTATCACTTCTTTTCTATTTCTTCTATAACCTGCTGGCCATTCACCTATGGTATCTTGAATATGGTGGAGCTTGCTCTGTGTTTAATCATCCCAAGATTTTTGCTATTTCTTGAGTATAAATTTGTTAATAAGTGGTTTTAGGTCAGTGTATGGAATTTTTGTATTGGATATAAATGTCTGGAGTACTTTTTTTTCAGCTCTGTTTGCCCTTTCATTTCCCTCTATGCCAATGTGGCTGGGTATCCAAGTAAGAATGATGCTATTGTTTTTAGAAAGAGTGTTCACTTTATCTAGTAGTCTTGTGATGAGAGGAGTTGATGAATCTTTGCTCTGTAGAGCTTGGAGGACTGATTTGGAGTCTGAGTAGATGATGAATTTAGAGGATTTGTGATTTGCTATAATGTCCATTGCTAGGTTAATAGCTATGACTTCTGCACTATAGATTGAGGATTCATTAGGGAGATGTTTTAACAGTTCTTGATTTTGGAAGACAGCAGCACAACCAACTTCCATTCCTTGTTTAGATCCATCTGTATAGATGTGGCGGTGGTCTGGGAAGTTGTTTTGGATGTTGAGGAAGTTTTCTTGGAGGTGATGGGGTGTGTTTTGGTTTTGGAAAGTTTGGTTAGGTCTAGCTTTATTATTGGTTGGTTTATGGTCCATGGTGCTGTTTTGGGGAGGATTGTGTTATGTATTATTTTTGGATTGATTTTGATTTCATTTAGGAGAGTTTGAATTCTTAGATTAAAAGGTTTAATGACCTTTTCTTTATTTTCAAAAAGGTTTTTGTATCTTGTTTCCATCATACAATTATAGGCAGGGTTTGGGGGCTATGAAATGAGTTTAATATAGTACTGGAGTGCAAGTTTATATTTTCTCAAGGAAAGTGGGGGTTCATTTGCTTCTATGTATAAACTTTCAATTGGAGAGGTAGTGAAGGCTCCTAGGGCAATACAGAGTCCCAGGTGATGGATAGTTTCGAATTCTCTAAGATAGGATTTTCTGGCTGCTCCATATATGAAGCAGCAGTAATCAAGTTTTGATCATATTGGACATCTGTATAGTTTGGTTAAGTTTATTTTATTAGCACCCCAGTCTGTGTGGGCTATGGTTCTCAGGAGTTGGATAGTTTGGTTGCATTTGATCCTCAGTTGTTTAATGTGTAGGATGAAGGATAATTTTGGGTCAAGAATAATGCCCAAGAATTTGCATTGCTGGGTTATGGGTATTTCAGAGCCATTTAATGTTAGAGTGGGTTAATTGTGCATTTTGTGGATTTGGCAGAAATGCATGCATTTGGTTTTATTGCTGGAGATTTTAAAACCATTTTTCATGGTCCATTTTAATATCTTGTTGATGTATTGTTGCATTTTCCTTTCTATGGTCACCATGTTTTTAGAACTGTAACAAATGATGAAGTCGTTGACATATAATGATCCATTGATTAGGTAGGTTGTTATTTTATTCATTTTAATCCTGAATAGGATCACGGATAGGATACTACCCTGAGGTACACCTATTTCTTGTATTATTTATTCATGTTTGGAATGTCCGGTCTTCTAGGAAGTGTTTTATAAAGATGGGGAGTCTGCCTTGTAGGCCGAGACCTTTGAATATGCTATATGGCCAGGTTGTATCATAAGCTGTTTCTAGGTCAAAGAGGACTGCGACTAGATGTTCTTTTTTTATGAATGCTTCCTTGATTAGAGTTTCTATACAGACTATTTGATCTATGGTGCTTCTTTTGGCCATGAAGCCTGTTTGTAGGTTTGAGAGGAGGTTATTGGATTCAAGGAACCATGTTGGTCTTAGATTGATCATTTTTTTTAGGGTTTTGCAGGTGCAGCTTGTTAAAGCTATGGGTCTATAACTGGTAGGGTTTGTGGGATCTTTTTGCTTTTTGAGGATAGGAATGGTTATAGCTTGTTTCCATATGGTAGGGATGTTGCCAGAGATCCAGATATTGTTGCATGTATCTAGATATTTTAAAGATATTATTGGGAACTCTTTGATGAGAGTGTAGTGAATTTTATCAGGACCAGGGGCCGAGTTGTTAGATTTAGATATTGAGTTTTGGAGTTCAGTTAGGGTGAAGGGTTGCTTATAACTCTCAGTATTGTCAGGGGTGAATTTTATTTTGTTCTTTTCCTCTTTGATTCTGATTGAGTTAAATTGATTTGAGTAATTTTTTGTAGACGAAACTTGAGCAAAATTTTCTGCAATCAGGTTGGCTATATGCTTTTCATTTGTAGCTTTTGTGTTTCTTTGAGAAAGCTGATTTATTGGTTTGTTGATGTTTTTATTTGTTATTTTCTTTAAGAAGTCCAAAATTTTTTTTGGATTTGTATTAGAATTTATCTTCGAAATGAAGGTTCTCCAGGAGGATCTTTTAGCTTCTTTGATGATGCATTGAGTTTTTACCCTTTTTTGTTCAGATTTTCGGATGAGGGGTTTTACTTGACGTTCTCTTATCATGTTTTTGCACTCTTCTGTGAACCAGTTTATTGTGTTTTCGAGATATTGAGGTTTTGGGGATGGTTTTATTTGCTATGTTAATGAGGGTGTTGGTAAAATGTATTACGGGTTCTTCTTGATTTGTATTTGACTCTGGGATTAGTGTAGTAAGGCATAGTTTTTTTATAGGATTTCCAATTTGCTCTTTCGAAGTTCCATTATGGAGGTTTTAGTCGTGGTTCTGAATTCTTAATTGTGGAATTTTCTATTATTATTGGGTAGTAGTCACTGCCATAGGGGTCTTTGTACACTTTCCAGTAATAATCTGTAAAGATTGACGGGTCACTAAGGGTTAGGTCTAGGGCAAAAAATGAACCTGAGAATGGGTTGAGGTGGGTCTGAGAGTTCTGATTGTGGAGGTATAAATTATTTCTATTGATAATTTTTTCTAAGATCTGGGCTCTTTTGTTTATTGTTTTACTTCCCTATATTGTGGCTGTTAAAATCTCATATTAAGATAAATGGTTTAGGGAGTTGTTCTATTAGATTGTTTAATTCATTTTCATTTATGGGGTCATGAGGTGGGATATATAGTGAGCAGATAGTGACGGTTTTATGTAGGGTTGCTGAGACTGCAATTGCTTGCAAGAGAGAGTTGATATTGATTTTATTTTGAAGGATATCTTTCCTAATTAGGATTGATACTCCACCTGAAGCTCTTTGTCCAGTATCATGTATGTAGTCATATTGTTCAAAGGTTTTTATGTTTAGTTTGTCACTATGTTTTTAGAAGGTGTCTTGGAGACATATGGCAGTAGGGTTGAGTTTGGCTATTAATAGAAGTAGTTTGTCATAGTTTGCTTTGTAGCAATGGCAGTTCCATTGAATTATTTTATGGGCCATGCTTTTTACTCTTTGTGTTTGATGTTTATTTTGTTTAGGTGTAGTTTTGGTTTTAGTATTTTGGTTTTTCATTTGGCTGGAATCAGAAATTTCAAAAGTTTCTAAGCTTTTCGACTTGATTTTGAGGCTTTTGGGGTGTTTAGGGTTTCTCTGTTTTGGGGGACTTCTTTGGCTCTCTGTTGCCATCAGTTCAAATTCATTTTCAGTTTCTATTAGTGAGATTTGTGGTTTATGTTTGCTAGTTTCCTTCTTCCAAGAAGATCTCTTTTTGGAGGTTAGCGGTGGGCTTTCAGTATTGTCCAATTTTTTTTTGGAGGAAGATTGTTGGGTTTTGTAGTAATGGGAGGGATGCCTGGAGCTTGTTATTGTTTGGTTTATTTTTTGGGGGGGGTCTTCAGTTTCATTGATATGTCGATGTAGGTTCTTTTTTGGATCTGGTCCAGCATGGAGCTTAGTTGTCAAGTTGGTCAAGCTTTCCCTTAATAATTCAAGTAGGGTCTTTAATTCTTTAATTAGATTTGTTATATCAAAGTGGGGAGCCATTCCTTGATTTTAGGTAGAGTTGTTTGTGGGTTTGACTATGTTTGTATAGGTAGTTGTGGCTAGAGAATTTTCAATGAACTTCCTTGCTTCCAGGTAGGGTATATTTTTAGTGTGTTTTACTTCTAGTATTTTTTTTCTTTCCTCCATAATTCACATTCTTTGGAATCTGCTGAATGGTTTTGTTTGCAGTTTGCACATTTTGGGGGCTTTTGGCAGTCTATGTGGTTTCCAGTTTCTCCGCAGTTCTTACATATTGATCTGGTACACTTTTCTTTGTGATGCCCAAACTTTTGGCAATTATGGCATCTCAAAGGATTTGGGATATAGGTTTCAACTTTTGTTATTAAATAGCCAATTTTTATTTCTGTAGGTGGTTTTGGAGTGTTAAAGTTTAGAATATAAGAATTTTTTTGGGATTATTTGATCGTTCCTTTTTATAGATATTTGTTTGGCATCAGTGACGCCTTGTTTGCGGAGGTTATTTTTTATTTCATCTAAAGTGCACAGGGTGAGGTCTGGGCTTTTCACTACACCCTTTGATGAATTTAGTGTGTTGTGGAGGTAAACTTTAATTTTTAAGTTGTAAAAGTATTTTTGTTTTAGTAGTAGGTCTGAGAAAGTTTTTTTTTTCACTTCTATCAGCAGGGTATTGTTGATTAGTTTTTTTTACAGATTTTGCTTTAATAAAACTGTTAAGGGTTTTTTCAATAATGAAGGGAGACAACTTTGTGATTGGAATATCCTCCATTGACTCCAGCACGATAAATTTGGGGAAAAGGGTCTGGTCAGAGTCATTATCAGAGTCAGACTCTGCATGTGGACACTTTAATTTTTGGGTTTTTTCGCTTGGATTTTGGTTTTGTTTTGTATCCATGGGGATTTTTGCTGAGTCCACTGACTGTGCTCCCCACCCACCATGGAGTCCTATGAAGGGAAATGCACAAGGGGGAAACCCATTCACCTTGGCAAATCAGGGCTACACATTCAGTATACTCACACTGAGGAAACAGACCAGCAATTTGGGATCTCTAGGTTTTCATTCCTAAGTTTATTACTCCCCTAGAGACAAAAGGGGAAACATAGGTCTTTCTTCGGTGTGATTGACCCTGCAGCCACCGCTTTCTGCTTTGGAGGCCAGCAAAAGACCTTTGTAGGTCTCTGAAAGAGGGCTTGACATGACCAGCCGATTGATTGGATCGAGCCTCTCCGACCACCCATCTAGCCCAGTAAGGGCCAAAGTAGAGTGTTGCTAATCATGTGGCCACTTAGGCAACTGGGTCACAGACAGCTCAGCCACCAGGATCCTGTCCTAAATCATCACGGGTCACCACCCATGGCCAACAGGTGTCCTCTTTGGAGGGTCTTACTCCTCTACTGAGGTGCAGTCGGTGTATTCTATAGTCCCAGCCGACAAGGTGGGTTAGTTATTTGTTTGTACATAGCGGTTTTAAATACTGCTATCTATCACCAACAACTCAATTTGACATTGGGCACTTGTTTGCTCACAGTTGAATGGTCAAACAGTTCTTTTTCAATCAAGTCAATTTTGCATTAGTTGTTTGTTTGTACAGAGTTGAGATGTCAAATTATTCTTTTTGACCCATAGATAGGACCCTGTCAGGTGCTACCACTCCGGGCCAGAGAGGACCTGGGAGCAATATCAATAAAGGGGTACTCCACATTCCCCAAAGCTCCAGTATTACTCAAGCCTCACCATCAGATTGTTTAGTGTCATATCTAGGACACTTGTTGGGGGGGGGTCTTACCCCTCTGCAGAGATGCAGTCGGTGTATTCTACAGCCCCAGCCAACAGGGCGAATTGATGGAGAGAATATTGATAAGGGTCCTTCTTAGTGATGTATGATATAAAGATTTTGATGATATTGTCAGATATGAAATTACTGGATATCTAAATGAATATGAATTTTGTTACATTGCTAGTCTTTGTTATTGAGTAGAAATAAAGCAGCCTTCAAGAAATTTAATATCTTTTTGAGGAACATAAATTTATTTCATGTAAGCTATAAAAATATTTTCTTGCAACATATATAAAAAGAATTGGTGAATAGAGGAAGTAAAAAATCCAACTCCCAACTTGTCTTACAGTATATGCACACAAATGAGGAAACTAAAGTTTGTTTTTCCTTACTGAACTTTGAAAGTCACAATTTTTAAATACAAAACATTTTCTTGGAAATATTGTTTGATTTTTAAAAAAAATCATATTTTTGATTTTAGTCAAAAAAAAGAATAGTCTCAACAGGAACCTGACAATATTTTTCTGACACTTTAATTGCTCAGTTGTCCTGTATGATTGATTGCCATTACTTCAACAATACTATGACATTAATTCTTTTGGTGTCACAAGCAACTAGAGTCACCCCAATATATTTAATGCATGAGGATGAGATTCAACTTTACTCCATATTACTTCAAAATTTGGGACATTGTGCAATATACCCACCAAAAGTGCCTCTTGTTCAATATACTAAATGACCAAATTAAAGAAAAAATTATTACTTCTAAAACTTTAGTAAAAGTCATTTTTGTAAGGATTAATGATTAAAAATTTCTCTTATAAACACACACATGATATACGCCCACCCCCATCAAACGATACATTTTTGTGATAGCCATGCATCAGTCTTTATTCATGCATGGTCTACTATAAGTGACTTCATGTCAAATCTGACTTGGGAAGTCTGATGTATCTCCCTCCATAGTACAAAATCCAAACTTTTTTCCTTTCAATATATTAATTGCTTTTCAGAATTTATTGCAGTATTGTAATTGTGAAACTTCCAAAATTTTTGTTATTTGCAAACTTTTATTTATGGTAAAAAGTGCATTCCAGCCATTAAACTTGTTGCTAAATGAACTACACTATAATATGTGAAATATACTAAAATTAAAGAGAAGATTTTGAGAGTTTTTTAAAATTTTTACTTTATACTAAAGGAGCATTTTCTGTCCACTCACTTTTTGGTGAGTTTCTGTTACTTGGTAAGTAACTTCCTTCTTCAGACCTATGGATTGTCCAGGAACAGACCAGTTGACACCTGGAAAGACGGGGGATACTGGGAAAGACCAGATGATCTCACTGAGCCAGCAACCCAAAGACCATAGCATAATAGCTACAGACAAAACAAACAGAAAATGCCCTCAGGATCCACCAAAAGAGAGGGAGGATGATGGATCCAAATGGAACGAATGACAATGAACACTGAAGGAAAACAGGACTACAATTAAAGAAAAATGTACGGACTTTTCATGTGTCTGCAGTTGGAAATTCAGCTCCCTAAAAGGATTGAAGATTCATAGAATAAAAATGGGTTGTGCTTCTCAGATAGTGACTCAGGAGCAGCGCTCTGTCAATGTAGATAAGACGTCGGAAGACCAAAGCCAGGAAGCAAACCACAGTGCTGAGGATATCCAAGCTGTTGGATTGAAGGATGAGACGCAACCCAAATTGCCAAGAATCAAATTTCTGCCAGCGTGTGACTCGGATGCTTTGAGCATGCTTGACTATGCCATAAGCAAGACACTAGATAAAAAGCTGGGAAAGAAGAAGTATAACCAGCGGCTTAACGAAAGCAGTCTTGTCATCTACGAGGTCTGTAAGGAAATCTTTGGTGTGAAAGAAACAATTAATAAACCACCAGCCAAAGAGAATAGTTGTAAAAGAATGATGAAGGATCTAAGGAAAAAGAAGAAAAACCTAAAAAGACAACTCTGTTTTGCCAATTTTGATGAAAAGGAGGATTTGCTCAAGATTTGGCAAGACCTTAAAGAAAAACACAACGCTCTCAGCAGGGTGGAAAACCAGAGAAAGAGACGAGTGAAACAAAGGAAAGAGCAAGAGCATTTCTTCCAAGAACCATACAAATATGCAAGGAACATATCTGATAAACCGAAATCGTGCATGCTCAAAACTGAGAAAAATCTTCTGGAAAAATATCTAAAAGATATGTACTCTGACCCCAGATGACATATTCCCCTAGAAAATAATAGCAACCTGGTTTTACCAGCCGGTCCTAAAATGGAATTCGATATGAAGCCTCCCACACGTGATGAAATAAAACATACAGCGCAAAAGCAGAAACAAATCTACTCCTGGCCTGAATGGAATACCTTTCCTTTTTATATAAAAAATGTCCCAATGTTCTAAAGTGGCTATATGCTAACCTAAAGTTGGCATGGAAAAACTGTCATATCAGCGACCAGTGGATGATAGCTGACGGGGTATACATACCCAAAGAACAGAATTCGAAGGACATCAACCGATTTCGGCCAATCTCTCTCCTCAATGTAGAAGAAAAAATATTTTTCACAGTTGTGGCATCAAGACTAACCAAATACCTTCTCACAAATGGACAGAAGGGAGGTATTCCTGGAATAGCTGGTTGTTTGGAACATGGGAACATGATTTGGGAGGCTATTCAAAAAGCTACAGCTAACAAAAAAGATTTGGATGTCATTTGGTTGGATTTGGCTAATGCCTATGGATTGATACCTAACCAAATGATACATTTGTCTCTTCTTTGTCCTGTACCATGTTCCTGCAGAAATATCCAGTATACTAGGCACTTACTTCAATGGATTCCACATGCGATTCACCACTAAAGATTTTACAACAAACTGGACTAGACTTGAGGTTGGAATTGTGATGGGATGTACAGTCTCACCAGTACTTTTCGTCTTATCAATGCAGCTGTTTCTTAAAGCGACAGAGAGCAAATCAAATTTTGTTGATCTTGGTAGAGGCTGTCAAATGCCACCAGTGAAGGCCTTCATAAATGACAACAATTTTATCATCCAAAGAATCTAAAACGCAGAAGCTAATAAGCTTTATGGATGAGCTGATGATCAGGTATAGAATGAAATTTAAACCACAAAAGTCCAGATGTCTCTCCCTAAGGAAAGGGAAGTTAAATCAAAATATTAATTTTGAAATAGGTGGTCAAAGAATCCCTACTGTGTCTGATCTGCTGGTAAAAAGTCTGGGACGTTGGTATGATGAGTCTATGAAAGATACCAACCAAGTAAAAGAGACATCCAAAACATTAGAAGAAAGGCTATTTAAGATTGATCGCTGTCCCCTGCAAGGGAAATATAAAGTATGCTGCCTTCGGCATGTATTTATTCAAATGCTATTGTGGCCCCTTCTTGTATATGAAATTTCAACAAGTGCAGTTGAGAAGATGGAGGCAAAGATAAATAGATATACCCGAAAATGGTTGGGGTTACCTCCAGGTTTGTCTGTTGCTGAAATGTACTGCAGACAAGCAAAACTGAAATTACCACTGAAATCAATTATGGAGAAATTCATATCCGGTAAAGTCATACTTCAAATGATGCTAGATGACTCCAAGGATAAGGTGATAAAATCCTTAAACCCTACATTGAAAACAGGAAGAAAGTGGAAAGTCAAAGACACTATAATAAGTGCAAAGGAAAATCTAGCTTTCGAGGAAGTAATTGGTCTCACTCAAACAGGGAGACAAGGTTTAGGAGTGAATGAAAAGAAATGGTGGTCACAAGCTGATGGTAAAGATCGCCATGACATGGTCATTCAGGGAGTAAGAAACGAAGAGGATAACAAAAGACTCATAAAAGGAGTACAACAGTCCCAACAAAGTCAATGGACAAGCTGGGAGGAGGCACTGCAAAGGTCTATTACTTGAAATAACATTTGGCAAATGGCTCCACTCAAGTTGAGTTTTTTAATATGTTCTACATAAGAAAGTGTCCCCTGTGTAATGAGAAACCTCAAACATTGGAACATGTCCTCAGTTCCTGTAAGACAGCTCTTGCTAATGGAAGATACACTTGGAGACACAACAGTGTATCAGGCAAGCTGGTCAGAATTATACAGAACTTGATGATGCCTGAGTCAAATAAGTCAACCGAGAAATTTGTTATTGAAGGGGACAAAATATTTGTTGGTTCAAAGAAATTGACTTACCATCGAGCTATACCTGGTCAAAATCTTCTTAGATTAGGTGACAATTGGAAGGTATCTGCAGACCTCTCTGGCTGACATAATGATTACCTGAAAATAATATCTAATAAGGGTCTGTACCAGACATTGTTCTATTTTCGAAGGAGAACTCAAAGGTCATCCTGGTAGAATTAACAATACCATTTGAGAGCCGACTAGAACAAAGCCATGATTACAAAACAAGCAAATATGAAGAACTAGAAAACAAAGGGTATAGCATTATCACTAAAGCTGTGAAGATTAGAGCAAGAGGTTTTGTTGCAGGCGCCCTGTACCAATTTCTGGGACAAATTGGAATCAATCAGGATAATAGAAGCAAAAGTATGAAACGCCTTACAGAAATAACTGAAAACTGTTCAATGTGGATATGGAATAAAAGAAACATCCTGTGGAACATTTCAAAATAAACACATCATAGTATCATCTGCTCACGAATGCGCAACAACATTCTAATAACTCGAGCAGATTAGAAAATTTACATTTTGCCGTTAGACGTTAATTTGATAGGATGCTATAATGGTGCCTTAAGTCAGTGAGGGGAGCCGATGTGCAAATAAAACTGTAGAGAGGAAGGCTCCGAAACGGTGCACATTCTCTCCTGATGACCCCAAAACAAGCATGGAGTTCAACTGCTCTGTGGAAATGAGAATGGCTAAAGGAGCGTTTTCTGTCCACTCACTTTTTGGTGAGTTTCTGTTAAAGTAACTTCCTTCTTCTCTGATGGCAGTATTTTTTAGACAATTTAGCAGAAAAAATTAATAGTTAATAGTGGTATCCTCTTTTTTTTTAAAATAACTTTTACCAAGTCTTATTTTATAATGTTTAAACTTATTGATGATACTACCTTTCCATGTTTTCAGTTACCATCTTTTGTATATACTAGGGCGAGTCAAAAGTTTTGCAATATTTTGGTAACATAAGGAATAATTTGACAGCTCTGGATATTTTTACTAAGGCCATAAAGGTGATGAATCACACTGGACTGTAAGATGCCAAGCTCACCTGATACTCTGTCAGTGCTACTTAATGGATTTGCCTCTACAGCTTAAAGCATAGCCTTGGAATCCATGCTTTGAGATCAACCCGATCTTGCCCAATTGTAAAGATTCTTGAAACCCAATCAAAATTTCTTTCACCATCTGGTTACTGTACAATGGTGATCTGTGTGTTGACCTTTTGCAAAACAAATGTTTTTCTTTGCTTCCACAGCTTTATAGACCAGTTCATACTCATCAAGCATAAGTTCCTGAATTAGACTATATTGCATAATTGTCTATGTGGGTTGCAAATCACATATGTAGTGAAGCAATACACAATGTGTCAGTTCACCAATTACCATGAAAACCAACCACAGCAAATATCTTTCACAGCTTGAACAGCTTTGGTCATGTGATACATTGTAGTATAATACTTTAACTAGCAAGACCCGTAGAAATTCTGTGGAACAAAAAATGATCAAGAGCTATTTAAGCAAGAAAATATGATTTGCAATTTTATTACATATAAACCTTATGGTTGCCTTTGCAATAAATGATACAAAAATATGCAATAATAATCTATACAATACTTAATACACATGCTATTTGTTAGTATTTAATTCTACCAAAACTACAAGATCAATATATAGTTGCATATTCTATTTTGTGGACAATGGTATTTGTGTTCATCCGGGTTCAAAGGTGCCAAGTGGGCAGATATCAGACCATCGTGTCTAAAACATAGGGGTAATTTGATGCACTTCTCATGCAAATGTCCAGCCAGAAAAATATATAAAACATGAGAGGAGACCATTGAGGGGGGAGCATTGCGATCGCAGCAATTTACGAAACTGCTACATGCAAGTCAACAGTGACGACAACAACGGAGACAGAGGAAAAGAAGAAAACGACAAAGAAGAAGTAAAAGACATAGGCAGGGAGAAACAAATATCTTTTTGTTTCGCCTAGAAAAGTGACACCAGTGTTGGACTCTGGCACACTCAGATATCTTCGTTTTGTTTACACTATTATTGGTACCAAAGACTCTTCAGAGTTTTTTTTCTTTTTCCTTTTGAGTCTTCAACAGCACATTGTTGGAGCACATAAAATCTTCAGCAAACTATAATTTATGTTTACTATGCTACTTAGTAGGGATAGATGAAATTAGCGCAGAGCAATTTCATCAGAGTTGAACTCAAACTTTGATCTGGAGAAGCAACATCTATGTGAGAGAATATCTTAATATTAAGAGGAAGGGTGGAAGAATATCCCATGTGGCTGTGAGGAGGAGATGTAGATAAACATCTCACTTGGTCAAGGGGGAGGATGGAAGAATATCCCATTTGATTGTGGGAAGGTCACTGAAAGGTTTTAATCTGAAATATATTAATGCTCACCTTTGTCTAGATTAAATAGGAGAAAAAGAAAAAGAAAATACAAATTAATGTGATGTGGTAACAGGTGTTATTTTGACACCATAATGCATTGCTTCAGGTATAAAAAAAAAAATAAAGTCAATGTTGATTCATGTGAGAACACGAACATGGATATTACCAAACCCCGACACTCATCTCTCAAGAAAGAATTAAAAAAAAGATTTTAAAAAATCCCTAAGTACTGAACTGACCAACTTATACTACACCTGTTTCTCTTGTTAATTAGTAGTTAACATAAAACAGCACAGGTGGACAGAATGATCTCTGACTTGAATTGTTTGTTTTGGAGTTCAGAGAGTATAGGTACAAGATTATGTACAGGCTTTCAGTTAAGAGGCTTTGTTCAGTACATTAAACAAGTGCTTTGTCAACTTCTGGGGGGAAAAATTTCTTTTTTTTTTGTTTTGAAATGTTCAAATTAAAAACAAGAAATATTTCGGGTTATCTTTATTAAGTACACCTTGTAACTGCTTGAATACTTAAAGAAGTTTCTCTTTGTTTTAAGTTGCCTCCCCTTGAGTTGAGAACTCTTATGGGCAAGATTTATAGCAGAAAAGGAAAAGATAAAGAAGTAGAGAAGCAAAAAAGGTTTTGTCCCTTTTGAAGTGAAAACAGCCAACAAATTTTCATGGTTGATAAATCAGTAAAATAGAAGAAACAACTAGCATTTGTTCATGCCAATAAATAGGAGACAATAGATTATAATAAAAGAAATATTTACTGACTTTTTATCAACTGAGCAGTGAAATCTTTGAGGGAAAAAAAAAAAATTTTGAGAAGTTTTTCAGTCTAACAAACTGTGTTACAAATGTCAAGTTCTCAATGATGGAAATGAATAATTTGATTGGAAATTTCAAAGTAATTAAAAAAAACATCATGAAGTAAAGGCTGGTCATGTTTTATGACATACCAACATTTGTGGGTTATCTAATGCTAATTAATGTTTATATATATAAAGTAAGTAAAGTTAGCGACTATAGTTGAGTGCAACCTGAAGGCTCCCCTTTCAATAGCTACTACACTGAGGTGTAGGGAAGGGCGCTACTCCTTTCCCTGGACTGCTCCACTTTACCCTTGATATGTACCTTATAATGCTGAGTGTTAAGTAAGGATGTATCAAGTACCATTTTTGGAATCCTTGGTATGACTCAACCAAAGATTGAACTCTAGTCTCCTGGGCCATTGGCGGACACTCTGCCCACTAAGCCAATGGGCTGGTATATATATACATGATTTGTAAGCAAATAGTTTGTTGGTAACTTTATTTTTAAACAAGCCAGAGCTAATTTGTTTGCACACAGTTAAAGGGTTTCAAGTATTGCTTTTTATTGTTTGCACAGTTAAACGGTTTCAACTATTGCAATCTAATACAAATAATTCTATTTAGTATTGATAATAATTCCTAGTAAAAGTGTAGAAGAACAATAACACATACCTCCGTAAAGCATCCAGCTGGCAGACAAAAATAAAGCAGGTCATAGCTCAGTGCAGTCCTCCTTACAATGCTAAACTGAAGCTGGTTTATATAATAAAATACTTTCACTTACTTACAAGCAGCCAATGACGATCTATGCAATGGAATAACCCACTTGTGCACAATAGGATGCCCAAAGGCACCATAAATAGCTCCCGTTCCTCAATCGGGAATTGAGTTGCTTGTCTTCACGACTGATTGCTCTTACCTAACGCAATTATTTACTCTCGGTTATCGCAACTAATTGCCCTACGCAACCTGACAAATCCTACAGTTCTATTTGAGTGGGCCAGAGTGGACCTGAAAGTAATGGTGAAGAAGGGGTATTCCACATTCCTCAAACTCCATGAGTGGAGTCTAATCATCAGATGCAGTTTAATGTCATACTCAGGACATCAATGAAGCAAGGAGGATTTGATTATATAAATATGAAATAGCAAACAGAGACATGCAATGTATTGATAAAATTACATTAGCAATTTGATTGGAATTTTACTAAGCAAATTGTTTTAATTATAAATAAAATGTTAATATGGATTCACTAAACTACCATAAAGTTAAAGGTACCTAGTCAGCATCAAATCATTGAAAGAATGATCCTTTATTATCATGAGATCATAATTTTATCAAAAATATTGTATGATTGATAGATTTTAATGTTTTCAACCTGTCCAGGGTTATTTTATGCCTAAATGTTAGAGAATTGTATTACTTGTATATTCATATTTATATTTTTCGTGTAGTTGTTTCTTAAGAGGTTTTTTTTTGTACATGGTCATATTGAATATGAATAATAAAAAAAATGTATTTGACTCTTAGATAGAACCCTAACAGGTATTACCACTCTGGGTCAGAGTGGAATTGACCATGTAATGACAATGTAGTATTGTATGTAAATGAGATACTGCTATAAAAGCAGTCTCACCTCAAGTAAGAGGCAGGGCTAATACTCTTGACAAGATGTCTATTGCAAAGACTGCTTTACTCTTCATAACAATATGGCAATGCCAATAGGATTTCTAACTTCATTGGATGAACCTGAATATGTCAAAACTTGGATTAGATGTTTCACAGGATTGGCTAAGGTGAAGAAGTTGAAAGACCGAAGATCCTCTGGAGGGGAGAATGAAATTATGGATTTATTTTTGGCTTCAGCAGGATGTGAAGCCATAAAGAAAACATCAGTTATGGTATACCCCAAATACTGGAAGACTTAACATGAGGAAATTTCAATTATAAAAAGGAACGTATGTCCAAAACAAAAGCTGGTTATTGAAAAAAGAACAAAGTTTTTGGAAACTAGATAGAACCCAAAGGAAACTGTAATGCAGTATTTACACAGATAAAAAGAAGCTACAAGATATTGTGAATTTGAAAAATTGGGTTTGAGAGAAATACAAATTGATCCTTCTAAGACTAATTGATGGCATGCATGACATACAATCATAAAATTTTAAAACAGCTTCAAGTGAATGAAATGAGTTTAGAAGCAAGAGTAGAATTCTTGCAGCAATTAGAATTGACAAATTCAATAATTCAAAAAACAATGTGGACGCCTACAGCATAACTAAAACCTGAATTAAGGGCAAATATTACAACAAAGAACTCAAAAGGGACAAACAAGTGTCCAGCCCAAGGAAAACTGTTTCAACTGTATAAAAAAAAAAAAAAAAAAGACCATTTCCAGTCTGTATGCAGATACAAAAAAAGAACTAAAGAAAATGGTAGAACAAGACATACTCAAGAGAGTTCTCCAAGGTGGTAGTGGTTGGGCTTCACAAATAATTGTTGTAATAAGAAAGCCCAATGGAGATTTGAGAATATGAGGAAATTACAAAGCAGGAGTGAATCATCAGATATGCTTGGATTCATTCCCCTTGCCTAATATTGAAATTGTAATTCACAAATTAGCATATGTGAAATGCTTTTCCAAGATTGACTTAAAATCAGCATATAACCAAATAAAATTCATGAAAAATTTAAAGAAATTACTACAATTAACACCCTATTGGTTTACTAACATGGACTCATCTTCCATTTGGAATTAAAACATCAAGCCACATTTTTCAAAAAACAATTGAAAAAATTCTGTTGGAGGGGGTAAAAAAATATAATCATATATCAAGACATTATATGCATAGGCGTTTACAATAAAGAGGCTTTAGCAATAGTTTGGAGCACAGACCTTTGAAATTTATATTTAACCCTAGAAGGGAATTACCAAAAGTCACATCTAGAGTTTTAAGATGGGCAATAAAACTTATAACCTTTGACTTTGACATAATATACATAAAGGAAAACACAACTCCATATATAGACACACTATCCAGGCTAAATTTTGATGGTAAAAGATTTGAAACATCAGAAAATTCAGAAGATAAAATACTGCACTGGGTGGATAAATTGTTCAATGGCAGAAAGAACCTATATAGAATCAAGACATAAATAAAATGTAGAAAAAAGCATGATATACAATGGAGATATTATAATACTCCCACAAAATCTAAGAAAAGAAGTACTAAAAGGTATACATGATGATGTACCTTGTGGTATTGTGGGGGGAGTTGATATGTTGTGGTTTTGATGTTTAGTTCCCTCACAATTTATGTTGATTTATATCGAAAAGGCAAATGAAGTACACAATGTGAAACGACGCGAACAAAAGAACATTTAAAACAAAGCAGTACAAACAAAATTAAATTTATATATCAAGAAATACATGAAAAAAGAAACATTACAAATATTCTAATATAGTCTGTTGAATATTCCTGTGTGTGCGCGTGTGTGTGTGTAACTAACAAATATTATGAAAAAAGACTAAATATTGAAAGTGTCCCATAGACTATAAAATGCATGTGGACTAAGTATTTCATGTAAGGTATCAATATATAGAAATATAGCTACGTGTGCAAGAAGACATGTGTCTTCACCCATGTTGGTTGTTTGTCTCTTTCAGGGTTTGACAAAATTTCTGTGGTTGTGTTCAAGGCTGAAGCAAGTCTAACTGAAAAGGCAGAAGAGGAAAGAAAAAGGTTGCAGAATGTATACATTTTCATAGGGTTGACTGCTGGAAGTCAAAATGTAAGAGAGAGAGTGTGTATTGTCTCTGGAAGACACAATGTAAGAGAGTGAGTACTTGGAAGACGAGAGTATATAGGCAATCCTTGTCATGCAGTCAGCTTCAAATGTGCAGGACAAAATCAAAGTTGCAGACATAGTTGTGAGCACTAACCACATGACTTTCCTGACCAATAGGTTCCTGAGACTGATTAGTTTACCAACATCTGCCATCTTTGTTTAAGAAACAAGTAGCATCACGGCCATTTTAAAATACAGGAGTGTAAATCCTATATATATTTTAAAAAATTATTTATTCCCTACAGTATAACAGCGACACAAAGGAGATTAAAGTTACAAGAGTGGTGGCCAGGATATTCTTGAGATACAGAAGATTATATTAAAATTTGCCAAAACCAAAAAAACTTTCAGCAAAAAAAATTAACTTGTGTCCTAAAGAAAAAAAACCATGAGCTTAGGTACATATGGATCATACCCATTTTAAAGGCATGGGGTTATTTTTTGCAAAAGTTCTAAGATAAGGGAATTATGAAGTTATGTTAGGAATGACAAAAGATAATGAAACAAAATATTGTTATTCAATAAAGTTAATAATATAAATATAAAAGGTACCTTATTTTTTATCCATAAACTGAATAGAATATTGGACAAGGCCATACATTGATAAATTAAATGACATTTTTATTCTTTCAAACGTAACTGTTGATCATCTCCCTTAATCTGGAGTTGTGTGCCCTTGTTGAGTATAAATGGTCATCTTGGATGAACTAGTTCTTATTCAGCTCTTGTTTCACAACAAGTAAGGGAGAGGAAAGGTTAATCAACAACGGTAAATATAAAAGCACAGAGATAAAAAGAAATGTGAAGTAAAATTAGAATTTTCATCTATAATTTGATTTTTTTAATTATTGCCACTCATTCAAGTTGTCATTCCACAACAGCAATAATAATAAAGCATAAGCTCATGGGAATACTCAAACTAATGTCTTCTTTGCCATAGGAAAGACTGGTTAAATAAACCAGTTGCTCAACTAATAGAGCTAAAAAGAGATACTGTTTACAAAAGCTCAAAACAAACCTAGAAACTCATCCTTTATTCTATTTCAGAGTCTTTCTGGGTACTATTTTTTTAACACAAGTTTTATTAATAGTGTTTTTTTTTTTTTTGTTTTTGGATAATGATAAAGATATAATCATACTGATTTTATTTTTAAAAAAGTAAACCCCTCTCTCCTCCAAAAAACTTAGTATTTCTTTAATTTGTAAGGAAAGGATTTTAAACACAAAATCATATTGTTGCACTTTTTACTGTATCAGACAACAAACTGTAATGAAAATGCTGATTAATGAAAGATCCTCAGATTTTGATCATATTTTTTTTGGTTTCAAAATGTTGTTGATTTTTAGTTTATAACAAAAATTAATTTATTTAAAAAACATTATAACAAAAATTATTTTATTTAATAAAGGGACCAGACTTGTTCAAGAATATTATCATCATTATCAAGGCATGGTGACAGCACAGATTCTTGAGACTATCTCTTGTCATCCATCCCTATTCTCTGGCGTCTGGTCAAGGATTGCAGGTAAATGAAGACTATGATAAATAGAAATATTTACTTTTAATAACTCAAAACAATTCTTTGGATTTATGCAGAATAGTGTTCTTTTATAATTCTACATTATGCATGTTATTAATTATTAAATAGTCATCCACTTAAGTACTGAACAAGTTCATTGCTAGTTTAGTTTGGTTTCTTTATTTAATGGCATATCAACCTTCATGGGTTGTTTAATACCAACTCCATCCTTGTAGAAAAACAGTAGAGCTACTATTTAATCCATAGCTAGGTAGAACAAAGGTGTTCATACCTTTCCCAAGGATATTAGTCTGAAAGTGAATGTAATTACATGATTGTAGTTTGAACTCACTATGATGTCACAGTCCAGCATGTTAGCCACTAAACCACGAGGACACTTCCCCAGCAACTTTGGTGATCTGAGAGGAACCAGTGATTTCAGTATGACTTGACTGTAACCTGTTATAAATTACATAAGCTGATAACAAAAAAAAAAAATTAAACATTTTCTTTTTAATTTCAAATATCTTTAAAGATGAAATTTTTAAACATTTACAAAATTGCAACAAGCAATTTGTCATGAATTAAAAAAGAAAGAAGTCAAGTCACGCATTCCTTTGTAAAGGTTTTAATCGCTAAAAGTGCACATAGAAATAATACATGGTTTATATAATCTTTACTAAAGATTTTTTAGACAGGTTCAAGTTCATCAAGGGGGGTGGGAAGGATGTTAAAATCATAACAAAATTTACCAAACCTTTCATAAATGACAAGTGGAATTTGAAAGATGCTATTCAACATTGAAATTATCTTATACTTAAGTGAATTGGAAAGAAGAGTTCATTATATTTAAAACTTTTAAACGAGTTTATACACTTTGGACACAATATCTCATCTATTGAAAGTTATGTCAACATACACATATGTAAAACAAGGACTTGCTATTGACAGGTTATTGATCATATGGAAATCTGATCTCTCTGATAAAATAAAATGAGAATTCTTCTAATTTGTAGCCCTGTCAGTACTACTGGATGGTTGAACTACTTGAACTTTAATGAAATGCCTGGTGAAAAAGTTAGATAGCAACTACACAAAGATGTTACATGTTGTTTTAAACAAATCCTGGAAGCAGTACTCTACAAAACATCAGATTATCAGCCATATAGACCCATTCCATGTCACGCGTGTTACAGTTCAGAAGGATTTCCAGCGATAAAATTTATTTAAAAATCGCCCTTATAATACTTTACTCTCTTTTCTTTTTGGTTTGTGTAGTCTTAAGCCATTACTCTTTCATGTAATACATAAAAAAACCCATACATATGAGCATTTTTAAATAATAGTCTTGTTTCTAGCGTCACGTGCATTACATTTGGATGTGAAGGATATTTTAAACATTTTTAAACAATGTATAAACTCTGCAAATTGTACCTTTATTTTTTTTTATAAAAATGGGTTTTTCTAAATTTTTATGGAGTCTTTAAATTATTACAATAGTCCTTTTGTAAATTTTTATTCATTAAACCCCTGAGAATTAAGATATTTGTTGTCACGTGTGTTACACCTTAGCGTCACATGCATTACCCATGCGAAATCTCACCGATTTCCAAAGCTCCGTGAAGTGGGAAAATACTCAAATTTGGTAACCAATCAGAATAAAGAATTTTCTTAATCTTAGTTTTTGTCCTGAGAGAATTGGTCATTTGGTTTGGACAGTACCGTCCCTTAAAGTTCAGGCTCCATAGCATAAATAATTTTCATTGAAAAGATTTCAAACCTGCACAGGTTAGTGTAAAAACCTTTCTTTTTTTTCATATATGTATCATAAAAATATATAAAGTAGTTTTTTTAAAAACTGTTTGAACGCACACACATATATATAAGAATTTTGGAGTAGAAATTTTTCAGACAGTGTTCATTTTTTAAGCAGCAGCAATAACCCACAAGGTAAGTTTAGTTTTCCATATGGTTGATAAAGAAAATTATTTTCTCAACCCTTGAATATTTTAACTTGTGATGAGAAGAAAAATTAAATATTTTAATTATTTGTTTATTTTGTTGTCAATGGAATTTTTTTTTTATCTTCGATAATTTATTTTTAATATTTACACAAGGACCTATTTGAAATAAAAACGTTTCATATCATCAAAGCTGAAAACTACTGGTTGCCAAATGCTGCTGTTTGCTGTTTGAAGTTATTGGCAAATAAAACACTTTTTTGTTTTAAGTTGTTCTATCACCTCCTAACTCACACTCACATTTTTCTTTCAGTAACAACGTCTTAAGTTTAAGAAAGTGTGATGTGTTTCAAGGGAAAAAAAACTAAAAATATTAGATGCAACATTTCATACTATTTTTGTTTCAATGAAATGAATTTTCTAAAATAATTTCTAATTTTTTCATAAGCATACACCTACACTTGGTGTTAGGAAAAAAAAAAAATGGATGCATTCATTTTTATTAAACTTCAAAAGTAAAAGAATTCCTTTTATTGTAAAATATTTTTCTATTTTTCTTTTTACACCTTGCTCCATATTAATACTTAGTTGCTTTACTTGACTCAAAAATTTAGATAAAGAAATTAATTAGCATAATTACAAAAATAGCATTCGTTACAATTAAAGAAGATAATAAAAACATTTAGTAATAAAATAAATTACTTGTTTATCATTTTTATGAATCATTAGATTTTGTATCAAAACTTCTTAATGATATCAAAGGGTTAGACATTTTTATTTCTAAGTAATTGTAAGTGATAAATAGAATGTTAAGTGACTAGCTTTTTAAGTAAGAATAGAAAGTCTTTGACTTTATAGCTACTTTTTTCCATATCCAAAAAAATTGTCTGTTAATTCAGTTTTCAGATGGAAACCTCAAGTGTGAAAAAACATCTGTTGAAAGAATGAGAGCTCTAAGGAAACGAAGGAAAGAAGTGGGTACATCTTTTCAAGAACAAGAAAATGCCAGGATTTCAGCCCTTCGAAAAAGTCAGCGAGAAACAATGAATATAGATCAACTAAAAGAACACCATAAAAAAGTTGCTGAACGTGTTTGTCTCTTTCGATTACATAAAAAGCTAAGACAGCAAGAAATCATTGAGTCACTCCCTGTCAAATCAGGCAAAGGGTTCAAGACGCCTCAATCATTGGCAAAAGCAATCCGAAAATTAGATAATAACTTGCCTAAGTCACCTACAAAACAAAGGGCTGTTGTTAATGGTTTAACCAAGAGGGTAGGACTGGAATTGAGTCCAAAAATCACACATAACCATGGACAAAGGATAACCAAAGATTTACAGAAGAGAACAAAAAGTTGATAACAGACTTTTATGTAAATACAGATGTGTATACCATGCCTGGAATGCATGATGAAATGACAGTTTGGGAAAATGGGATCAAATCAAAACACAGGAAATATTATTTAATCATGTTTATGAGCTGTTTAAAGAGTCCTACCCTGACATTACTGTAGGGTCCAGTAAACTTGCATCTCTGAGGACAGCGAATGTGTTGTTGCTTAAAGATCAGCATCCAGACATGTGCAAATATGAAATTCATGAAAATTTCCTTCTTAAAATTAAAGGTCTAGGAATTACCTTTGATGAACACTTTTGATCTAGCATTCTTTGTGATGACAGTCTTGATTTGACTTCTTGTTGGAGAGGTATTTGTGTTAATTGTCAATTGAAGAATAAGTTCACAATAGAGAAAAGCGATGCTGACACAGTTCTTTGGAAAGAATGCATAAAAACTGAAACCAGACATCTGCGAATAGACCAAAAACAAGGGTGTGTAGGTGAATTAAAAGATATTTTCAGCGAATTTTCAAAAGAACATGTGAGAATTAAATGGATTCAGTCTACAGCATTTACAGAGGATGAAAAGAGGAGTCATTGCCATGTTTTACAGTGTGACTTCGCAATGGCATACAGTTGTGATTATCAAAATGAAGTCCAAAGTGCTTTGTGGTCTCGGAAATGCATTAATTTATTTACTGCTGCTCTGTATAGTAAGAGCCTAGTTTGTGAACCATTCTTGATAATCACAGATAGCCAAGACAAAGGAAAAAATTCTGTTTTTACCTTTATAAATGCTTTGACAGACTACATTCAATTTGAAAAAGGAGACATGCTCATAATCTACACAGATGGGCCATCATCAGAGTTTAAAAATAGATACATTGTGAAACTGGTTATCAAAAAAATTCCAGTGCAAAGTTTCCTGGAAATATTTTGCTACATCACATGGAAAAGGTGTTGTTGATGGAATTGGTGGCTCAGCCAAATCTCTAGTGAGAAAAAGAGTCATGAATCAAGGTAAAAATGCTGTGATTGTACAAAACTCTGCTGATTTTTACAAAGTAGCAAAAGATGACATGAAGGGAGTAACTGTTCTTCATATAAGTGAAGGACAAATTTCAGAGTTAATAAAAGAAACCTTGGGAAAATATTAAAGATGCCTCAGGCATCAGTAAGATGCATGTTATTTGTTGTTGTGATGGCTCGACTATAGAAATATTCAAGACAAATTTAAGTAAGGATCCATCATCAACTATTGTATATGAAGATGAGGATAGAAGTGAGAAACTCAATGTAGGTGATTGGGTCTTAGTCTCCTATGGTGGGAAAAAATTCCCTGGGGAAGTTGTGTCAATTATAGATACTGATATAGAAGTATTAGTAATGAAGTATTCCAGAAAAGGCAAATGGTACTGGCCAGATAAAGCTGATATAATTGCATACTGGCCCGAGAATGTGATCGGAAAACTGAGTCCACCAGTTCCAGTAGGAATGGTAGATATTCGGAGAAATCAGGATGTGCTTTGTCATTTTCAACTTAAAATTTTTCAATAAATAAATCTATTTGATAGCATTGTATGTGAATGTTATTTATTGTGTTGAAATCCATTGATTATTGAAGGTTTTGAAGTGATATTTTGGCATGTAACACGCCTGATGTCACGTGTGTTACACAAATTCAAAGTGTTCTTTCAAGAAGAAAAAAATAGCTCGATTTTTTTTTTTGCTATTATTTTGTTTGCAGTAATATACTAGCTTATAAACAGAAAGGATTTTTTCCTCAGAGGTTTTATTGAAGAATGAGAAAAAAAAATGTTGATTAAGCATCACATGTGTTACATGGACACAGGGCTAACTTTATGAAATTTTCATGTAAAAATGATTAACAACAGAAACTCAGGACCTCAATTATTTTGAAATCTATATATGTATCAATAATGAAAAATATAATTAAATATAATTCTATGTTATTTATTATTAAAAATGAATGCCTGAAAAATAGGCAATTCTTTCATTTTCTGACTTCAATAAATAGCCAATGTTTATAGCCACAGCACAGACAACACAGAAAAGATCAGAATTGGAAATTTTTATTTTTTTTGTAGTTTAGGGTGTTATCTTTCAGAAAAAACATAACAGTGCTAGAAAATATTGGATTTAAAATTCTCTGATTTTGGACCACTTTCCATGGAATGAGCCTATACCTCCTATCTCACAAACCAATCAAGTATTATAAGCAAGACATGATGGGCACTGCTGGTGAAGTGAGGATAAATTCATAAGTGATGTACTACTAAACATGGACACACCAGAGTTGGTTGACCAGTAAAAACTTACATCCATCAGCTCTGTGCAGACACTGGGAGCCATCTAGAAAACTTACAAAGAGTAATAGTCAATAGGAATGGATGGTGAAAGAGAGTTAAAGGAATTTATGCAATCAGCATGCCTTGATGATGATGAGATAAATTTTATTTTGGATGCATATACACATTTTATAAATGGTCATATGATATATGAGATGAATTTCAAATTATGTAAATTTTTATAGTCTTTAATCCAAGATGGATTTGAAAGAATTTTAAGTTTTGCAAATGCAGTCATTTTATGCTTGTTATGAAACAAAAGATGAGTACATACTAGTTTACTCAAGGTGAAGGCCATTTATACTCAACAAAGACACGTAACTCAAAATCAGGAGAGATAATCAATGATGGAGATTTATCTTTTTGCTGACAAATGTAACAGGAAACTGAACAAGAGACATTCAGCTATTCTATTTGTAACCATTCTTCAAGTGGGGCAAGTTTTTCAGAACAAGGAGTGAGTTAGTCTGAATGACAACTAGTATTCATGGTAACACTCTTGAAAATTTAACAGCATCATTAAATGCCTTAACCTTGGAATAGACAGTATGTGCACTTCTGTTCACTGAGGAAAATGCATAATAATCTGGCTATTAAACTGGAAGGAACTAAAATACCCATTATAAATGAATATAAATTCCTCAAAGTTATAGAAAACTGTCTTTTATCCATCATTTAAAACATCCAAACTCAAAATGCAACAAAGTGCTACACTATATCCCAATCACACATTGGTCATACAAGACTTACACATTCCTTTATGATGCTATTTTTTAAGTGCAAGTTCGATTGCTAAGCAGTCAGGACCAGTAGGAAATAGATTCCATGATTCCAGAGTAGCTGAAGATTGGAGCATTTTATAAGTAATGCTTGGCACATACCATTATGAATGCTGGTAGAGTTCATGGTGTGCACAGTGATTGGCTATAACTTATATAAAAATACAGCTTGTGTGGCGCATATCTCAGGGTCTGTATATCTTACAGCCCAGCTTATTTTCATCGGCCATCTGTCTCATGAGTTGGATAGTTTGGCCAATCCAGTGAGTGTCTTTTTGTTATCTTTTTGTAGTGTTGTCTTCGAATGTGTGCCCAGCTGAAGCACACATACGCAGTTCTCGGGCGCTTTTGTGCATACCCGTCACACTCCTCCCTGATCTTGAGATCACACAAATGGCAATGTAGGGTAGACTGCTTCTGCCTGGTACTCCGTCTCAACAGTATAGTCTCAGGAACTTCCTCGGTGGTCTTCTCTTCGGATACATCTTTCATATATCATCAGGGCTTCATCATCTGAGGAAGTGACATAGTCACTGATAGAACAATCTTTCCAGCACGCTGGTTGCAAGTCTCTTATGTGGCATGATATTCCATCAACAGAGAGTGTTGGCTGTTGATTCTCATTACTGTACCCTTGCCAAACTGCATTGTGCCTCTTCCATACGAATTCTTCACCCAGACAGCATCTCCCTCCATATATGAGCTAGAAACTGTATTGTTAGGCACCAGTGCTACATTGATACCCTTAATGCGGATCTTGTAGGAGTAGGTTGTGTTCACTGGTGCAGTTGAAGCTGTTTTATCATCCTTCAGCATAACGTTGTGCCAATACACCGCCTCCATGATTGAGCACTGCATTCTTGCTGCAATCATTTTAATTGTGCAATGGGACCTCTCAACGATCCAATTCTTAATGGTACATGGGTGCACTGAAATCGTACATGTACACCCCATGTCCATGCAAATTTGGCAAATCTCTGTCTGCAAAACGTAGCGCCATTATCAGCTCAATCAACAGCCCCCTTTTACAAACACCACTTCAAGCTGCTTGAAGATATTAGCAGAGTCTTGGCAGTGCAAAGGCTTCTAAATGGCAAAATGGCTGGGGCCACAGTCTATCAAAGTCAGGTATAGCTGCTGTCCAGTTGATGTGGTTGTCTTCATGCACCAATTGAAGCAAGCTCACATCTTCCGCAACGCCATTGCTCTCCATAACCACGCTGGTGGCTAAGGAACTTGCGTCTACCCACACTGTTACTTCTTGTCCACTGATGCACCAGTCACCTTTCACTGGGTCGTCCTGGGTTACTCTTGTGAAAATGTCTCTGATCATTTGGGCTAGAAGAGGGTCTTGCGCTTCATCATCTCATCCAGATGTCACAGTGTTTGTCCTTTGCTTCACAAATGCTGTGGTGACACGGAACCATCCACACACCAGGAAATGACCAGTCAACTTCCCGCACATAGAGAAGACAATTTGGCAGGTAAGTCTGTCGGAAACTGCTGGAAATTCACTTCCACGACGCCATCGCATTTTTCCTTTCTCCTCCCAGACACATAATCCCAACACGTGTGCACCTGTGCTTAGCCACTCTGGGACCTTACTTGCCAGGCCAAACTGCTCCAGATAATCCTTGACTAGGACTGCAGAACATACGCTCTTGTTTACAAAAATATCATCGATATAGGAAGAGGTAGCAATGTTGACGATCCCGTCCTGACTCAGGACGGTATTAACAATATCCTGCATTATCAAAGGGGCGACATTGAGCCTAAATCCTATGCGGGGGAGACAATATCTTTGTCCCTTGATCTCCACTATTTGGAATGGCCAAAGGGACTTGTCGACATGCACTTGCAGATAGGCACGGCGTAGATCTAGCACTGCAACATTTGGTCCTTGCTGTCGCCATTACCTTAATTTTTGTGAGCAAACATCCACATTGGCCGTGTATGTGTCAACATATTTGTTTAGCTCCTGATAGTCTATGATGGGCCGAACCTTCTGTTTGTTCTCCTGCTGAATGGCCAAGAGGGGAATTAGACCCTTTGGGGATCTGAGCTCTTCCTCCGGATATGGAAGCAACCAGCCATTGTCTATCCACATCAGTAGTTCTCATTCATATTCCTCTCGAATTTGAGCAGGGGCAGGATATTCCGCAAGTCTATTTCTTAAAGTGACTGGAGGCTGATCTCCAACCCATTTCCAGCATGCTGTCCACCTCTGAGTGATTTTTATCATACTCTGCATTGAAATCATGCTCAGTAATGTTTATGGCTGCACAATTTGGTCTGTCACATTGCGGAAATGTTACCTCACCAGTGCCAGTTACAGTTACTCCTCCTCCAGCTTGATTGCATCCAGCCCAAGCAACAAATCAAATCCTAGCAGGTCTCCACCCACAACCAGAACTTCTATAACAAAGGTGGGCTGCACACCAATACTAACATGTACCCCCCTGATTCCGCAGCATGTGAGTGTGCCTCCGCTGTGAGTTGCTTTCTTTGTCCGTGCCCAACAGCACAACTTACAGACTAGTGACTGCATACATCCTGTGTCCACCAGAGCTGTGCATGGTGTTCCATTGATGTGAAAAGTCACCACCGGTAGTGCGCCATTTACAAGATTTTGAGGAATGAGGTTGGCGCTGAATTCTCATCGCCTGAATTCTTATTTCCCTGGTAATATCGAGCAATGTGCCCAATACTGCTGACATCAATAACATGTAACGGTTCTTCAGGGCTTGGCACCAGCACCTCTGAATGTCTCATTCCCAGGAGACAATCGCTCACCCTGTGATTTGGTCCATCACATTTATAACACCTCGAGTGTGCATCCGTCTCTTTCAAAGTGCATTGCGCGTGGAAGGAACTAAAATACTCATTATAAATGAATATAAATTCCTCAAAGTTATATTTGATAGAAAACTGTCTTTTATCCATCATTTAAAACATCTGAAATCAAAATGCAACAAAGTGTTACACTATATCCCAATCACACATGACTTACACATTACTTTATACTCAAATAAGAACAACAACATCAATGTATAACATGTCAAACACCTTGCACTGTTAAACACTTTCTCATAGGATGTAAAGCTTTCTCTCACATCAACAAACACTTTTTTAATGTATATGATATGAAAGATCAATTTGAAAATATGAACATTGATGAAATTCTTTTTTTGAGAGAGAAACAAAAGTATATCAAAAAATATAAACATAAACCTGATCAATACCAAAGAAAGTAACCCTGCAATGTGATTCCTGACAATACTAACATATCATCAAGACTACAAAATGTAATTGTAGACATACACCGTACCTTATTTCCTAACCTCTTAGCATAAAATAACCTCAGACGGGTTGACAAGCCATTAAAATCCATTAGACAAATGAAAGTTTGCATGAGCAGGATGAAACACAAGGTCAATTTCTTTAGGTAGAGTTTCACAGATTTGAATTCAGAGTTTTCCTTCTGGACAATTGACATACCCCAAGTTAAAGAGTCAGTCTGTCCTACTATTTACCCATAGCTGGAATAATAGGATTCATAACTTTCCTAAGGGTATTAATGCTATGTGAAATGAAAACATCTCATCCAGGATTTAAACTCATGTCACTGTGTCCATTTCCAATGACAGTAGCCATTACACTATGAGTATGTCATAATAATAATAAGCATATATATCCATATAGATATCATCATCAAGTTGTGCTGATCACAGAATTCCTTGACACTTTTTCAATCATCCATTGCTCCTGGCAGGTTTTTGAGAAGGCACCCAGTGTCTGCACAGAGCTGATGTATGTCTTTGCTGGTCAGCCAACTCTGGTGTGTCCATCACCTATGAGTTTGTTTTTACTTCTACAATAGTACCCAGCATGTCTGGTTCATCTAACTTGGATGGCTCGTGAGATGGGAGGTAAGTGGCCATACATCAGCTGTTTTATTTGGTACTGCTTCCAGGATTTGTTCAAAACAGCATGTAGCATTCTAATTTTTTCTTCAAGCATACAACCATACAATAGTACTGACCCAGCCACAGTTTGTAAGAAATCTTGTTTTATTTTATCAGAAAGATCAAATTTCTATATGATGGACAACCTGTCAATACCAGTCCATGCCTTCCATATGTGTATGTTGACATTGTTTTCAGTAGATGAGATATTGTCGCCAAGGTATCTGAACTGTTTTACTTTCAGGGGCTTGCCACTTAAAGTAGAGATGGCTCCATCTCGTTTAAAACATATGAACTCTGTTTTATCTATGTTCCCATAGATACCAATGCTTGCTCCAAGCTATGCAGCAGGGATTTAGCTTGGGTAGGTGTATTTGCAAGAAGCACTAGATTATCTGCATAGTCTGCATCTGTCATAGTTTCAGCAGAATATCATCTGTTAAAAAAAAAATTTTTAAAAAAACCCCTGAAATCTGAATATGAGCACAGGTAAAAAATCATACATAATAGTTGTAATTCTAGCTAAAGTAAGAACATTAAGTTTATAATACCCAAACATTCACTCTGAATTGTCCAGCAGGACACATGGCGTAACGGTTATAGGCGTTGATTCCTTGAGCTTCTAAGAAGACAATCATCTGAAGGTTGCAGGTTCAATCCTCACGACAGGCAAGTAATATACAGGAATACTTAACACTTGTACCCGGTTATGGCAAACGGAATCAGAACAGGCGACCCCCGTGGTTTCAATAAAAGACATAGTTCCGTGAAGGTTCCCGAGTTCGACAAACACCTGAAGAAGGCCGGAGGACATATCGTCTGAAACGTTGTGGAAATAACAATAAAGATGAAGACAATAGTCCGAAAAACCTTAATGATAAAAATCATCTGTTTCTTTTTTTTTTTTATGTACTTGCACCTAAATGTATGCATTGGGATAGAGGAGTATATTGTGTCACATTGTCATGAAGGTATTTTATTTGCAAATTTGATGAGTCATTATTATGAGTCATATTAGTCAATTTGAATAAATAATATTATTGTATAGGTTGGCAACAAAATATTTTGAATTTTTATACAAGAGTGTATATAATTGACTCAACTCCACTTTAATTCCACCAACTCATTTTGATTCGTTTCTCCTTTTCCCTCTCTCACTTCATTTTTTTTCCTCTCCTGCTATATTCTTCTCTTACCCACAAAAAATCTTATTGAAGTATAGGAGTTTGGATGTCTTCATACTGTATCAGTTAAGTAACTATTTAATAATATTGCTAGTTTAAGCTCAGAGGTTCAGTCCTAACCTTGTTCCTCAAAAATTATATCCTTTGCATTACAAGTAGGATCAAGTTTGTTTTCTCCAATCAACACTTCAAATCTGTTCAACTCTGGTAGCCCTACTTAAACCATCTTACCCTAAACCTAATGTGTAAGTTCCCATGATGTAGTGGCTAATATGCAAGACTGTGACATTGTAGTAAGTGAGTTCAAACTCCAGTTTTGCTATTACATTCACTTTCAGACTAATACCCTTGGGAAAGGTAAGAACTCCCTTATCTCCCCAGCTATAGGTTAAATGATACCACTACTGTTCATCTACAAAGATGGCATTAAATAAACCACAAAGATTGATATGCCATTAGAACAAAGAAACAAACCAACTAAACCAAATAAAGTCACATGATCAAAATGACATTTATAAAAATAATCAAATTTAAATCAAGGCTTTTACACTCAGGATACTCAAAATATATGCAAGTAAATGTTCACCCAATTTATTTTTATTTGAAGAAATTGGTTGTTAGATTTTTGCCTTAGATTTCTTTGCTCAGGTGGAGGGATAGTCAATTTTATACTCCTCCATTTTCATAGTAAAAGGATAACATTACTATTAATTTTAACTCGTACTTTTCTTCAACATCTTAATTTTTGTTGCTTTTTAATAAGTAGTCTGAATACAGACTAGTTCACTTAAGGCTATTTATACACGACAAAGATACACAACTCAAAATCAAGGGAGATAACCTACAATGGAGATTATCCTTTTGTTGAAAAGTGTAACAGGAAACTGAACAAGAGACATTCAGCTATTCTATTTGTAACCTGCCTTCAAGTGGAGTGAGTTATTCTGAATGACAACTAATGTTCATGTTACAACTTGACAGTGATTCTTTCTAAAAGAAAAGTTAGTCTTATTCATTTATATAAAGTCAAAGAATTTCATAGAAATTTAAAATGAGTGGAATGAACAATTAAGTTGATACATAAGAAACTAATGACCCTCAAAAGAAATTCATAAGAAGAGGAAAAAAACATGAATAAGAGAGTGGCTTGTAAACACATTTTGTAGATAAAATTTTTAAATGAGCCTGAGCTCATTCTTTTGCACACTATTAAATGGTTTCAAGTATTTCTAACATAATTCTATTTTACTATTAATCATTGGTTTGAACATAGTTAAATGGTTTCAATGATTGGTTGGGTTTTATGGCCTATCAACCTTTATAGGTGATTTAATGCTAAATTCTGCTTATATATATATATATATATATATATATATATATATATATATATATAACCTTAGATTTCTAAAAGTGTATTTTGTAGATAACATTTTAGATAAGCAGGATCTCATCAGTTAGCATATGATTAAATGGTTTTAGTTCATCATATTTTTTGGTTGGTTGGTTGTTTTGTTTTATAGTGTATCAAGCCTTTTCAGGTTATTTAATGCTGGATTAAGTCATTTCAATAAAGGTTTATACACAGTTAAATGTCAAAACAGTTCTATTTCAAGCAATTCAGTTTAGCATAAGTACACAATTGGTTTTTTTTACACACAGTTAAATAGAAAAACAGCTAATTTTAAACAATTTAGTTTTGCATAATTACAGTTTAGTTCTAATTGACCCACAGATAGGACCCTATCAGGTGCTACTACTCTGGGTCAGAGTGGACCTGAGAGTGATAGCAATATTCCACAAAGCTCCAGATTTACTGAAGCCTCACCATCAGACTGTTTAGTGTCATATCCAGGACACTCATCGGAGGAGTTATACCCTTCTGCAGAGATGCAGTCAGCGTATTCTACAGCCCCAGCCGACTGGGCCCTAAATGGTTTCAAGTACTGCTATGTAACACTAACAATTTAATTTAACATCAGTATTTGTCTGCACATAATTAAATGGTAATCCATATATCATTTGTGAATGAATAGTTTGTTAGTAATTTTATTTTTAAATGTATTAGAACTAATTTGTTTGCACACAAATAGTTTCAGGCACTACCACTCTAATCCAGAGTGGACTGAGGAGCAATGGCAAAGAAGAGGTCCTCCACATTCCTCAGAACTCCAGGATTGGAGCCTCACCATCAGATGGCTTAGCATCATATCCAGGACACTCATTGATGGCGGGGTCTTACCCTTCTGCTAAGATGCATTCAGTGTATTCTACAGCCCCAGCCGACTGGGCTCACCCTTTTAGAATCAAGGTGAGAAATACAAGATTGAAAATGTCAGACCAATGTTTATTTCATCTGGTAGAGTGGGAACATAAAAAGGATTTGTCACAAAAGTGTCTCAGGAAAATTAGAGTTCATTAAGTTGTGGAAAACTGATGAAGATAGTATCACAATAATAGTTGATGGCTTAGGGTATCTTTCATCCAATGTGTCAGTTGAGATGGAAGTAGTGCATTATGAGAGTGGAAATTAATTATTTCATTTATTATATGAATACACACATAGATACACTACTATTTAATGCTGTGAAAATCATAATGTGTTTTTTTAAGTAAGAGTTTGCAATAGATAACAGTATCTGTTAATAAAAATCTGTATTGGCAGATGCAGGTTAACAACAGTCGCAACAATTGGAGGGATAAGAAAGTACCACATTTCAAGATATACTTATCTGAAAGATTTATTTTTTGCTTCAACAGATCTCACACAGGACACAAAATCCTTTTTTGAGGTAGGTGATTTTTTCCACTTTTGCCACAATAACAAAATATTTTTTCCCACTTGAATATAAAAATTGAAATGTGACTTAATGTCACCTTCACCTTCACATTTATTTAGTTTTTTTCTTCTTAACTTCAGTGACCATTACACAAATCTTGCTTTTTTATTGATTATCTCTAAAAACCAGTGGCAGTCTGTATCTGTCTTCTTTTCCAGTTACAATTACAACACATGAATTTAGCATCCAAGATTAAACTAAAAAATGAACGAACTAGATTAGATAATTACTTTCTAATGATCATCAACTGCACCTTAGCTCAATGGGTTTTGCCATGAAACCCTAAAAATCTACCAAAAAAGTGCAATGTTGGATTATTTTCCTAGAATCCATAAACACCTTCCTGTCTAAAAATAAATATCGAGATTGCATTCTGGGGAAAATGAATGTTCTAATTACTATAAAAAAACTAACTCCTGTAAGGTAAAGAACATCTTGCTGATATTGGATTTATTTTTTGGAGATACCGACCAAACATTTGTGAGTTAAATTAAAGTAAATCCTTTTCACAAGTTTATTCTCTGCATCAACATTCAATATAGGACATGCAATTTCTGGTTAAGTATTTGTACGATAATTTAAAAAAAAAATCAAATTAATACCTGTGTGGTGTGTAGAAGAATGTTATTCAGGGACATTCGATGAAGTGACAGCACCAGCTTATAAATATGCATATTTGCATGCACACACACATGTACTATGCAAATATTACCATACAGCACACATATAGAATAAATATAAGCAGTGGTTATCAGCACTCAGTCATCCAGTCTTCAAGTGGATACCATGCTGGGTGTACCACCTATGCTCCAGTCCAACCACGACTAACACTGCTGACTTCAGCCAACCAAAAATGGTGTTGCCGATAGGATTTGAAACTTTGGAAGACCCCACACTATTGCCAACAACAATGGGAGCTCTGTAGTGCTTACAAATAATACAGCAACTAATAGAACTACAAAGGGAGAACACTGACCTTAAGAAAGAAGGGATATGACAGGCCAAGCAGGAACAACTATGTAAGGAAGCCAGAAAGGCGCACAATAGCAATTGATTCTTCTGACAGAGACTGAGCCTTATTCATAGACATATGGGACTGATACAAGATGTGCCTGCTAATGGGCCCAACTGTAATCTGGAATGAGCTTAGAATGGCATGCAACCCAGAACTAAACAGGCTACTATATGACTTGCTGAACTCTGCTACAGAAGAGCAATTGTTACAGCACACAAGGCTTGTCACGGTCAGGGGACTACACAAGGAGGTCCATCAAAAAACTTTCACTCAATGAGATAGAAGGAGGGGGAGTCTACAATGCATTTCTTGGCTAGACAATGAAACCTAGCAAAATTTTGGGAATTCACTGTCACTTGCTCCAATGAACCAGACAGTGGTTGATGTATAGACTACTCTAGCAATATGGTGACTGGACAAATGGTGGCAGGACTCACCAATATGGAATACAAAGCAAAATATTGGTAAAGTTTCAACAAAAGTTTGACAGGCTAGTCAGCCAAGAAATTACTGACCAGTCAACCGCCCCATTTCAGTATTATGATGCACCATATCACAATGGCTAACATGCAGAAGTCAGATTGCAAGAAGCAGTCCTGAAAAGTTAGGACCTGACCAATCCTACAATATGCCAAGCCCTGCAGAGGATGTGGAAAGTATTCATATCCCAATGGATCAATGAACTGTAAGGACTGTCTGGCAGCTATGATGGCCTGTTTTAATAGTGGAATAATCAGGCACATTGAAATGTTGTGTCAAAAACCAAAAAGACATCTGCCAACAGGTCAGTAGCAAGCGTGATGATGGAAGAGTCCCATGTCCACAAACCAGAGTACACAGAGGGTCCCAGGAGAAGGACTGGCTGATCCAGGGAAAGTGAATCAGAAGGGTAAAGCCAACACCTGGGACACCCTTGCTCTACCAATGTCACCTACATCTGGAAGAGAACACCTGAGTTCTATTAGCAGCACTCCAATATCACTTAACCAAATGACCGACTATGAATGACTGGAGAGGGAGGAGACCCACCAATGGGAACTTGAGGTAGCTTGCTCATGAACACCACAGATGGAGAAGACAATGCATTAGTGGCCAGACTGCACAGCCAACAGGTGGGGAAAATGGAGCAAAGTAAATAACAAGCATAATAAAATGAAAACATTCATCAAGGAAGTTACAGAACACAAACATGAAAAGCTACTCAATAAGATGGAAACACTAAAGCAGAAGATCAATGAACCCAATGACTAGTTGAGGCTCTCAAAGGAAAACCTTGACACCAGGTTGAAGCAGACAACATAGAAAACATTCCACCCAATGTTGCTGGCAATGCAGTAAATGTGGGATTGAGTATGATATAGTACAAGAACTTGGTGTAGCAGCAGCAACTGATCGCAACTGCAGTTCTGTTGAAAACCACTATGAGAAGTTTTAACTTCATGTGGATTCACCGGCTGGAACATAGCTAAAAAAAGGGTACCTAATATTAGCTCATGCTTATCAATTTAGAGCCAGGTTCTACATCTTCAGGCTTAAACCTGGCTCTAAATTGATAAGCATGAGCTAATATTAGGTGCCCTTTTTTTCTAGTACAGCCATGTTCTGTCCTTTTTGTAGAATGAATTTCACTCTCTCTGGCTCTGCCTCCTTATTTCTTTGATACCAAACTTTCTCTTATGTGGCAAATGACATGGTTATTGGGGTTCTAATCTGTCTGCCCATTAATGCTGATGGGCTTTGCTTTCTATCCACATGAGGAACTGTCGAATAAATCAAGAGTAAATTAGGGATGTATGCCTCAATATTCTGGTTGAAAGGTGAAAATGCCTTTAAACCCATTTTTATAGTTTGGACCATCCTTTCCACTATGCCATTTGACTGAGGGTGGTATGGGGTGTTTTGTATGGTATACACCCTATTTTCCTTGACCACGACACTAAACTTTCATCGCAGAATTCCAGTGCGTTATCCATGACAATGGTCTTAGATACTCCATTTCTTGCAAATATTGTTCTCAATATTTGTCTTACAGTAGTAGCTTTCCTATCCATCACCTTTATTACTTCTGGCCAACCCGAGAAGGAATCTACTAAGATCAAGAATAAGCCAATATCTTGAATATGTACATGGTCCATATAGACCCTTGTCCATGGTGCCCTCTCTTTGGGAAACATATGCATTTTGGTTTGTTTAGATGTTTTGATCTCCATATATTTAGGGCATCTTCTTATGTGCTCCTCAACATCTTTATAATACCCCAGCCACCAAGCCTGTAATCTCAAGCTTCTTTGCGTCACAGCAACTCTGCCATGGATATCATCGTGCACACTTTTAATTATGTTCTTCCTTAAAATTTGGGGCAGAACTATTATGTCTGCACTAAATATAAAGCCCCTCTCTACCATTAATCTGTGTCATGCTTTTTTGAAAGGTCTCTCCACTATAGTACAGTTACTCCATACATTCTTCCTTATGCGCTCAAGTATTCCACTTGGAATTGGGTCTCGTTGGGTTTTGCTGTTGAATATTTTACGAGATAGTACGTCCGTCTTCATCCATTGTATAATTCTATCCTCCTAATTTTCATGTTCTTCTCCATTTTCACTATAAAATCTTAGCCTGGATAGTGTGTCCACATGTGGGATGGTGTTTCCCTTAACATATATAATGTCAAAATCAAAATCAAATTCCATGACTTTGATAGCCCACCTTAAAATTCTTGATGTTACTCCGGGCAACTCCTTCCTCAGATTGATTAAGAATTCCAGGGGTTTGTGGTCTGATTTTAAGAGGAACTTTTTGCCCAATTATGTGCTCTCTCCATACTCCAAACTATGGCTAATGCTTCTTGTTCAATGTTAGAATAATTGCATTCTGCCAATCAGAGCTTTCTGGACAGATACATCAATGGATGACTCTCTTGAGATACAACAGCTGCTATGCCACGTTCACTTGTGTCAGTTGTTAAGGTAACCTCTTTATTAGGGTAAAAAAAATTTTTATTACTGGATTAATTGTTGAGGGCTTCTTTAATGCTTCGAAAGTCTTATTTTGCTTCTGCATCCACGTAAATTCTACATTTTTTTATGCGTTTCAGCAAATGGTTCAATAAGCTCAATTTATCTAGGAAGACATCTGCTGTAGAAATTGATTAATCTCGAGAAGAATTCCAGTTCTTTCTTGTTCATGGGCTTTTCCTATTTCACAATTTTATTGGTTAGTCTTTCGTCAGGAGATATTCCTTTTCTAGATATTTGATACCCTAGATAAGATATTTTTTCACAGTCTAATTTGTCTCTATTTATTGTCATACCTGCCTGTTTTAATCTCCTTAGGACTTCTTCTGTTTTACTCTTTAATTCCTCTCTGGTGTGGGCCCCCGAGGCATATATTGTCTTGATATATTGTTATGTTGTCTACTTTTCCTAATAAGATTTTTCTTGACGACTCTTTAAAAAACATGACTAGCAGTTTTAATTCCAAATGACAAGTGAGACCATTTCAATAATCCGAAGGGCGTGTTCAGTGAGCTAATTTCTTTAAACTTGTCATCTATTTTGATTTGGTTGTAAATCGATTTTCGCAAAGCGTTTCATATTTGTGAGTTTGTGACTGGTGGTTACGATACTCAGTAAGGGAAACAAATCCAAACATATCTGGTGGTTGATGCCAATTTTTTAATCACCACATATTCTAATATCCCCATTGATCTTTTTAATGGAAACTATTGGTGATGCCCAATCATTTCCCCCATGAGTGACCTTTTTCAAAATACCTTGCTGAATCATTTTTTAGCTTTGATATTACAATAGGTAAAATGTGTATGGGTAATTATCTTGCTTGGATATATCTAGGATGGTAGTTCTCTTTCAAGTGAATGTTTGCTTTATAACCCTTAAGTAATCCTATTCCTTCTTCTTCTGACTGCATAGAATTAACTAATTTTGATGTGTCAACTTTTAATATACCTATACCTAGCAGTCCATGGTCTTTAGTACATGCCACTACTGTAGTAGGTATAATCTCAAAGCAATTCTTAGTTTCAAACGTACCTTCGAAGGTGCTTAATGTTTTGATAATAGTACCATGGAATTGTTTAAAAGTTGGGTTGTGCATACCTTCTATCAAGCATAGCATGATCAATTCATCTGCTGTGGTCATTTCACCAGTGCCAAGTCTTTCAAATTCACAATACCTAGCTCTTTCTTTCAATTGGTGTACAAATTGAGGTGATGTCTTGTTTCCAGAAACTTCATTCTTTCCGCGATGACTAACCTTTTCTTTGGTCTGATATTCCTTTTTATTAATTTACCAATAATAATATTATCTTGAATCCTTTTTTTATTGAATGGGGTCAGAAAATATTCTTCAATTACTAATCCAATACAAATTTTCAAACCCCATTCAATAAAAAAAGGATTCAAGATAATTTCATTGTTGGTAAATTTATTGTATCATTAATTGCTATCATAATATAGACATTCCCCAGCCCAAACCCTTTAGCTCTTTTCATTAAATTCTTAAAATAATGGTTAAATTCTGAATTTAGTCATGATAAATTTACCATACAATCAATTTACCAGACACAAAATAGAGTTTAGATACCAGATTTTTATTTATCGGTGAGATTTCAACAAAACCTTCAACATATACAGCAAACTTCTTTCTTATATAAGATTCTCTTGTGTAAAAAGAGTAAAGAATTAAAAAATATTATGAAATTCATACAAAAAGGGAAAAAGACAAAGAAAGAAACAGAAAAAAAAATTAAAATTATGATTTCTTTTTTTATCCTTTCCTCATTTCTTAAAAATCAAGGGTCAAATAAAATGAAAGAAAATGTGAAAATATTAAAATAAAAATGAAGAAAATGCACATAATGTCTTCACAATAAAATATCTATAATTGTCTTTAAGATAACAGATGTCAACCTAAAACTTTCCTATGAAATAATACTTTGTAATTCTACCTAACACTTAGAAATTATTTTTTCAGAGTTCATATTTTCAAAGTTTATGAATGTGATGAGCAGTACATTTTGAAGTAAATTCAACAAATGTCTCAATCAAATCCTCATATGGCCCATCAGTAGGGCTTAGAATACACTGACTGTATTCCCAACAGAGGGGTAAGACCTCTTTAAAAAGGATATGACACTGCACTGGATGGTGAAGCTATAGTTCTGGAGATCTGGGGTGTATGGAGTATTCCTTCATTGACATTACTCCAAGGTCCACTCTGATCCGATGAAATAGTACCAGTTAGGATCCCATCTACAGGTCAACTAGGTCTTTCTGAAAATTACTTATGTTCAATAGAACAGTGTGCAAAAAAAAAAATTAAATTAAGAAACAACTACACAAAAAATATAAATATGAATGTATAATGAATCCCTAAACTGTAAACATATAATAACCCTCAACTGGTTGACATGCTGTTAAAATCAATCAATCAAATTCTCAAGACCTTTTTAGCCAGCCTTTTCAAAATTTAAAAAAAATCAATCAATCAAACAAACAAGCAAAAAATAAAAAGAACAAGTTCCTGTGGTATAATAGCTCAAGTGCTGGACTGTGGCCTCAAAGTGATTTCAAACTCCAGTCATGATATTACATTCACTTTCAGACTAATAACCTTGGAAAAGATATGAATCCCCTTATCCCCACCCACTAGCTACAGGTTAAATATTATCACTGCAGTTCATCTACAAAGATGGTTTTGACATTAAATAACCCATGAAGGTTGATATGCCATTAAACAAAGAAACCAAACCAAACCTAAAAAATAAAAAAAAACACACTGCTAGAGTTGAGATACCAGGTCAATAATTCAAAACTGAAACTATGAATTCTATAAAATACATTGAATAAGTAAATGTGTTACAATTAGAGAGCAAATGATGACAAATAAACTAAAGTTTAATCATGGCAAATAGAAATAAAAAGAATATTTACAATCAGCTTTTTTTTATATTAGAGTCACTGGAAGAAAAAGCAATGAATGAAAAATATTATCTTTAGTAGAATCTCATGAATTTTAATAGACATTTAAAAAGAATTGTTCTACTGTGAAAGTTGCTAATGAAATTGTCACTAGTGGAAATAATTTGATGGATAAAATAACTAGCCATAGTCTTTCCAATTTTCATTGAACAAAAAAAATTCAATTCAAGTTTATTCAGCAAAGCTGAGAGGATAACAGCTTAAGAAATGTCAGTATTCATATTTATGTTTGGAAACTAATTGCAAGCTGGAGACTGCTTATATAAGGATAAAAATAAAAAGGAAGGCAAAGATATTTTGTTTTTGTGTATGGGAAGGGTCCCATCTAAGATGATATGAATACTCATTTGTAGCTAAGCAGAAATGATTCGTCAGTTTGAATTCCTTGTGATTAAAATGGTACCTTTTGTTACTCGGGTGAGTCAAAATTGTTACAATATTTTAGTATGTGCTAGTTTGCAGTGCATATATTATGTGACTGAAGCAGTTCAAGCTGTGACAAGTACCCATTCTGGTTGGTAGTATCATAATAGATGGTGAACTGACAGAATGAGCATTGCTTCACTATGTATGTGATTTGAAAGCAGTACAGATGAACATGCAATGAAGTCTAATTTAGGAACTTATACTTTATGCCACAGAAGCAATGAAAAGTCCTTCTTATGCTAAAGATGACGGTGCATTTGATTCCAGTACAGCAACCAGAAGGTTAAAGAGATTTTGCTAAGGTTGCAAGATCTCCAATGATCATGCAATGTAGGTAGGCCAAAATCCATGGATTCCAAGGCCATACTCGAATCCATAGTGGCAAATACGGGAAGTAGCACTCAGAGAGTATGAGGCAGACTCAGCATCTTACAGTCCTATTTGGTTTGTCACTTTCAAAACCTTGGCAAAAGCATCTGGACTTGCCAAATTGTGCATCACATTACCAAAACATTTCAAAACTTTTGACTCAACAAGTAATTTGATGGGTGAAATAACTAGCCACAGTCTTTTCAATTATAACACTTAAAAAAAAAAGGGGGGTACTATCTCAGGTAATATAAATACACATTTTCAGCTAAGTGGGAATAATCTTTCAGTTTAAATTCCTTGTGATTAGCCCTTTCATAGACAGATAACTTTTTTAGTCTTTGTAGAGTAGACAAATTATTTTCAGAAAATTTACAAAATAGAGAATATGTTCAAACAAATCAATTAATCATATATAAAAAATGAATAAAACATAATTTGATCAGCAGTTGTCTATATCATATGATGTAATGACATGCAAATCAAAGGAATTCTGCAACAATTCTACTGTAATGCATTTAATGGGCTTCCTACCATCATGTTGCCAACCATAGTGGGTACCTTTCCCAATTTAACTGTGCTTTGGTCATGTGATATATGTGCTGCAAACTAGCATGTACCAAAAGTTTTTTGCAGTGCTTTAATTAAATTGAAAATAGGAGAGAGTCCCAATTTACAAGTAAAAATTAGAGAAGTTTTTAATATGATTATTTCAAAATAAATCAAGTTGAAGCAACACATTTTTATATAAACCTTTTTGTTTTTATCTTTGACAATCATGTTATGAGGCATTATATTGGTAAAAATGAAAAGTCTAATATTTATATCCATTTTATGAATAAAATCTATTTACCTTCAGTGTATAAATCTACCTGGAATAATGATGACAATCTTTGTAGTGATCATTTCAATGATTTGTTTCATTTGGTTGATTGAATGATTGATTTTAATGTCTCTGGTTATTTTATGCTTAGAGGCTAGAGAAATGTTCATTGTACAATCATATTTACAACTTTTGTGTAGTTGTTTCTTAAATTGTTTTTTATGCACACAGTCCTTTCAAATATGGGGGAGTCCTTATGGTGTAGAGGCTAACATGCTGACTGTGACATTGTAGTTAGGAAGTTTGAACTCCAGTTGCACTATTATGTTCACTTTTGGACTAATACTTTTGGGGAAAAGTATGAAACCTCTTAACCCTTCAGCTATGAGTTAAATAGTATAACTACTGTTCTACATGGCTGGTTTTGGCAGTAGATAACTCACAAATGTTGATGTGCCATTAAACAAAGAAACCATACTTATCAAATACAAAAATTATTAAACAGATTTATTTATTTAGGATTAATGGCAATGAAAAGGTACTCTACACTTCACAGATCTCCAAAATTGAAGCCTCACCATCAGCAACAGTTTGATATTATATTCAGGACACCACTTTTTGCGGGGGTTTTACTCTTCAGCAGGAAATACAGTCAGGGTACTCTAAGCCCTGCTTACAGGGTGAAATTGTTTCACTTGGGTTGGGTTAGCTTTGCAAATTTAATTTCTTTTTCTGCTCAAGACTTAGAGGGAGAGAGAGAGAGAAAGACATTCCTCATATGCACAACAAGAGAAAACTTATCAAATTCTTAACCAACTTTAATGTGATACACAACTCCATGAAATTTGACCTTGAAAAATTAACACAAATTTTTAGATACTTTAAAATATACTGACAATAGAAAACCAGATAAACAAAGCCCTCACAAACTCTGGGCAGAATAGCCAAACACTAAAAACAAAAGCTAATTTTTTCCAAGCACGTCAGAACAATATATGCTGCAAACACCTAAAATTTATCAACTCATTCACAAGCTTCACAACTAAGAAAATTTTTCAAAATTATCATAGGTCTAATTGCAGAAACAAAACCTGATTTATTTACTAAATTGTAAACAATACCTAAACAATACATTGGAAAAACAGAATGGACATTTTATTTCAGATCAAATCTATAGATTATAATAAATTATTGCCTATATAACTTTTCTGCTCAAAAAATCATGAATTTAACAGAAATACAAAATTTACCACTATAGAAAAAATTGGAAAAAAATGCATTGGTAATAGAAGCAGACATAAATGGATCTCCAAACACTGATTCCAAATGGCTTTAACATTAAACTAAACCTTCTTCAAAATACTGCTTTGTAATAGAATAGACAAATGAATTGGCACAAACATCCAAATAAACAAATGCCCAAGTCAAATAGATAACTAAAATAATTACAGCTAATATGAACCATGTCCCATCCACACTTAACAAATGACTCATGTGAAGACCTGTGTCAGATGATCATGATATGCAGAGATCATAAAATGGTCAGTTCAAAACAGACACTGAAAAATAATTCTCATTCAATAAATAGAAATGCTATGTTACAGGTTAATTTTTTGTAGCATAAAAAAACTTCACAAAAACATTTCTCCTCACAATGACCTAAGGTTGAAACTAGTTAAGAATAATTATAGACTAAGTAATTACCAAGAAATATTCCTGCTTGTCTAATCAGTTTTGTTAATCATGTACATATGGGATGGAGTAGAAAGGGCTCCAGTCTAATGACAAAGCTGTGGTCAAGGCAACCCTTCAAGAAGAAGCTCCATCATCAAACCTCAGTGACTCGAAGGTATCTTTTGATGGGAAAAGTCTCAGAGAAGGAAATGTGTGTTGAAGCCTGAGTTATCAAACCTGCTAGTTGAAAATACATAGTCATGTTCCTTGTTTTGTAGTAGTAATAGTAGTTTTATTAAAGAAAGTGATGGGGTCGCAAATGTTCTGTAGTTGATATGAAGTTGTAAAGAAAACATTGGTACCAGAAAACTATTTTCTTTCATGCAACAGTGATAATCATTGTTCAACTTACATTGAAGCACACTTATAAGGTGAAGAATTCAACACTGAATGGATGCAAGATTTACAAATATGGAAACTTCCACTCTATCTACCAAAAGAAAAACAGGGACTGGGGATATTTTTGTCATTACCACAGAACATACATGAGTGTGTTAGTCATTTGTCAATAGCGGATATTGGCAGAGCAGAAGGATTAAAATTAATTACAAACAAATTGGATGAAATATATTTATGAGATATGAACACCAGCATATACATGGCTTTCAAGGAATTCTACTCCTACAAAAGAGATATTGGTGTAAATATAAATGACTTTCTGGTGTATTACGAATTTTTGTATTGGAAATTTCAAAAATTTAGTATGACACTCCCCGACAGGGTGCAGAATTTTTTGTGCCAAATGCAGGGAACTTGTCTGAGCAAAATGAAAAATTAGCAAGGACCATGTGTGCAATTCTCAACAACACAACAATAAAAGAGATATTAAAAAAGTATTTTCTGTGTAAAGAGTCGGTTGGTCAACTTGACACCCCCAAAGTGAGTGGAGGTCAGCAGCTGCGGAAACTGTGATTGGTAGCTGGCTTGTCTATGCAAATGCGTGGTATTTTGCATAGGTAAGTTACCAAGCTCTATGTAAAGAGCTGGGATGAGAGAAGGAGACAGACATTTTGAGGGGTGTAGACTATGCGTCTAACTACGGCAGTAGGAAAGAGACGGGATTTTTCTTGTTTTGTGACACATTTCAACGCAAGCTATTTTGGTAAACCTCAGATGATGACTTACGCTTTTCCTGAATCCAGCAGCAATGGCAAGGAGGCCTTTCAACCTGCAATTGATTCCTGAGTTTGGAGGGGCTGCATCAGATGAACCAATTATAGAATAGCTCGAACAAATAGAGATGATCTGTGAGCTAGCAGCTGAAGAAAGGGTCGAGTGCATTCTACCCTCAAGGTTGACAGGTGGGGCTCTCGCTGTGTATCAGCAACTCAGCAGAGAGCTGATATTGAAGAAATCAAGTACACCCTTACCACTTCATTCGCTGTAGATGCATTCATGGCATTTGAACAGTTTTCAATGCAGTGACTTTATGATGGAGAGACAGTCGATGAATTCTTGGCAGCACTCGCCAGGTTGGAGAAAGACCACCTGAAAAATGGATAGCCTACATATTTGTTGCTGGGTTGCCACAACATGTTAGGCAGCAGCTTCAGGCATTGGCATAAATGGACACTTTGACATTAGATAAACTCTGTGCGAGAGCTTGAGCCATCCTGGTTGAGGACCATAGACCTGTAAATCAAATTGTCGCAGCAGCCCAGCGACTACGTGCAGATGCCATGGAGGTGACTGTTGACCAGAATGGGAGAAACTCTGTATACTGTCCGTGCACCAACCCCAACTACCTAGATAATCAAAGTGCCCAGGAAACGACTTAGGGGAAAAGATGCCAGCACCAGTCTCCTCCCCAGGCAAGTGAACATTGAGGTGCTACCCATGATTAAACTGCTCATTTATGGCTGGATATGCACTGCCCTTGTAGACTATGGGTGTTCGAAAACGTTAATGTGCAAGTTGGCGAGTCATTCATGGAGACTTAGAGAGGCAAAGGTTATAACTGCCGATGTAAAAACCCTTACCAGCCTGGGTGTTGGCACAGTGGACATGAAAATCGACAACATACACCCAGTAACTGTGGAGGTATTGATTGTACACCAAACCTTGTTAGGGCTCAACCTCCTGCTAGGAGTCGATGTGATTGTGAAGCTGGGAAGAGTCCATATAAGCGGCTCAGGTGAGGTGAGCTTTGCAGCTGAGAACATGCCCCACAGAACCTCCATTGCAATAAACGAACCTGACTTCAGTGCAACTTTCGACCAGTGCAGGCACATATGGACCACAACGTGGAAGTGGGCGGGTGGAAATGCCTGCGCCACAGAAAAATAAAATAGCAGAGTATCGGGTTCCAGAGCACATCAGGAGTGGATGCGAAAATGAATTGCAGCTCTGGATAGAGAACAGCTGGCTTGGGCCATACCCCAAGCAGGAGCTGGGGCCGCCTCGAGAACTGATTCCTTTGATAGCAATAGTGCAAGAGAATAAGGAGAAAGTGAGACCAGTCATGAACTATAGAGAACTGAATAACTTTGTAGACATGTATACGGCATATGTGGACGTTTGAGCCCAGAAATTGCAGGAATGGTGACAGCAAGGGAGCAACATTGGCACTCTTGATTTGAGAAGGGCCTAACTCCAAGTCCACCAATCATATGTAGGCCATTTCAGAGTGTTATGATAAAAAGGCGGAGATATTGCCTCACTCAACTGGAATTCAGTCTTAATGTGGCCCGAAAGATCATGTCAGCGATTATGAATATGGTCAATATTGCAGGATGAGGAAATTTGAAGGGCAACGTCATCCTACATTGACGATGTCAATGAAAACGTGGCCTGTTCAAAGAGGGTTAAGGAACATCTAGAATGCTTTGGCTTGGTGTGCAAAGCTCCAAAGCTGCTCCAGGATGGGGTGAATATACTTGGACTACACGTCCGAGGTGATGGAGAAAAACTTTGCTGGAGGTGAGGAAGTGATGTCCCAGAAGTCCCGCCAGTGATCACTTGTCAGAACATCTTTTCCATGTGTGGGAAGCTAGTAAGCCATTTTCCCATATATGGCTGGCTCAGAATGGTGGCAGCAGCCATAAAATGTTGTGTGACTTCTGTTATGTCAGGATGGGACAACAAGGTCCACAACATTACCTTGAGATGCATGATAACTGAAACTGTGGAGAAAGTGATGCTAGACGATCCCATGCAAGGTGACTAGTGCGGTAATGGGAACAATCTCACTGTTTGGGTGGATGCCAGCTCACATTTTTTGAATGATAATGGGAGAGATTTAACAATGAAGGATACCAACAGATGAATGAAAAAGCGAATATTGAAACATGCACTATAGCTGCACAAAGTTCATTCAGCAATGGTACTGTAGAACACTACAATCAGATAGTAGCTGAAGCAATGGAAAAGACATTAGAGGATGAGAAATATGAACCAGAAATAGCATTGGCTTGAGCTGTTAGTGCCAAAAATGCTCTTCAAAATCATTTGGGTCTGAATGAAATTGTGTTTGGCTTTAATATGAACACACCCTCAAGTTTTGACAGATCAATTACCTGCATTAGGAACTGCAAGAACCTGTGAGATGGTAAGAACAAATTTAAATGCCTTACATGCAGCAAGAAATAGCTTCATAGAAGCTGAATAAAGTGAAATAATTCAGAGAGCACTGAGATCTAATGTAAGGACTTATGCAGATGAAGAATTTGTGACAGGTGACACCGTCTATTATAGAAGACAAAACTGTACGGGATGGCATGGCCCTGATAAAGTATTGGGTAAGGAAGATCAGTGTGTACTGATCAGACATGGTGGAGTATTTTACAGAATGAATCTATGTCACTTAATGAAGGCAAACAAAGAATTTGGAAGTCCAAGGAATGAAGGAAACAAAGAATTGGAAGATGAAGAACAGCATAATGTCTTCATATCAACAGGGAGGAATTGAAAGACAACAGTAAAAAACCAAGTAGAGACAAAGTTGTAGAATATAAAATAAAAAGTGATGAGAGGAAAACAGGAAAGTTTATGAGTGCAAAGCCTGGAAAATATAGTCATTGGTTGAATATAGAACCAGAAGCAGAAAATGAAATTCCAATCTGTATGAATTGAGATCATGTTGATCAGTGGAGAGACCTACCTCAAGTAAAAGAGAAAAGTAGTGATCAAGAATGTGTAGTTTTGTTCACATCAGAACAAGAACAAGCAAAAGAGGTGATTGATGCATATTAACAAGATGGGTTATAATAGAGAAATTCAAAGATAAAAGGTAGATAATGAAGGCTCGTTTTGTTGCAAATGGTTATGAAGAGGATTCACGTAACCTAAAAACTGGTTCTCCAACATGCAGCCATGAAGCTATGCATATTGTAATGTTAACAGCCTCATTTATGAAATGGTGCATAGAGAGTCTGGATTTCACCTCAGCATTTCTGTAGGACAATAAGCTGGAGAAAGATATTTCTTAGACCACCATCTGACATATACCCAGAGTCACAGGTAGGGAAATTGAAAAAATACATTGATGGATTAAATGATGCATTGCACTCAAGGTACAAAAGACTTAATCATGAATTAATTAACCTAAAGGGAATAGTAAGTGCATATGACAATGCACTGTTTATTTGGCATGATGCAACTGGTAACTTGATGGGTATTCTGGCAATGCATATAGATGACTTTGTATTTGGAGAAAAAGATTTGTTTCAGAAAAATGTGATTGCAGAAAAAAATATTCAAAGTTTAAAAGTATGAAAGTGGAACATTTAAATTTTGGGGATTAAGTGTGAGGCAAACAAAAGATGGCATTACTATTGACCAAAATCTATATATTTCATCTATATCCCCAATTGGTAAAAAGAAAGGAAGGTCTTTGAGAAAAAATGATGAACTGAGCCAAAAGAAGAAGACAGAATAAAAATGACAGGTCAAATGATGAGGGTATTCACTCAGATACAACCTGATGTAGCATTTGATGTGGGTCAGATGAGTAATACTGGAAAGTTTCCAAAAGTGAAATTACTCTTCGAGGCAAGGACAGGTTCCATAACCTTTCTTCAGCTGGAAAGACCTTCAAATTTGAATATTGCTTGCTATGCAACCAATGCTAGCTTGGAAGATGGATCTTCACAAGGTGGGTTTATCCTTTTTGTTTGTGGCACAACATAAAGAATGCCTCTGATATGTTGGTCATCAAAAAAACTTGACCCAGTAACAAAAAAGTCCATTAGTCTCAGAGACTCTTGCACTGCATGAAGCAGCTGATACTGGAGTATTAATAATTGCCATATTGCAAGAGACCTTCAGACTACTCAGGCTGCCTGAAGTCCTTTGTAAAACAAACAATGTTTCTCTGGTAGAGACCTTAAACTCATCAAATCTGGTAAGTGACTGACTTCTGAAAATTTATGTGGCTAGAGTGAAAGAAATGATGGCAAAGAAAGAGATCCAAACTGATCAAAGGGGAAAAACAGGTTGCAGATTGCCTGACAAAGTGGGTTAGTTGGTTGATTGGGTTTAATGGCATATCAACCTCTATAGGTTATTTAATGCCAAAGCCTGTTTACACATATGTATGATTTGCAGACACATAATTTAATCATACCATACTAAAACTATATAACTCATTTACTTGCATACGAGTAAGTATTTGCAAGTATTTCTATGTGACATTAGGTTATTTAGTGATGATAGTGTTTTTTTGTTTTTGTTTCTCACTACTATTTCTACCAACACAAGCATAAATCTATTCAGCAATAATTTTCTTTCTGTTGATTATTTTGTTGTGTTTTCGGGATTGTGACCAAATCTATATTTTCTGGTACAACCTGGTCTCTTTCAAGAACGACAAGACATTATCCATGTGGACGTTCTCAAATAAGTCCTTCATGGAATTTGCGTGGAAATAGTGCTTTCTGGTGTCATTAAAAACTTTACACTCAAGGAGAACGTGTTTGATTGTGCAGGGTGTTTGGCATGTCGAGCACTGGGGTTGCTGTTCTTGCTTGAGTATAAAAGAGTGCGTAAGTCTGCTGTGACCAATACGTAATCGCGTTATTGTTACTTGCTCTTTTCGCGATTTTCGAAAGGCTAGGTGCCATTCTCCCAAAAAGGGTTTATTGCTGGTATTTCTATTCCAGCATTGTTGCCATTTTTTATGGAGGAAATTATTTATTTTCGGTTTCAGATCGGTGTATGGGATGTTGTACTTTTCAGGGGTCAAATCTAAAGCCGATTTTTCTGCCATGTCTGCTCTATGATTTCCTCTCACCCCAATGTGGCTTGGAAGCCAACAAAAAACGATTTCTTTGTTTAATGTTGAGTGTAGTCTGCGAAGTAGTTTAATAATAAGTGGGTGCTTGGGTTTTTTGTTGTTTAATGATAATAGGACAGAGAGCGAGTCTGAGAATATGATGAATTTTTTGTGTTTTTCTTTCGAGATAATGTCGAGAGCCAAGTCTATTGCACAGGCCTCAGCTGTGAAAATAGAACTATACATTGGCAGAGCTTTTGTTTTTATTATTTTGTTTAAGACTGCTGCACATGCTGTTTTAATGTGGTCTTTGGATCCATCTGTATAGATACATAGATAGTCGGGATACTGTTGGAGGATATTTTGATGTTTTTCTTGGTAGGTGAAGGGATGTGTCTTTGTTTTATGGAGTTGATTCAGTTGAAGGTTAACTTTTGGATTTTTAATGATCCAAGGTGGTATTTGTGGCAAGGTGCTTTTATGGATATTATCTAGAGGAATGTTGGCTTCTTTGAGAATAGGCTCCATACGGAGGCCAAATGGTCTAATTGATTTTTCTTTTTGGTCGAAATATTGTCTGTATTTTGGATCAAAGGTTCAGTCATATGCTGGATTAGAGGGAGAAGATTTAAGTTTGGTGTTATATTGGAGGGCTAATTTTTCACTTCTGATCTGTAGAGGTGCTTCGTGAGCTTCGGTGTATAAGCTGTCAATTGGAGAAGTTCTAAATGCTCCTAATACCAGTCTTAAGCTTCCATGGTGAATAAGGTCAAGTTGTTTCAGATATGATTTCCTGGCAGATCTATATACGAAAATGCCATAGTCGAGTTGAGAGCGGAGAAGAGTTCTATATAACTTAATTAGAGTTTGACGGTCAGCTCCCCACTCTGTGTGGGCAACGACTCGCAGAAGTTGTTGGGCACGGGTTGATTTGATTTTTAGGTATTTTATGTGTGGGATGAATGAAAGTTTTTTATCAAATATTATGCCGAGGAATTTGTATTCGTTAACGACTGGTATTTCTGAGTCATCAATTTTTAGGAGAGGGTCATTGTGCATTTTCCTTAGAGAGCAAAAATGCACGCATTTAGTTTTTGACTTGGAGAACTTGAATCCATTTTCTCTTGCCCATTTATTTACTTTGTTTAAGTTTAGTTGAAGTTGTCGCTCTAGTATGTTCATATGAGTGGCCCGATAGCATATGACGAAGTCGTCGACGTAGAGAGCACAGTCGATTGAGGGGGTTAGACATTTTACAATGTTATTGATTTTTTATGGAGAAGAGAGTAACGGAGAGGATGCTGCCTTGCAGAACACCCTCCTCTTGATGTTGTGAGTTTGAAAGGGTGGATCCCACGCGTACCCTAAATGTTCTTTCGAAGAGAAAGTTTTTTATGAACATCGGCAGTCTTCCTCTTAAGCCTAGATTATCAAGGTCCCGCAAAATACCATACTTCCACGTAGTGTCATAAGCCTTCTCTAAGTCAAAAAATACTGCCGTCAGATTTTGTTTTCTTATGAAGGCTTCTCTGATGAAGGTTTCTAGTCGTATCAAATGATCTATGGTTCCTCTTCATTTCCGGAATCCTGTTTGCATATTTGTTATTAGACCATTTGTCTCGAGATACCACGTCAGTCTACTATTTATCATCCGCTCCATCGTCTTACAAAGGCAGCTAGTCAATATGATGGGTCAATAATTCTGCAGGTTCGATGTATCTTTGCCTGATTTGGGGATCGGGACAATTATTGATTGTCTCCATGTTTCTGGGAAAGTACCGTTCACCCAAATATTATTATGTAACTTTAGTAGGCATTTGACCGATTCATCTGGTAGCTGTTTGAGGAACTCGTTGTGTACTTCATCAGGACCGACAGCTGAGTGGTTGGATTTTTTTATGGAGTCCACTAGTTCAGTTAGGGTAAATGGCTTATTGTATTCTTCGGAGTTATTTGAAGAGAACTTTATTTTTTCTTTTCAAGGGTGGGTTTGATTTTATAGAACTCTTGTTTTGAATTGGCTGGAGGAGTTTTTAGAAAATGTTTCTGCAAGAAGATCTGCTATGGCCTTTTTACCTGTTATTTTGTGGTTTGTTACGGAGAGGTGTTTTAGTGGAGTTGATTGTTTTTTACCGGCTATTTTTCGAATCATGAGCCAAACCATTTTGATGTTAGAAGAGGTATTTAGCTTGTTCACGTAATTTTGCCAGAATTTTTTCTTGGCTTCTCTGATGATTTTATGGGTGTTAGCTCGATGGAATTTAAAAGAGATTAAATTGGAGGTTGTGGGTTCAGTGTTGAATTTCCGCAAAGCTGCTCGTCGTAGGCGAATAGCCAGTTTACATTCTTTGCTGAATCAAGGTCTGTCTCGTTTATGAATTGTTGGGTTGTGTGGAATGCATGTTTTAGCTATATTTATAAATTTTTTGGAGAATTTGGGAATCGTTTCGGTATTGTTTACTATGAGGTGTTTCTGACATTGACAGTGAAATTCTTCCCAGTTAGCTTTATTCAACCTCCATCGGGGAAGGTTGTCGTCTTGAGGGTGCAAACTCTCGAGTACAATTGGGAAATGGTCGCTCCCGCATGTGTCCTCATACACCCTCCAGGTGAAATCAAGGAACAATGAAGTGTCGCAGAGGGTTAAATCAATGGCTGAGTAGGTAGCAGATGATGGATCCAGATGTGTTGGTGATTTTTTGTTGAATAGGCAGAGATTATTATTGTTAATGATATTTTCAAGAGTTTGGGCTTTGTGGTTTGTGCTTCTACAGCCCCACATGGTGTTATGGCTGTTAAAATCGCCAAGTAGAATAAAAGGTGTGGGTAGTTGCTGTAATATGTTGTTGATTTCACTTTCATTTATGGCATCGTGGGGCGGAATATATAGAGAGCAGATATTAATTGTTCTGTGTAAAGTCATTTTGACAGCTATTGCTTGGAGTTGAGTGTTGAGGTGGATTTTGCTTTGAGGCATGTCGTTCCTAATAAGGATTGAGACACCACCTGAAGTTCTATGACCGGTATTGTTGATGAAATTGTAACTTTGGTGTTTTTTTTATTGAGATATCATTATTGGTTTTCAGAAATGTTTCTTGAAGGCAGACAATGGCAGGTTGTTGTTGAGTCATCAATAAGAGCAGTTCGCTCCTATTGGCTTTGATTCCGCGGCAGTTCCACTGGATTATTTTGTGGTTCATTGTTAGGCCTTAGATCTGGACTGTTTGATCATTTATTTTTATGGCCTTTATGTTTATGTACTTGGGGGCTGTTTTCTGTTTCCATCTTTTCTAAAATTTTTAATTTGTTACTTGCGTCAACATTTTCATTTAGTTTTGGATTCATTTTTGGCTTATCTTTTTGTAGTTTCTTGTTTGGAGAGGTATCTGTAGAATTGGGTGGTCTTATTGGGGATCTCCTATCTTTTGGTCTTGTTTTAGAAGGGGATTTCTCTCTGACACATTTAGTTGGTTGTGTGGTTGGTGATAGCTCCATGCTCTTTTCTACATCAGTCTTAACTGTGGAGGTGTGTGAGTGTGCAGGTGTCTTCACTTTGTCTGCTACAAGATCTGCCTTTGTAGTTGGCGTCTCTGAAATTTTGTTAGTATCAAGGGAGGCTCTTATTTCATTGATATAGCCTTCCCAGTCACCCGGCTCCAGCTGAATCAATTTTTCTACTATCCTCTTGTAATTATACTGGGTTTTATTGCACTGGACAGCTTGAGAGTAGGTTGTGGTCTTAGATCCTACTATCATTTTCCGCGCTTCATTGAATGGGATGTTGTTCTTGTGTTTGATTCCCAGTATTTCTTTTTCTAGTTTCCAACTCTCACAGGATCGTGCATAGACGGGATGATCGCCTCCACAATTCGCACACTTATACGGATTGTTGCAATTGTCAATATGGTGGTCAGGATCTTGTTGTGCACATTTGCCACATACTTTTTGACCTCTACAATTATCTTCGTGATGGCCGTATTTTTGACAATTGTAGCAACGCAATGGATTGGGTATGAATTGCTCAACACTCTCCATTGTGTAGCCTACTTTTATCCTCTCCGGTATTTTGGGTTGGTCAAATGTCATTATGTAGGTGTTTGTTTCAATGAGTTTACCCTCTTTTTCGATTGAAACTCTCTTTACTTCCGTTACACCTTGTTTCTTCATTTCTTTTTTTATTTCATCAATTGTGCATAATGACAATTCCTTGCTTCTTACAACCCCTTTACTTATGTTCAAGGATTTGTGAGGGTAAGTTTTAACGTTTGTTGTGTGGAATTTCATCATTTTCAGTAGGAAATCGGCATTTTTCCTTTTATCTACTTCAACGAGCAAAGTTTGATTTTTTAGTTTTTTTACGTGGATGGGCGTCATATTACTAGATATTACCTTTTCAATTAAAAAAGGTGATAAGTCTGTTATTGGCGTTTCCATGGATTCAATTATTATGAATCTGGGGAAACTTGCCACACCTTTGTAGTCTGATTCAGTTTCCCTTAGGGAACATTTCAGTTTTTTTGATGAAGAAAAAGCCATGATTGGTAATTGTTGTTCACTGGTCCTATGCTCCACCAGCCACCATGGACTCCAACTTGAGAAGGGAATGAACCAAGGGGGCAACCCATTTGCCTTGGCTGAGACGGGGATACAAAACCAGTATACTCATGCAAAGAGTATGATTCTGAGCCTCTGCCAAATTATGCTTTTTAAAAAACAACAATCTCACAGCGGTCATAAGTCCTACCTCAACACAATTGACCCTCAGCCCCCGCCTTCTAGCACATATGGAAAAAAGAGGGTTGGAAATAGTTCCGCAAAAGTAGATCGAATAGTTCCACAAGAGCGGATTGTATGATACGATCGGGAAAGTAAAAAAAAACAAAACCACATATGTGCTAGGGTATGTTGGGACCAGCCGATTGATCGGATCGGGCCCAATCCGACCGCCCGTCAGACCAAGTAAGGGCCAAAGTGATGTGTTACAAGCCATTGAACACTCTGTCACTGGATCAATGACTGCTCAACCACCAGGGATCCGTCCTAGCACCTTACGGGTCGCCACCCATGGCCAACAGGTGGCCTCATTGGGGGGGTCTTACCCCTCTGCAGAGGTCCAGTCGGCGTATTCTACAGCCCCAGCCGACAGGGCGGGACAAAGTGGGAGCTTCTTCTGAAAATTTAAGAGACTTATTGTATGAATGAACTTTTTAAAGACCTTTTATCTTAAATAGAACTGCAGATTTCACACGAAGAGACCAGCAATGTTGAAGTCTGAGTTAGCTAACCTGCTAGGTGAAAATACATACTTATGTCTCTTGTCTTGTAATTATAATAATTATAATAAAGATAGTGATGGTATTGTATGTGTTTTGTTGTTATGAAGTTGTAAAGAAAACATTCTGAAATAAAACCAGCAGTTTGCAGAGTCACCAATTATCTTGCTGTGCGAGTCACTGGGCTGCAGCTATGTAGACCCAGAGAGTGCATAAATATCATACAAGTGCACATCACTATAATTCAGTGACATATGTCTTACTACCTTATCATCTTTACATCTAATATATTTTTCACAAGTTGAATAAATATCTAATCAGGATGTTTGAGTTGTAATTTTGTAGTTTAAGACATCTATCATCTGTCAAGATGTGGCAGTCATCATATATATATATCATTGTCATTTTTTATTTCATGAATGTATCATCAACACATCCAATCAGCTTGTCAATTGTAAGTAAAAAAATAAAAATAATAATAATTTACTGATATAAAAATAGACTTTCAATTAAGATTTTTAAATATTTGGAATTTGGACATTACAAGCCTGTTCAGCAAAGTTTCAACCCTTTATCAGTAGTTTGAGATAAACTGAAATTGGAACTCTCATCTGGGAAATGCATCAGTATATTACAGTAGAAAAGCCAATGGAAATGTTGACATTCTTTACACAAATATACTTCAACTAATTGAATTCAAACATATTCAGGCAAATATACACACAGAATGCTTCAAGAACAACACTACTTGTTATAGTCTACTTCCCTTAGTTATCCCTCTTTTAACAGAACTCTCTGCAAACCAAAGTCTACTGACTAAATTCTGAATTCAGTTACAAATAATTTACCAGAGATAAATTTACCATATAATCAACTTACTGGATGAAATTACCAGACACAGGCCTCACTAGGAAGATGTAAATGTACTACTCGACAACATGAACTCAATAACATCTCCAATAGAGTTCATAATGGAAGATTAAGTATAAGATAAACTGGCCCTCTATATATATTATTAACTAAGAGAATAGGTTCAAGACATTCATATAGCATAAGTCAGCATTCACTACCTGGCTGGATTTACCAATAGACATAGTAGGCCATTAGCTTAGAGGCCATGAGTATCTGGGGGCTCATTGAAACTAGTTATGTTGCACCAGATTATAACTGTTTTAAGAGTACACTGAGTATTTTATTATATAATATATTCAAAACCACAGGGGCCCCCAAGTGTGAGTGTGTGTAAATATATATATATATAAAAATAAATGTTGACATGTTTCAGTATTCAATATATATATATATATATAGGATATTAAAACATACCAACATTTCTGTCAGTTTTGATGAGTTTGGGCAAGCACTCACAAGTAGGTAAATCTCACACTGTTTACTGACCAATACCTGATACCTGAACTTCTATTTCCACCATTCACATTGAGTCAAGAAAGAGATTATCTGCTATTTACACTATTGAGTGAAACTCATGACTCAGATACATTTACCATTAGAAACACCCTTCAGAATAACAACAAGCCAGCAAGCATAACATCAACTTTCATCATCAGAGATGGAAGGGTCAAAAAATAATTGGAAAATTGCCAGGGTTTGTAAACCTTATATCAAAGGCACATTGAAAAAAAAAACTTCAGATGGTTTGTGGTTCATACAACATCAATTACATGCGTTCTTGAACTAAGACTCCTTCAGAAGAGAAAATAGCAGAGAATATTTTATTAAATGCAGATGTGACAGAATACTATGAGACTAGAGAAACATAGGAACGTCACAATCTAGGGTGAAATAATGAAATCAGGCATAGCTGATTATATTCAATCTCTTTCACAAACACAACCTCAGATTATGCTACTAAGACTACTAGTGTAAAAAGCAAGAGCAATAAATATAGTACAGATGATTTCAGTGGTTTGATTTGAGGTTCTGTAAACCAATGTCACATCGTAACATACTTCATAGAGCAACTGGTGTGTTTATCCTGGCTTTAGTGAGGCAAATAGGAAATGTCTTGAATTTGACCAAGAGCATATCCTTTAATAGTTCCTTGTTGTCATAAATTGATGACCTAAATGAGTTACATTCAAAATTGCATTTATTACCATTATTTAAGCAATCTAATCTAATTTCTTCTCAGATCACAAAAAGAAAATTAAGAAATGCCAGCATTTGTCAACTTTACATCAGAGACAAATTAAAAAAAGCTTCAAAAAGTTTGTAGTTCATACATCAGGACAAAATTCAAAAGCAGTCAGATATTTGGAGACATTTCTCTTGATGTAAGTCTCCCCTAGAAGAGAAAATAGCCAGGAACATGCTTTGGAGACACCTCTCTTGGACCATATCTCCTTTTAATTGAGACAAACACTATATAAGAGCCTTTATTTAAGAAAGGACATTAACCTTATGACTATAACCCATCTAGAGTTATTTTATGCCAAGAGGTTATATATTAGGTTTAAGGCTACAAATGACCACAACCAGATAGCTTAGTTATTGGTTAAACCTGGCAGTCATGAGTCAAATCTTTTGTTTGCAAAATATAATATACTCTGGTTGATTGGAAAAGAAAGAAAAGCCATGTCACAAGGACAAACTAAGAAAATATAAAATATATATTATTTATCCATATAAATTCTTAAACAATGATAAGGACACTAGTCCAAGCTAGGATAGCCAGACTGTATGGCTTTGAAGCAGGCCATCCTCTATCCAGCACCAGTTTAAGCAGTACCTGTTTTGATTTTCACATATTGTAATAGAACCCTAATTTGTCACTATAGTAACAAGCTTTCTCCACATGAAATAACCCACATCACATTGTAGAGGAGTGTTCAAATGCAATATTTCACATCAGTCAGGTCTAAATTAAAAGGTGTGGCATGACCCCTCCACTCTATTCTTGCACAGAGACTGAATTCCAGCTGAAAGCATATAGTATTAATGCTTGTGTGCTCATTTACCCCCTGAAAAAAAATGCTAAAAAGAAAGACCAAGTTTAACCATCATCATCATCAATTTGTATAGTCAGCACAGATTTTCCTGACTCTCTTTATCCACCCCCATCATCTATCACTCCCAGAAGGTCTTCCAAACTACATCCAGTATTCACTTATGTCAATGAGTTTTTACTGATCAACCAACACTAGCATGTCCATGTGAAAGGGTCCATAGAAGAACATCACTTATTAGTTCATCCTTGTTTCTCCAGCAGTGACCTGTATGTCTTGTTCATCTTACTTGGATGTTTTTTAAGATGGGAGGTAAGTGGCAGTACAGCTGCTATTTTGTGGAGTGTTACTTCTGGGATTTGTTTAAAATAGCACATAGCATTTTTGTGTAGTTTCCATCTAGCATGCATATGGTGCATCCATACCGTAGAATTGACACAGCCACAAATTAGAAAAAATCCCATTTCATTTTATTGGGTGGATCAAATTTCCAAATGATCAATAATTTATTGATAGCAGTCCATGGTAAGATAACTTTCAGTTGATAAGATATTGCTGCCAAAGTATGTGAACTTGTCTACTAATTTTAGAGGCTTGCCAATAACAGTGGAGATGGGTAGTTTATGTTTAGAACACATGTACTTTGTTTTATTTGTGTTCACATGAAGGCCAATGCTTCCTGCTGTTTGCTCTAGGCTATGCAGTCGGGATTAGCCTAGGACAGGTAGATTTGCAAGAAGTGTGAGATCATCTGCATTGACCATATCTGTTATAGTTTCTGCAGAATATAGTCTACGTCTTGCTGTTTTTAGCATAAAGCCATTTTCTTTTATTAGATCTACTGACATTCAAAGTACATAGTCCAGGCAGATTATAAACAAATATCATACTAATGTATTTCCTTGCAAAACTCCAACAACAATGTTAAAGAAATCTGTTCCTCTATCAGGTGAGTGAACCTTTGCTTTTTTCCTTTTATAAAGCATCATTATAGCTGTAACAGTTTCTTTGGGGAGACCATATGCTAATAGTATTTGCTCCATCTTTCCTCTGTGTAGAGAATCAAATGTCTTGAAGAAATCTATGAAGAATATTATTGCTTCAAGATTTTTTACACATACTCCTTCCACGATTTGACAGAAAGAATCTATGAAGTTGTGGATCTATTTTTCCGAAAACCATCCAAATTTTTCCTAAGAATTTTTTCAATTTTAAGTTTGATATGATTAAGAAGCAGAGCATTATAAACCTTAGCAGCTATAGGAGTCCTGCATCTGTAGTTCTTAGTGATTCCAAAATCACCTTTCTTGAGGAACAGAAGGAAGCAGCATTTTGTCCATTTCTCTATTTTGTTTATAGACAGAGTTGCAAAATCAAAGAAGTATATCATCAAATTTCCTTGTCTGCCATACTTCAGAAAGTATTTCATAGAGGCCTGCAGCTTTTCTGCTCTTAATTTTTGTCAGTACTATATTAAGTTCTTCCTCTGTAAACTGTTGTAGCTTCATGTCCAGTTGGCTATTAATAATTTTGTGATAGGTTTTGAGGAGTTTCTGAGCAGATTCTTGAAAGGTTTTTCTACTTCTGTATTCTTTCTTTTTGGCAGGGAGCTTTTAGTTTTGCTCTCAAAGAGCTCTTCATTTGCTCATTTCATTTAGTCTCCGTTATGCTATTCATGATTGTCTATCTTCTACAGAGTTTCTGATTTTATAGATTTGACCTTGAATGTATTCTTTTTGGCATGTGTTAGTTCTCACTGAGCTTTCTTAAGTTTCTGCATGTGGATATTTGTTGGGTTTCTTTTATTAAGTGAAGATGCTATTTTCATATCTTATTTTTTCCTAATTACTTATGACCCCATGAAACTCAACACTTGGTTCTTGGTTTCATTGGTATGTACTCTGCTGCTGCTTCCATGTGGGCAGTGACAAAGTTTTTATACTTGTCATTTGGAGTATGTATTTCAGATATCTCCTGAAGAGTATCAAATTTGTTTCTTAAAATTACTGTATATTTATTACTAATATCTCTATTGATAAGTGAGAACCATTGGTAACATGTGGTTTTGACTGTCTGTTTCTTATTTCTGTGTATACTCACACATATCTTTGCTGTGATAATTCTGTGATTGTAAGTTACTCCTTCAAGAAAAGTATAGTTCACAGTTCTATTTATGCACTTCTTCTTTATTAATATATAATCTAGCTATACTTTAAAATTATTTGGGTAGATTTAACCATGAATGAACCAAAGAATTTCGATTTATATCAATAAGTAGAAAAAATGACTTTCATATCTTCTGTACGGCATGCCATTGGGATATGAAAATTGACAGTAAAGGGAAAAGTGCAGATTGTCGACACACAACTACAGATAACAATATAACTCTTCCTTTTACTGCCCAAGTCCTCCTTTTTGGATAGCAATGTCTTCCTTCCAAGAAATTTGTAAATGGTCACCCTAGTTTAAATACATCAGTATATAATAAAAATTCTTGCTGAAGAAACAGATTTCAATATGGCTTTTCTAAAAATAATTTCTACTTATATGATCAAATTATAAATTAAATAATTGTTAAAATATTTGAAAAACATTAAAAAATAAAACTTTTGCTGGGTTCTGAAATGAGTTTTGAGCAACAAAATTACTGTCTTTATTGGAAATTTTATTAAATTGAAAAGAAAAGAAAAGGGAAAACATCACCTTGTGTTTCTAATACAATAACAGAGCCCACAAGTAGGTAAATTCTACTCTGCCCACTATACCTTAAAATATTAGTGTTTTCAATTTTATTCTCCACAATCTTCCTAAATCAGTCGGGATTTGGAACAGAATTCAAGAAAAAAAAGTATTGTTATTCATAAAGTGAGATATTTGTTGGTCAATTTTACATGTGCGTATCACATTTGACAATAGTTGTGTAATATGCATCTTTCTAGAAATGCTTTCTGTGGCCATTATTGTACTTAGATTGAAAGCTTGTAAAATCTCAGTTCTACATTTTGTTGCAATAGTATATCTATAAAGATAAATCCTTCAAGCAATTTTATTCTCTTTTGTATGAATAAACTCAAATCTACATTTTATGCTGAAAATAAATCCAGATAAAATCAATACTTAAAAAATTACCATGATGATATTTCTCCTTTTGATGATAGTTTGTTGCAAATAATGGGCATGGTCCATTAATCCCTACCCCTGCAGTCTAAAGTGGACTATTCTTATCATGGATTTATTATATAGTAGTTTTCTTTATTTGTTTATGTAACTGATTTTGTTTGCCTTTGGGTTAAGGCAACCTTTATTTACACTACAATTTATTCAAATAAATATTACTATTAAATAATAGAATGTTTACTCCAACCTGAGAGCTTGGATTTAGAACCTGGTTCCCTAATGGCCACCCAAGAATGGAAGTACTGGTTTCAACTATTTTAGAAGTTTTTAGGAGCACTTCCTCAAGAGAATTTGGACAAGCTGGGATGAGTCAACTTTGTTTGCTCCAAATACACAACATTATTTCCAAATACATTTCTTACAAGGATGCTCTTACTTTACTGAAATTACAGTATGTCAAATCTGGGAACAAGGCTTTTGCATGTCACTGCCTTGCAACTCAATGTCGAGAGAAAATATTCATCCAGAGACTTGCCAAGTCTCTGGATGAATATTTTCAAGCATTGAAAAGACTATAACTTCCAAGCAGTGATTGTGGTTCAGTATCATGAGGAATCTATCATGGTTGCTTTTATTAGTGGCCTGCAATCTTTGTTGATAAGGCAATGCTTATTGGAAAATAAGACTTTGGATTTAGCTACCATGTTCAGCCAAACAAGAGTGTTAAATTTGACTCAAAAGAATTCTGAACTTTAGACTACCTCACAACCTCCTTGAGTAGTGAGTGTTGCAACTCTTGACCAGAAGATTAATGTAAATTTTATAGTAGTACCTGTTCCTGTGACAGCTGCATTAAATGCCAAGTGTGTTTTTTGCAGCACCCACATCCAAAATGCCCAGCACTTGGTGCCATCTGTCATCAGTATCAGAAGGGACATTTTGTTAAGGTCTTCTGTGTTAAACTATCAACAGCATCTGGGACTTCTATAAATCTAAATGATCAAACAATACAAGCAGAAGTGACCTGACAGCTACTTCAGGTTCTCTAAAAAAAAGGACAGTGTTTATCAAGGGAGCAGAACTAGAAGGTCTTATTAACAGTGGCAGCTCTGAGAGCTTTATCCATCCAGACTTGATTAAGCATCCCTCTTTAGATAATCATTGTTCAGTGGGAGATGTTTTCATAATGTCAACTTCGCTGTTTGGATGTCAGGGTTTTGTTTGGTAGACCTCAAAGTTGGCAGCCAGAATTATCATGGAGTATGTCTAGCAGTTTTGTCACAATTATGTTTCGATACAATTCTAGGCAAGACTTCCAGGTAATGCATAATAGTACCATTCTGAAATATGAGAGGACAGCCAACTCTCATCTGTGAACTCAACACCTTGAAAGTAGACCCATGTGAGCTTTTTATCAATTTTACAGTTCATTGTTATCCCTTAGCTGCTAAATCATGTAGGTATTCATTTGAGGATAAGTTTATTGAAAAGCAAACACAGAGGCTGTTGAAGGAAAGAGTAATAAATTAGAGTAATTCACCTTGGTGAGTGCAAATTGTTAAGAATGAAAATAATAAGTAACAATTAGTCAGTGATTATTCCGAAACCATCAATAAGTTTACACTTCTTGATAGCTACTCTTTAGCTCGTATTGATGATATAGTGAACAAAATTGCACAGTACTATGTTTTTAGAACATGGACTTGGAGTGCCTAACATCAAGTCCCAATGAAAAATAAAGATAAGCTATACACTGCATTCAAGGCTATTGATGCACTATACCAGTTCTCAAGGGTCTCATTTGGCATTACCAATACAGTGGCTTACTTCCAAAGACTTATGGGCTCCTTTATGAAAGAAAACTCACTGGAACTTATGCCTCTTAGACAATATTACAATTTATGGCATGACTCAGAAGGAACATGACTCTAACCTTAATAAATTCCTTGAGGCTGCAGAAAGGAAAATTATAAGTCTCAATGAAGAGAAATGATCTTTTTCAACAAAAAACTGAGTATCCTTGGTTATGTTGTTGAGGGAGAGAAAATATATCCAGAACTCAAACAATTTGGTCCTGAGATAAAAAGTCACTCTGCTGAACTCTAGGCATTTTTGCTTTCTATTGCCAGTGAATACACAATTATTTGAGTAAAATCTGCCCTTTGTGTGTTACTACTACATTCCCAGTAACTAAAGAAGCAGACCCTGCCTACTATGCTCTTAAGGACATTGAAAACACAGTAGTTTGTGCAATTGATGAGTCTCTACCATTACAAGTGAAAGCTGATGCATCTAATGTTGCTATAGTAGCAATTCTCTCTCAGGCTGGACATCCAGTTGCCTTCTTCTCAAAGATATTTCAGGGATATGAGAAGTATTACACTTCTATAGAGAATGAGATTCAAGCAATCATCAAAGCTGTTCATCATT